>SJXQ01003548.1:111287-200122 GCA_006408695.1 Aepyceros melampus
CTCACCGTCCACACAAATCCCTCAGAAAAGCTTTGCCCCTCAATTCTTCCCGAGTCTCTGTGGCTGCACTGAGTTTCTCCCTCCACTAGATGCCCCCCACCCTCCACTCCCCCTTCCTTCCTCACCTGCTGTCTTGCTCACCTCCCCTCCTCTTCATCTCTCCCTTCCTCCATGCTCCTCCCCTTAAGCAAACTCTGTTGCAGTTACTGGTGATAAAGTCAGAAGGTACAAAATGAAAGAGACCCACATCCTGCCCTCTGAGGGCTTGTGGTCTATGAAGGAAGACAGCAATGAATACAAAGAAACCCATCGTGGAGGTGCCATCTGATTGCTTCTTATTGGAGGCAGAATGTAAAATTTGGTAGTGGCATAAATAGGCAGTCAGAGAAGGCTTCATGGAAGAGGTGTCAAAGCATCTTGAAGACAAGGGTGAGTCATCACACTTGTGATCGGGGGCAGAGGAAGCATGGGCATGGATTTACACCTGGCTTAGGTTCTGGAGGAGGGGATGCGGGGATGAGCAGGAGGGTGTACACCGTCACCCCTCTCCCTGCCTGCCCCATGCTCCACGGTGGGCAAGCAGTTGGGTTTCGACTGTGATTCACGTGGGGCCAATGGAAGGTTTTAAGCTCATGATTGTCTTGATCTGATTTGCATTTGAGAAAGAGCTCCCTGGGACCGGGCTTGGGAGCTGAGGGACTGGGGGAAGGCTTGGTCCTCCTCAGGCGTTATCCTCTCCTGCACCCCACTGGAGCTGGCCTGTGGAGCAGAGGGGTCACTGGCTCAACGCCCAGGCCACCAGGCGCACTCTGCTTCTCCTCGCTGATCCTCCTTTCCAAAGCATCTGCTCGTCAGAACACCAAGTGTGCGGATGAGATAACAGCATTAAGAGCAGAAGGACAAAGCTGATACTCGGGGCAGTGAGACATGCAGGCTTAAATTCTTTTCCCTTCAAAATGTCGCACATGATTTTGGCCACGTGGTTCTGATGAAAGCAAGCCAGGCTTGCCAGGATGAAATGCTGAGTGGTGCTCGTGACCTCGGGCACAGTGAGTGCAGAGGTCTGCAGCTCTAATGAGCCGCCCTGCCATTTCTCTGGACCACTCGCTGCCAGATAAAGGGAGGAAATCTCCTTAGCGATGTCCCCAGGTCCCCGAGGTTGGCTGTGCCCCCTGGAGACACTGGGTTTCTGAGAGGTTTCCAAGGCGAGCATCATACTTCCAGTTGGGAATGAGTGTTCTCCCCATCTCCAGAGGGGGTATGTAAAATACAGTGAGTGCTCAATAAATGCTTGCTGTTGACATGAATGAGTGAATAACAAGATCAGTCTTACGAGCGGAGGGCACCCCAACAGGTTCCCTTGTGCCTCATCGAAGTCACTACTACTTTTTGCCAACTACCCTCCTGATTTTTACCACCAAAGATAGATCTTGCACTTTTGTGAACTTTATATAAATGGACCCTATACGCGTCTACCTTATTCAACCTCGTCCCTGGGAGATTCAGCCACATTATTGCATGCATCAGTGACTATTTCTGTAAAATTGTTGAATAGTATTTCATTGATTGATTATACCATGCTTGATTCATCCGTTCTCCAACTGATGAGCATTTGGGCTGTCTTCGGTCTGGGGCTATGCACTCTCGTGTGCCTGCTGTTTAATGGACATATGCACCCATTTATCTTGGGAATCCACCACAGGGTGTATTTGGGTGTGGAAGGGATACACATTCAGTTTCAGTAGATGCGACCCCTAAACTTTTCTGAAGCGGTTTTACAAATGATCACTCCTACCATCAATGAATATAAATCCCACTTGTATGCTAAGCCCTCTGAAAGTATAAGTTGTGATTTGTCATAATGCCCTGGAGGGCAGATGTGGTTATTATCATGCTGATTGATAGACAGAGGGGCACATGGAGTCAGTGATGGTGAAGGCTTAAAGCAAGGACTCTACTTCTGCAACAATAGCAGCTCTTAAACCAGCATCTTGTTCTGTGAACTCAGGGCACAGTTGACTCTGGGCAACCGTGCTCTGCTGTGGAGGTGCCGGGGTCCAGGAGTGTCTGTGAGACAGAGGGCAGGGCTGTGGAGTGGTTACACACACAGGCTCAGGAGCTGGGCTGCGGGCACTGACTTCCAGCTCTGCCTCTTACTGAAGGACTGAGCAAGTGACTGGACCTTTCTGCCCCACACTTTCCACGTCTGGAGTGGATAAATCAGGTTGTTGTGAGGATTAAGTGAATTAATGTAGATATAATGTTAGGGGGTGGGCACTTCAGAAGGGTTAACTCATCTTATTATTATTATTGTTGTTATTTTCAGCTCTGTGCACTTTGCTGGACTCAGCTGTTGGGGAAGAAGGCTGTAGTTATTCTGATCAAGTTGTCAGCCAGGCTGCATAATTGTCATCCCCTTTCTCAACCCTCTGAAGGTAGCCGGCTTTCTGGATGAAATCTGGAATCTAATTTCCAGCCCCAATCGTCGGTGTCATGAAGTTTGCCTGGGTGCAGTCTGGCCGGTCCCTTCCGAAATGAGTCCTTGCTCTTTAGTGCCCTGGTAAGAAATGCAGCCTATTTGCTCAAGGTTTTCCCCTTTATAGAAATGGTCAGATGCCTTTCCTTCCACCACCTCCCTCCCACAAATCCAGGCCAAATATTGATGTTTGATAACTACAAATATCACACATAGCTTTTAATCAAGAGAGACGGAGGGAAGATAAGGCAAGTAAATATGTCTCTGTAAGGGAGTTCAATATTCTCAGTAATGATTTTGCTAAGAAATAAAATGACCAGAGGAAGGGGAGAGGCTCTGTGATGAGCACCGAAATGGGCCGGACCACCTGGAACAGGCTGAACCACGCCTGGGCTCTTGCTTCCAGCCTGAGGCGTGGATCTAAGTAAATGTTCATTACCCAAATCGGTAGATACAATCTCATTTACAGAAGGGAGAGATGTATTTTAAATGTGAATTTCCAATATGCCATCCGTCTCTCTCATTACCAGCAAAACACATTGAGCCAACTTCTGTCTTTCACCGCTGGTCTGAGTTGGGAGTGGAATGTGAATGCCGAGTGCCCCCCTGGAGAGAAGTGGGGCACCAAGGAGAGGTCAGCCCTCGGGTTGTTGTCCACCAAGGTTGTGGGGACACGGGGAAGTACCCTCCTGGAAGGTTGGCAGGTGCCATGCATTTAGAGGTGTCTGGCCAACATTTACCCAGGGCCACCGTGGGCCAGAGCTTGGCCAAACTTGATGAGACCCCATGACCTTCATCCAAATCCTGGTCCACAAGGTGGGCTCCAGCAGCTCACTCCACCCCGGCACCATCCTGGAGCCCACATGTTGGAGGAGCCTAGCACGTTACGAGTGAGTGAGTGACTGACTGACTGAATGAATGAATTAGTGGGCTTGCCTCTCTTCCGGCATTATTGCTGTTGTTTCTTTTTTGGCTTTTCTCAACTTCCAGTACCCTTTGCTTTGTATTTTGATGTCCTCAAATTCTTCTAGCTGATAAAAATGATCAGTCTGCCAAACCACTGTCAGCAAAAGTCAGTGATCCATCCACCCATCTTCACATTATCCAGCTATTCATGTGTCCAGTTTTGGGCAACACCATATGTCAGGCCCTGTGTAGATGCTCAAACTACAGTCATCACCTGAGATACATCGAGCCCTGCCCTCCCAGACCCTGAAGTCTAGTGGGAGAGACAGAGAGTAAGCAGATGAACACTCAAAGAGTCTACAAAGGGAGGGCTGTTTTCCTGGGAGGGCCTCTGACAATGAAAGCTGGCCCAGATGGAGGGGCATATCTGGGATGTCCCAGGAGGGGACTCATGAGCTGAACTCTCAAGGAGGAGAATAGGATCCGGACTAAGGTAGGGAGTAGAGCCTTTCAGACAGAGGCAGCAGTATGTGCAAAGGCCCTGTGGCCAGAAGGGGCATGGTTATTTCCAGGAACCATCAGAAGTCTGCCTGAGTGGCAGTATCCCAGATGAGGCCATAGGGATGTCAGGAAAGGGGTCACCCCACACAGGGCTCCCAGGCTGTGGGAAGACACCAGTCTTTATCCCAAAGCCCTGGAAGGCCTTGAAAGGCTTCACCATTCACATTTTGCGAAGGTCCCTGTGGCTCCTTTGAGGGGCCTTACTCATCTGGAGCGGGAGCAGGGTTGCAGAGGCTCCAGAAGGGAAAGCAGCTGATGGCATGGCAACAGTCATCCTTCCCAGACTCCAACAGGACCTCTACCTGCCATCCAGGTGCATGCATGCCTGCACTGCATTTGCAGTCATGCGGTTGAAGATGGATTCCCCAGCACAACCTTCTGGATTCCAGGCAGGGAGGCAAAAGCAGACATGCTTCTGTGAGTGGGCTGAGCATTACCCCCTCCCCATCTCATGCATGCGGGGTCTTCCGCTTGCTTTCATGTCTGCCCACCTGCTGATGGAGCTGGGTGACAGCCCAGGACACGACTCCCAGAGCCTGAGGTTAGGTTGTTTAAAAATAGGGGGAGTGGGGGAGAGAATGAGGGAGGCATGGCCTGGACAGGGATTTTTATTCCTCGCCGTCTGCGAGTTGACAGTGACTTCAGAATGTCAGGTTTGCTCACGTTATGGGCAGAAGAAGCCTTCCAGTCCTGGGGCCACGCTGGGGCCATGTGAGGCAGGCAGGTTCCTTCACAGAGTGCAGGGGCTGTAAGAGTGTTTAATACTCATGTCCTGCTATTTCCTTATTTTATTCCCCAGATCAAAGAGGGTAGGGTTATTTTTCCCAGCTATCATCTGGCCACTGGGTTGGTAGTTAGCCCTCAGAAGCCCCTCTATCTGGTCCTTCTCACTCCTGCTCTCCCCATTTGGGGTGCCCTTCGACCCTTCATCCTGCTCCCACCCACCAGGGCCCTAGTCCCCATCAGTTTTCCCCTCATGAGGCTGTGGGAGGGAGTGTCACCAGTGGGAGCCCAGGGAAGAAAGTCCAGCCTTTTCCTTGCTAAGACTGGCCACCTCTCTGGGAAAACACATGAGTTCTCATACTCCCCTGGTGTCTTTTCTGTCTTATCAAACACCCCTCTCAGTTGGGAAGTGAGGTCAGTTGAGGGACCCTAGTTTGTTACATGCAGCCTGGGACCTGCATATTTCTTTCAACAACTGGGGCCATAGACATTTTTAAACCAGAAGGAAAAAGCCAGTTTGGGCAGACATTAGAAACAAACTCTGTCTCTCTCTGAAAAAGTTCCATATAGTCAAAGCTACGGTTTTTCCAGTAGTCACGTATAGTTGTTAGAATTGGACCATATATAAGGCTGAGTGCTGAAGAACTGATGCTTTCAGACTGTGGTGTTGGAGAAGACTCTCGAGAGTCTCTCGGACTGCAAGGAGATCAAACCTAAAGGAAATCAACCCTGAATATTCACTGGAAGAACTGATGCTGAAGCTGAAGCTCCAATACTTTGGCCATCCTATGGGAGGAGCCGACTCTTAGGAAAAGTCCCTGATGCTGGAAAACATTGAGGGCGGGAGGAAATGGGGTTTACAGAAGATGAGGTGGTTGGATGGCATCACTGAATCAGTGGACATGAGTTTGAGTAAACCCTGGGAGATAGCAAAGGACAGGGAAGCCTGGCCTGCTCAGTCCACAGGGTCCCAAAGAGACAGACAAGACTTAGCAACTGAATGACAACTGTCTCCCTCCAGGCCTCCTGGGGACCATTCAAGAGGGCTCCAGACAGGTTGGGGGGGTTTTCAATGCAACTTTCATCTTTTTCCTCCCCGAGTCTGTGGGGATTTTTAAACGTTATGTTGCTCAATTTCAGTTCAATGGCACAGAGTCGTTCCAATGTGTTCTAATTACTCAGACATAAATGATTTCTGGTGCACTTTAAATGATTTCAGATGCACTTTTGTCTCCCAGGCTGCTGATTTATAACTCCCTGGGACTTTGATGTTGTGCTTCATTGATTTCTTTTAAGACTCTTCAGAGGTGTATTTATTATAGACGAGACATTTCCCTGTTCATTTGCTCTGTAATTCTGAAACACTCTCGTTTTCCAGTCGTCAACACTCCGCCCTTACTCCCTGCACTTATGCTGTACCAACAGCAAGAAGACATATTTATTGAGTGCTTACTGAATGCATATCCGGGTACAAGAGGCCGTGGGTGAGTGGAGATACACAGTATATTAAGCACACACTCCTTCCAATGGCATCCTTCAGTTCAGTTCTGTTCAGTAACTCAGTCGTGTCCGACTCTTTGCGACCCCATGAATTGCAGCACGCCAGGCCTCCCTGTCCATTATCAACTCCCGGAGTTCACTCAAACTCACGTCCATCGAGTCGGTGATGCCATCCAGCCACCTCATCCTCTGTCGTCCCCTTCTCCTCCTACCCCCAATCCCTCCCAGCATCAGGGTCTTTTCCAATGAGTCAGCTTCTTCGCATGAGGTGGCCAAAGTATTAGAGTTTCAGCTTTAGCATCAGTCCTTCCAAAGAACACCCAGGACCAATCTCCTTTAGAATGGACTGGTTGGATCTCCTTGCAGTCCAAGGGACTCTCAAGAGCCTTCTCCAACACCACAGTTCAAAAGCATCAATTCTTCGGCGCTCAGCCTTCTTCACAGTCCAACTCTCACATCCATGCATGACTACTGGAAAAACCATAGCCTTGACTAGACGCACTTTAGTCGGCAAAGTAATGTCTCTGCTTTTGAATATGCTATCTAGGTTGGTCATAACTTTTCTTCCAAGGAATAAGCGCCGTTTAATTTCATGGCTTCAATCACCATCTGCAGTGATTTTGGAGCCCCCCAAAATAAAGTCTGACACTGTTTCCCCACCTATTTGCCATGAAGTGATGGAACCAGATGCCATGATCTTCGTTTTCTGATTGTTGAGCTTTAAGCCAACTTTTTCACTCTCCTCTTTCACTTTCATCAAGAGGCTTTTGAATTCCTCTTCACTTTCTGAAGCCTTCTTCACAGTCCAACTCTCACATCCATGCATGACTACTGGAAAAACCATAGCCTTGACTAGACGCACTTTAGTCGGCAAAGTAATGTCTCTGCTTTTGAATATGCTATCTAGGTTGGTCATAACTTTTCTTCCAAGGAATAAGCGCCGTTTAATTTCATGGCTTCAATCACCATCTGCAGTGATTTTGGAGCCCCCCAAAATAAAGTCTGACACTGTTTCCCCACCTATTTGCCATGAAGTGATGGAACCAGATGCCATGATCTTCGTTTTCTGATTGTTGAGCTTTAAGCCAACTTTTTCACTCTCCTCTTTCACTTTCATCAAGAGGCTTTTGAATTCCTCTTCACTTTCTGCCATAAGGGTGGTGTTATCTGCATATCTGAGGTTTCTCTCGGCAGTCTTGATTCCAGCTTGGGCTTCTTCCAGCTCAGCATTTCTCATGATGTACTCTGCATAGAAGTTAAATAAGCAGGATGACAATATACAGCCTTGACATACTCCTTTTCCTATTTGGAACCAGTCTATTGTTCATGTCCAGTTCTAACTGTTGCTTCCTGACCTGCATATAGGTTTCTCAAGAGGCAGGTCAGGTGGTCTGGTATTCCCATCTCTCTCAGAATTTTCCACAGTTTATTGTGATCCACACAGTCAAAGGCTTTGGCATAGTCAATAAAGCAGAAATAGATGTTTTTCTGGAACTCTCTTGCATTTTTGATGATCCAGTGGATGCTGGCAATTTGATCTCTGGTTCCTCTGCCTTTTCTAAAACCAGCTTGAACATCTGGAATTTCACAGTTCACGTATTACTGAAGCCTGGCTTGGAGAATTTTGAGCATTACTTTACCAGTGTGTGAGATGAGTGCAATTGTATTTGCACATAGTTTGAGCATTCTTTGGCATTGCCTTTCTTTGGGATTGGAATGAAAATTGACTTTTTCCAGTCCTGTGGCCACTACAGAGTTTTCCAAATTTGCTGGCATATTGAGTGCAGCACTTTCATAGCATCATCTTCCAGGATTTGAAATAGCTCAGCTGGAATTCCATCACCTCCACTAGCTTTGTTCATAGTGATGCTTTCTAAGGCCCACTTGACTTCACATTCCAGGATGTTTGGCTCTAGGTGAGTGATCACACCATCATGATTATCTTGGTCATGAAGATCTTTTTTGTACAGTTCTATTGTGTATTCTTGCCACCTCTTCTTAATATCTTCTGCTTTTGTTAGGTCCATACCATTTCTGTCCTTTATTGTGCCCATCTTTGCATGAAATATTCCCTTGGTATCTCTAATTTTCTTAAAGAGATCTCTAGTCTTTCACATTCTGTTGTTTTCCTCTATTACTTTGAATTGATCACTGAGGAAGGCTTTCTTATCTCTTCTTGCTATTCCTTGGAACTCTGCATTCAGATGCTTATATCTTTCGTTTTTTCCTTTGCTTTTTACTTTTCTTCTTTTCACAGCTATTTGTAAGCCCTCCCCAGACAGTCATTTTGTTTTTTTGCATTTCTTTGCCATGGGGATGGTCTTGATCCCTGTCTCCTGTACAATGTCAAGATTGCATCCAAGTACTGAATTTTGGACTCTTTTGTTGACCATGATGGCTACTCCATTTCTTCTAAGGGATTCCTGCCCGCAACTGCAAGGCTACAGTCCATGGGATCTCAAAGAGTCAGACACGACTGAGTAACTAACACTTTTAAGAAGCAGCAGCTCAGGTTATGAATGTTGGGCTGGTTTTCTGCCCTGTGGTGGAGTCCTCCAGGGTAAATACAAAGGTCTTCAGTGCTTTTTAAGCCCTGGACTCATTTTCCTCTCAAATTATTTGCTGCATGAATATCCCAGGGTGTAAAACAGACAATAATGGATTTTCTGCATCTGGGAACTGTTTTCCTTCCTCTCCAGACTGGGCTTGGAGGAAGGAAACGACTTCTGTGACTGCTCTGGGCTGGAGTGGATCAGGACGCCGCTGGGCCTCCTCCTCCCCTCTCCCCACTCTGGACGCATATCGGGGGGCGTCTCTAAGATAAGCCATGCCTTGAGAGGGACAGTGTGGACCCCCTTCACGGGCAGATGGAGAGACAATCTGTCCCCTACAGGTTGCTCTGCCGGCCCTCCCCTGGGGGGTTGGCTGCGGGCGTCCATCATTGGGACCGTTTACATTCCTGAGGTGTCCGCCTCGGGATCCCACAGCTGAGACCCGGGGAAGGGACCACGCGGAGCACTCGCCACCTAGTGACCATTTGCCGGAACTGCCACCGCCCGTGCTGTCCAGGAGGAAACAGGAAACGTCTCTCTGGGCAGGAATGAGGTGGGGGGTGCTGGTCAGCAAGGTCCCCCGACCCATCTGCTCTCCTAGAGGGCGTGACTCAGAGGAGTATCTTGCTGCTGCCTGAGGGCAGGATGACTCAGGTCAGACTGGCCCCTGATGCTCCCGCGGAGACTCTACGTCTGTGAACATGGGCTCCCAGGAGTGACACCTCCCTGCCTCTTCTCCCCTCCATGGTCCTCCTCCTTTCTTCCTCCCATCCCATCTTCCTTCCCGATCTCCTCCAGTCTCCTCTTCCCCTACTCCTTACTCCTCCCCTCGCAGTCCTGTCCTCTTGTTCCCAGTCCTGCCCATCCTCTGCTTCCTTTTCCTCATTCTTCCCTTGGCTCAGCCAGCCTTCCTTTAATGAACTACTTTGGGTGGTTCTGATATTTGGGTGGAACATAGGCGCGGGTCACTTGTTGAGTTGTTGAGTTAGATGCTAAGCCAGGAGTCCAGCTGTGGATGCTGAAGGTTTGAGATCACCCTCATTCATTCATTCATGCAGGGGCACCTGCATGCACTCATTCACTCATTCACGGGGGCATGCAGATTCAGTAAACATTTTTGAGGCCAGCTGTGTGTAAAGCATCATGCCAGACATGTACCCCACTTCCGGCTTTGACCCTGGATGTCTAGCAGAACATTTTGCTCTCTCTTCTCTGCCTGGAAAGCTCCTACTCACTTTGAAGTTTGAAGTTGAGGTGCAGATTAGGCTGTGTGTGATCACTCCTCCCACCCATTAGCTTTGGGTGGCTTTTTTTTTTTTTTTTGAGAGTTTACTGCTTCTGTTTCCTCCAAACCTAGTCCAGGGCTTCCCAGCAGTCAAAGACAGCCTTATACTGAGTCAACTCCCACCCTCTCCCAAAGCTGGTTTTTGTCTGCCTGGGACTGTGCACTCCAGTGGTTACTCTTGTTTCTTTCCCTAAGGGCACCCTGTAAACAATAGCATCCCCAGAAATCCAGAAACTGAAGTACCAACATGGGATGGTCAGATGAGAAGTGTTTCTGCATCCTTGGGTTTTACCGATCGCATCCGAATAGAGGATAATGTCCTGATGCTGGTGTCTAAGCTCTGGCATATATACTAGGTGCTCAATAAATCATCAGCAGTTTGAAGGCTCAGGGAGTAGCTTACAGATCATAAAGTACACAGGCTAAGAGGCAGCTCCATGAGTTTCCACATGTGCCTACCCCTGGGAGACCACCACCCAGTTCAAGACCTACACCATTTACATACTTGGAAGGCTCCCAAGCGCCCCTCCCAGCCAGAACACCCCACTCAGAGTCTTGTCACTCTGCTCGCCCCCTCTTTAGAATCATTTCGTCTGCTTTTGCACCACACATAAATGGAATCCTGGCTTCTTTCATTCTGCATTATCCATGAGCGCCAACCATGCTGCAGAAGGTTGCCGCATCTGAACCTGCTCAGCGAACTTAACTCCCGGCTTTGGACTTCTCACGTGGCTTGAGTGGAAGCCATCTCAGGAGGCTGAACCAGGTTAGTTTCAGCTCAAACTCGCTTCTCCTTGCTTTTAACCTGGGCTTCACTGAGCTGGGCACCAGCGAACATAGAATGTGTCACCGAGTCTCCCATGGCGGCCAGGTGGGACTGTGGGATCCTAAGAGCCTGGCATGGGTGGAGGACATTGGGCCACTGATGGACTCTAATTCCTCCTAGATACTTGCTCCCTGTGGTTTCAGGGAGACCAGCCTCTTTAGACAGCCTCTACTGAACGCAATGCCCATGTGTCTACTGTGCATGCAGCTCATGCCCCATTCGCCACAGGGCAGGAGCCTCAGGAGGACACTGGTTCACAAGCCATCCGAGGGGTCACCTGCGAGGCTGTAGCTCTGAGACTCTGACCATTCTTGGACAATAGCATTCACCCCGTTCTCTCCCCACTGAGGAGTCTGCAGGATGCCCCGGGGCAAGCCTTCCAGGTTCCCACTGGACACCGGGGTGGACGGCCAGCCTGAGATAGACGGCCTGAGTCCCCGGACAGGAAGTGCCCATGAGGGACATGTTCAACCTGCGATTAACAGGCTGTGGAGGGTGGCTTGGGGACCTGGGGCTCGGACTAGATTGCTTTGCAAGGTAAGCTCTTGATTTCCTGACCTCATCTCTCACCCCAACCTGGAGACTTCACTCACAATCCAGGTTGTTAACATGGAGAGATCTTATCCTGTTAGCCTTTCACTCGAGAGAAATTGGATTGAAAAAATCTCGCCAGACTGCCTCCGGACAGAGCTTTTCCATCATCGGTGGGTGACCCTCTGGCAGGGAGACTTGCTTTCCTTCACACACCATTACGGGTGACAGAGGGGAGGGCGTCCCTCTGTCTGGCGCCCGTCAGTCAGAAACACTTGGACGGGAGTCCCTGTGGGGGGCTGCTGCCTGACCCGTGGCAGGACGTGGGAAAGTCACCTCCCCTGTCGGTGCTGGAATCACCCCCTTGCCTGTGTGCGTCCCTTAACAGGTCTCCAGGAAGACAGTCACACCTGGGCAAGTCACCTGGGGACACGGGTTGCAGCCCTTTTGCAGGTGCCCCAGGGGGCTGGGGAGGGGCACACCTGGGCTGAGACACCTGTTGATTTCACTGCGCCCTTTCTGCTGCTGCTACTCGTCTCTCAGTCATGTCGGACACTTGCGACCCCGTGGACTGTAGCCTGCCCAGCTCCTCTGCCCATGGGATTCTCCAGGCAAGAATACTGGAGTGGGCTGCCATTTCCTCCTTCAGGGGATCTTCCCGACCCAGGGATCGAACCTGCATCTCCCACACTGGCAGGTGGGTTCTTTGCCACGAGCGCCACCTGGAAACCCGTACCCACCCTGCTTTGTATTAAACCCCTGTGCAGTATGGTAGATTCCTGGGCTACACTAAAAAGTTCTTTCTTAAACTCCCTCAAGATCTGAGCTCATGACGCCCCATGGGTTGATGCCCACCCTCCCATTGCCCTGGTCTGCTCTTCCTGGTCCAGGGAAGTGTGGCAGTGGCTCAAGCTGGGAAAAGATGCTCCAGCTCCGTCTCTCCGTACATCCCAGACTTGGAGAGGTCAAGTCAGATTTTACCCGGACAATGGCCTGAGTTGGCCACCATGCTTCCAGAACCCTGCAGAGCAGTTACTGTAGCCCAGGCTCTGGGCTGGGTGCTTTGTGCTCTTTTTTTGGTGACACTCACATTGTCCTTGCGTGATCAACATTTCATGGGCGAGGAAGCTGAGCCCCAGAGGGACGTGACACACCCAGCCTGAACTCAGGCCTGTCTGATCCCTCATCCTCTCCACCGCATTGCCGCTCTGCAGGAGGCAGCAGGTAACATCTACCGCGGCCTTTCCTCCAAGCGCTGTCTTCGCCTCGTTATATAGGACCATAACGACGTCCCACAGACCGAGTGGCTTAAACAACAGAAATACATTTCCTTACAGCTCAGGAGGACTGTAGCCTGAGATGAAGGTGTCGGCAGGCCTGGTTCTTCTGAGGCCTCTCTCCTTGACGTGCAGGCGACTGTCTCCCTCCTGTGTCTTCATACATCGACCCTCTGTGGGTGTCTGTGTCCTAATCTCTGCTTCTTATAAGAACATCGGTCATCTTGGGCCCACCCTAACGACTCATTTTAACTTAATTACCTCTTTAAAGAACCTACCTCCCAATAATGGCCCCATTCTGAGGTCCTGGGGGTTAGAATCACCTAAGCAGTTGCTTAAAATGCATCTTTCTGGACCCTTCTACCGGTGACTGTGGGATGGACCCAGGAATTTACTCAGTCATTTGCTGTTGTTTTTCAGTTGCTGAGTCGTGTCCCAGTCTTTGCGACCCCATGGGCTGCAGCACGCCAGGCTTCCCTGTCCTTCACCATCTCCCGGAGTTTGCTCAAACTCATGTCCATTGAGTCGGTGATGCCATCCAACCATGTCATCCTTTGTTGTCCCCTTCTCCTCCTGCCCTCAATCTTTCCCAGCATCAGGATCTTTTCCAATGAGTTGGCTCTTCACATCAGGTGGCCAAAGTATTGGAGCTTCAGCTTCAGCATCAGTCCTCCCAATGAATATTCAGGGTTGATTTCCTTTAGGACTGTCTGGTTTGATCTCCTTACTGTCCGACAGACTCTCAAGAGTCTTCTCAAACACCACAGTTCAAAAGCATCAGTTCTTCGGGGCTTAGCCTTCTTTATTAATTCAGCAGATGTATACTGAGCACTTAATATATACCAGGAGCTATTTTAGGGGCCGTGTACCCAGGGAACAAGCAAAGTCCCAGCTCGTGCTGGGCCTACATTCAGTGGGAGAGCACCAAGAATCATCACACACACACACCTGCACAGGAGGAGTGGGGACGAGGTCTCTGAAGAGAGGAAGCAAGGCTGGGGTGCAGACCATGACCCGGGCTGCAGAGGAGGCCCTGCTGCTGTGGCAGCATCTGAGTGGAGGCCTGAGGGAGGTGAGGCAGGAAGACTGCATGGAGGGAAGGTCTGGGAGTGGAGTCTGCATCCTGGCACGCTCCCTGCTGGTGCCGAGCAGGTTGGGTGGAGGACCACAGAGTGATGGCTGCTGTCTTCTGTTCTCTGGGACACTATCCTCTCCTGCTTCTTCCTGTGTCCCTCTCAGTAAGCTGGTAACTGCCTCGCCCCAGCCCCCAACCCCAGCTCCTTTAGTGTCTCTCTCTGTCCCCCACCTCTCCCTGCCCGTCCACCACCCCCACCACTGCATCTGATTAAGAGCTGACTTGAAGTCATAGGATGGCCATACTCCTTCACAGTTTATAAAAGCTTAAAAAAAACCCAGCTTTATTGTGAGATAATTCACATACTGTAAAATCCACCCATTTAGCTGTACAATTCAATGGTTTTTAGTATATTTACAGAGTCGTGTAGCTATCACTGCAACCAACTTTAGAACACTTTCTTCACCCCAGGAAGAAACCCCCTACAAAGGCTTTTGCAGACTATTTTATTTTATCCTTGCAGAACCCCATGAAAAGAGCAGGGCAGTTTCTACCCCCATTTTACATAAGGGCAAACAAAGCCTTGGGGAGTTTAATGATTTGCAGAAGTTGAGGGGAAGCTTGGTCCTTTTTAACACTTGAAAGTGCCAAGGAGCCCCTAGAAACAAACCTGTGGAATCTCTGGGCTCCCAGGGTTTCTTAAGCACAGACTCCGGTCCTCTCCCTGCCCCTATCACCTGGGAGGCACAGAGACAGGTGGTGTTGGAGCCAGGCTCCCAGCTGCTCCCTGAAAGGTTGGCACAGCCTCATCTTGCATACACATCAGCTTGGCTGGTTTGGACACAGCCGCCCATGAGGGGTGACAGGGCCTCAGGGACCCTTCAGGGACCTTATACGCTGAGTACCGGCTGGCACCACCGAGTTCTTGTTGAGGGCAGGGAGACAGAGGGAGTCGCTCGCTGACTGGCTCTAGGAGAGGAGACTGACCTTCTGAGATCAACAAATAGGTTTATCTGCAGCCAAACGGCAAAGTGCACAGGTGTCTGCAAGGGCTCTGCCCTGATTTGGGGCAGAGCAGGGTGATGGAGGGTGACTGTGGTGCCAGGGAGCCTGCCAGGAGAGAGTGTTAATGGCACCCATGGTGGGTGACTCAGATTATGTTTAAAATGAGATTCAGGGTCGATACACAGAGGGCACGGAAATGGACCAAGCTTTAGAATTTTGCACTTATGCCATCCTTCCTTTCTTACTAAAGGGCCCTCAGTGTAATTATTAGCTAACCTCCACCAGAAGATTGGGGCTTCTCCAGTGGCTCAGCGGTAAAGAATCTGCCTGCAGTTCAAGAGCCACAGGAGATGCAAGTTTGATCCCTGGGTTGGGAAGATCCCCTGGAGGGGGACTACCCACTCCAGTATTCTTGCCTGGGAAATCTCATGGACAGAGGAGCCTGGTGGGCTACAGTTCATAGGTCACAAACAGTCAGACAAGACTGAAGCAATTTAGCACACACACACCAGAATTTTAGCCCCACAGGGCAGGACATTTTTGTCAACATCCTCATATCTAGAGGATGGAATGTGGGCTCGGGATGTATTTGTGGGGGTGAATGAAGCAGTGAATTAGCTGAGTCCCCCCGAGTCAGGGGTCACTCTGTTTGGATCCTGACTGCGGTTCTCAGAGAGGTCAGGGAACTGGCTATGGGTCACACTGCTCCTCAGTGGTCTGGTTGGGATTTGAACTTGGGCATTTCCTCCCAGACTGGCATACCTAACCACCGTGAGGTCCTTTCTAACCAGCCAAATCATGAAGACTAGTTTGAAGTTACTTTATAATTTCCCGAGTCTTCCAGTTTATCCTCTGAGGAAAGAATGATTCAGTTAATAAATCTGCTTTATTCACCACTGGTACAGTGATGCAGAAATAAACACAGACTCTGCTCTCAGTGGAGCTGCAGTGTACTGGAGGAGAAGAGACAGAATTGGCAGGCTAGCCAGGATATCTGAGACCCTGTGTTAGTCAGCTAGGACTGCGAGAGCAAAGAACTGTAGGTTAGGTGGGTTAAACAACAGACGTTTTGTTTTTGCACAATGCTGAAGGCCAGAAGTCTGAGATCAAGGTGTCAGCAGGCTCAGTTTTTCTGAGACCTTGTTCCTCGGCTTGTAGATGGCCATCTTCTCCCTGTGTCTTTCATCTGTTCACATCTGTGCCCTATTCTCTTCCTACAGGACATCAGTCACACTGAGTGACAGCCTGCCCTAATGACCTCATTTTACCTTACCCACCTCTTTAAAGACCTTGTCTTTAGATATGGTAACATTTGGAGGGAGTGCAGGCTAGGACTTCAACATACAAACATATGAATTAGGGGGACCCTATTTGCTCAGCACATAATAGACCCTAATTACAGAGGGTTAGGCTTCCCTTGTGGCTCAGCTGGTAAAGAATCTGCCTGCAATGTGGGAGACCTGAGTTCAGTCCCTGGTTGGAAAGATCCCCCAGAGAAGGGAAAGGCTACCCACTCCAGTATTTTGGCCTGGAGAATTCCATGGACTGTATAGTCCATGGGGTCACAAAGAGTCGGACACAACTGAGTGACTTTCACTTCACTTCACTTCACAGGGGATCAGGAATCTTGCTTCTAAATTCCTCCAATATTGTTTCTGTCCTCAGCTCCCTGCCCATCTCATGGCAGTCAGATGTCAAATGCCAACGTAATACCCAGTTCTAAACTGCCAGTTACACTCAAATGTTTAGGTGGAAATGAGTTCCTCATTTAAAAACTTTCATTTTCATTTATTTAGCTGCACTGGGTCTTAATCGTGGCATGTGGGATCTAGTTCCCCCACCAGGGATGGAACCCGGGCCCCTGCATTGGGAGTTCAGAGTCTTAGCCACTAGACCACTACGGAGTTCCTTTATTTTCTTGTGATGAATGTTACTTGTGGATTGGGTGGAGATTTCAACCAGAGGCTAAAAAAACCCCCTTAGTTCTCCTGCTTTTTTCAGCTCCCTTCTGAGCATATTTAAGTAATCGTTTTATCTAAGTCTTTTTTTTTTTCCATAAGAAAGAATTTTGCTTAATTGGGTCTCATTTCTGTTCTCCCCATAACAACCAACCGTCTACATTTCTGTTGGGATTGAAAGCCCCAATCAGTTCAGATAAATCAGCTTCCTTTTAAATTATGATCTTGGAGGAAATAATGATCTAACTTACTTTTTGTTAATTACTTTTAGGTGAATTACACATCCCGGCTTTGCAGTCCCTTGTTTCCTCAGAAGTATTTAAGCCCTCAAATCTATTTAAACCTTTCCTTTACTCAAATTAAGATGCTGAAAAATTCCGCCATTGGAAATAATTTATTATTTTTTTAAATTCAGCTTCATGGCTCTGTAGTTTTGCAGACTTTGAGCTGAAAATGATTCTATTCTATCCCATGTAGTGGCACCAAGTTACTATTTTTTTCTTTCAAAATTTGTCTCATTTTATTGATGTGTCAGACTTAGTAAACAAATGAATAGAACAGAGAAATAATGACATACAATTTATCAGGCAGAATTGCAAAACATGAGTCAAATTGTGTACCTCACAGATGAGAATTTTGCTTTTGATCATAGTAATCATGGTGTGTGTGTGTGTGTGTGTGTGTGTGTGTATGTATGTATCCCCAAGAAAATAATCAATTGTAAAGGACAGAAAATGCAATAGCTTTGAGCACAGAGCAGTGGGTCTAAAAATGAATGATTCAGATTTATTATACAAAAAAATTCTAAACCTTTGGAAGTAAAGCAGTAAACTCATTTATAACATTGACATTAGGAAGAGAATTAATGTTTCACAAGAGAAGCACATAATTATAACATGTGAGAAGTGGTCAAAGAAGTATTTAGAGGCATTCTCGTAGCCTTAGGTTGTACCATCTCTTCCGTCACCTGAGAGAATTTCTCATATGTTGAGTACTAACGTGGCTTCTCAGGTGGTGCTCATGGTAAAGAATCCGCCTCCAATGCAGGAGGAAAAAGAGACTCAAAGTGGGTTTGATCTTTGGGTCAGGAAGATCCCCTTGAGTGAGAAATGGCAGCCCACTCCAGTGTTCTTGCTTGGAAAATTATACAGACAAGGAGCCCTGTGGGCTACAATTCATGGGGCTGCAGAGAGTGGGACAAGACTGAGTGACTCAGCACGCATGCGCAAGTACTAAGGTAATTAGTGTAAGCATGGCGATCTTTCAGCCTCTGCCAATTTCATCCCAGTCAGTACGAACTTTGTACAGAGTTTCAGTCCTTGGAAGAGTTTTGTGCCTGGCACTGGATAACTACCTTTATATCAGATGTTTTATTGATAAATATAATGCAGCCCAGTGTCTGAATTAAGGATTCAGGGCTGAAGGAACCCAAGAATTGAAGTCTCTTTCTAACACGTAAATGGTGGTCCTATCTGTGATGCAAGTTTTCACAGACTACTTTCTTCTTTCTCTTCTTTATTTCTGCTCCTTATTGCTCTCTCTGTATCCTGAAAACATTCTGCACTGGGAGCCAGATCAGAAGGACCTCCTAAGTTCTGGGGAAAGGAACCATTGTTATAGGAACCATTCAGGCTCCCAGGATCTAGGCTGGAGAAGGAACCCTTTAAGCCAGCTGAGTAGTAGTTAACTCTAGGTCAGATCCCAGATCTGAGGCCTGATATCTCCTGGTGTCATTGCTCTC
Source organism: Aepyceros melampus (assembly GCA_006408695.1). NCBI lineage: Eukaryota > Metazoa > Chordata > Mammalia > Artiodactyla > Bovidae > Aepyceros > Aepyceros melampus. Next base: position 129,704 of record SJXQ01003548.1, read on the forward strand.
TCTTGATCCCTAGTGAGAGTGGAGACTTCCCAAGAACTTTCAACTGTCTAGAATAAATGATGGAGGGAACCCTGCTATTACAGTTCTTGATAGCCAGCCAGGGCTGGCAGAGCTGTTTCCTGATTTTCACCTGCCAAGTTCCGACTAGAGCATTTCACATCCCTCAAGAAATGACAAATCTGAGCAGCTTCATGGCTAAAGTGAGATCCCACGGGGCCCGTGTTCATCGTTTGTCCCAATGTCTCTGCTCCATGTGCTGTGATGAGTCCTGTGGCATCTGAGCAGTCAGCCCTCAGCTTAATCAGATCAGGCACAAAGGGGCTTGTAGCTTTGTGTGCTTACAGCACGCTGGGTGGCTGATGCCATTGCCATCAGAATAAGCTGTGAATGAGGCTGAATGCCTTTCTAATGATGCTGTCCAGGCCCTAAGCAGCCAGCATAGAGCCAACAAATGCACTGGAGCTGCAGTAGACAATGAAGAGAAAGGAGAAGCTCATGCTCCAAAGGGAACAAGCCACCAACTCTATAGTCTCCGAGAGTGCAGGGCTAGGAGGCTCAGTGGTGACAGGCGTGACACCAGGACCTGAATTCAACCCAAAAGTGATCTGGAAAGGCCTTCCCTCTTTCCCCACTCCTCAATATTTTAAGGAGGTACCAGGGTAGTATTCAATGTTTAACAACCCATAGGACTCAGATGCCAATCAATACAAATAGATGCAGCAAAGGAACAGAACAGATTGTGCCGTGAAGCCTGTAGAGCTGTGCCAGGCGAACCAGCTGATAAACAGCAGTGTTTCACGCCCTCCGTTGTGTCTTTAGGACTTTGTGTAAAATTCTCAGATAGTCCCTGAAGACTCAAAGCCACTGCCCAAAGAAGAACGCATAGGCCGGGCGGGTGGGCACAGAAACGTCAGTAACGGGCAGGTGGACAGTGTCTGAGTAAAGACGAAGAAGCTGGTGCCACTGAGGGCTGACACCACGGCTGCCTCCTCGTTGAGGCCGACAGTCTCAGCCTTGGTGCCCGCTTGGGTCCTGGAATGGCAGTGTTTCCCCTCAGCCTTGGCTTTCTGTCCTCACCTGCCTTCCTTCAGCCTTAAGGCTGTATGTGTGCATGCTCAGTTGTGAAGTCGTGTCCGACTCCTTGTGACCCCATGGACTGCAGCCTGCCAGGCTCCTCTGTCTATGGGATTTTCTGGGCACGAATACTGGAGTGGGTTGCTGTTTCCTCCTCCAGAGGATCTTCCCGACCCAGGGATCAAACCTGCATCTCCTGCATTGGCAGGCGGATTCTTTACCACTGCGACCCCTAGGAAGCAAGGTCGTATTTACCCAGTTGTCTGTTCAGCAGGAGGACCTGGGCTCAGCATTTAGCCCCCTGCATTCAGTTGGAGGCAGCAGAGCAAAAAGGTTGAGAGGGCAGATTTCAGAGTCTGTTGGAACCAGGGTCAAATCCTGACTTCTTACAAACTTAGTTTCAAATCTCATTTTTCTAAATTTTGGTGATTGTGGAAGTACCCACCTTATACTGTTGTACGGATGATTCAGCAAGCCTACACTTACTTAACTCTGAACAGCACACAGCACCTGGTAAGCCTTCTTTTTTGATTGGGGAGAGGATCTGTCCCTGTCCTGGGCGTATTCCTTGCAGATGAGCGCATATGCATCTCAGGACCCTCTGTTTTCCCTTCTCTGTCTCCATCTGTTCCTCGGAGGTCATTTGAGGCTCAGAGCTCAGGGTATGGCACCTTCTGTAGGAGAAGTGTGTGCTTGCCATGTGGTGCTAATGGTGAAGAATCCACCTGCAATGCAGGAGACACAAGAGATGCCAGTTGGGTCGGGCAGATCCCCTGGGGGAGGGGATGGCAACCCACTCCAGTGTTCTTGCCTGGAGAATTTCATGGACAGAGGAGCCTGGCGGGCTACAGTCCGTGGGGTCGCAAAGAGTCAGACGCAACTGAGCACGTGCACACAGGAGGAGGAAGAGAGGAGCAGGCATCAAGACTTTAGCCATCACTCCCCATCATCTGATTAATAATCATTGTGTCTATAAAAGTTTTTCAGATTCCCATCATAATAATGCTCGATATTATTATGGATAGGACTTGGGTCTCTCATTTTTGGTGCCAATGCCCTCAACAACCAGCATTTCTTGAAGACAGACCAACTCCTTTCTGCCTTTTCCATCTCGATGAAACTGAGGCAGGATCTAGAGGGCCAACCTCCAACTCTGCCCTTGTCTCTTTAACTGTTGGAGGAAAGCCTGTATGGATGAGGATGTCATTTCAAAGAGGAGCAACTTGAGCTTTACATCTTTCAGTTACTGATGTTTAATGACCAAATCCGGTTTTTAGATGGATTATGATTTATTTCTTCCATTTATTGCAAAACAGCCACAGAATGGCAACAGTTGACATTTAAGAGGGGAAGGCAGGTCAGTGGAGTTATTTCCCTTGGAAAGGTCATGCTTGCGTCTGGAGGTTGTCCACGACAAATGGCCAAACCCGTTTCCCAATCTGTGAGTGTAGACACTTGGAGATGCTATATCTGTGCTTAGAAAACAAAGAAAAGAGAACAAAGCTCTTCTGGCTGTTAATGGCATGTCTGGATTTTCTCTGATGAAGGTGATAACATCAATAATCGTGATGACGTTGGTGATTCCTGTTACTGGTTAGGCTCTCAGAGGCTCTTCCTAATTCCCCCATATGCTTTTTTTTTTTTTTTTTTAAGGTGGGCCATTTTTTAAAGTCTTATTGAATTTGTTACAGTATTGCTTCTGTTTTATGTTTAGAGTTTGGGGCTATGAGGCATGTGGGATCTTAGCTTTTCGACCAGAAATTGAACCTTTTCCCTCTGCATTGGAAGGTGAAATCTAACCACTAGACTGCCAGGAAAGTACCCTCTCCAATATGTGTTTTAAAGTCTTTCTTCTATGTATTCATTGCAGCTTTTAGTTCTCCTACGTATAATTTATCAGGCAGGCTTTTCTCTTGAGAGCCAGAGTTTTGACCAAAGGCATCTCCCAGTATGATATCATTTCCTGCGGTGAATACTGGGATGGCAGATAGGTGAAATGGCATTCCCACATTGCAAAGAAGGGCTAGACATCCACATGTGTACTCTCTGTAAGCTTCTGTCCAGAGATCTCAGGGGAGGACTGGACACCTGAGGTTTGTTTTCCCAAGGCTACTTAGGGAGCCAGGGAAGGCATGGAGACACCAGAGGTCTTTTCATAAATGACACAGACTGCAGGTCAGCTGCCTACACGTCCACTTGTCACATGTACACAGTCAATCTGTTATTGTTATTGCTACCATTAATGTTATTTTATAGCAGGGACGATGTTGTGAGATAACTCAACGAGCCATGGTGATGTTTGAGAGCAGGAGGATTTCTGCTGGGTTCCTATTCCACGTCACTAACTGTGTTCCCCAAGCAAGTTACTGAACCTGAGTTGTCCTGGTCAATGTTTCTGTACACCCTGTGAGATGGTAGCCTTTCCCTTCTCCAGGGGATCTTCCCAACCCAGGGATCAAATCCAAGTCTCCTGCCTTGTAGGTAGATTCTTTAACACCTGAGCCACCAGGGAAGCCCTCAGTTCAGTTCAGTTCAGTTCAGTCGCGCAGTCGTGTCCGACTCTTTACGACCCCATGAATCGCAGTACGCCAGGCCTCCCTGTCCATCACCAACTCCCGGAGTTCACTCAGACTCACGTCCATTGAGTCCATGATGCCATCCAGCCATCTCATCCTTGGTCGTCCCCTTCTCCTCCTGCCCCCAATCCCTCCCAGCATCAGAGTCTTTTCCAGTGAGTCAGCTTCTTCGCATGAGGTGGCCAAAGTACCGGAGCTTCAGTTTTAGCATCATTCCTTCCAAAGAAATCCCAGGGTTGATCTCCCTCAGAATGGACTGGTTGGATCTCCTTGCAGTCCAAGGGACTCTCAAGAGTCTTCTCCAACACCACAGTTCAAAAGCATCAATTCTTCTGCGCTCAGCCTTCTTCACAGTCCAACTCTCACATCCATACATGACCACAGGAAAAACCATAGCCTTGACTAGACGGACCTTAGTCGGCAAAGTAATGTCTCTGCTTTTGAATATACTATCTAGGTTGGTCATAACTTTTCTTCCAAGGAGTAAGATGATGCCATCCAGCCATCTCATCCTCGGTCGTCCCTTTCTCCTCCTGCCCCCAATCCCTCCCAGCATCAGGGTCTTTTCCAATGAGTCAACTCTTCGCATGAGGTGGCCAAAGTACTGGAGCTTCAGTTTTAGCATCATTCCTTCCAAAGAAATCCCAGGGTTGATCTCCCTCAGAATGGACTGGTTGGATCTCCTTGCAGTCCAAGGGACTCTCAAGAGTCTTCTCCAACACCACAGTTCAAAAGCATCAATTCTTCTGCGCTCAGCCTTCTTCACAGTCCAACTCTCACATCCATACATGACCACAGGAAAAACCATAGCCTTGACTAGACGGACCTTAGTCGGCAAAGTAATGTCTCTGCTTTTGAAGACAACTATACCTAGCCTGTATTTTGTGGTAAGGTTCAAAGTAAGTAGATGGAAAGTGCCTAACACAGGAACGACTCGGTGAGTGAGAGCCATTGTTTTTGTTATTTTTGTTTGTTTGTTTGTTTTGTTTTGTTTTTTATTGCTCAGAGAGGCAAGGGCTTTGGTGTCTTTCAGGAATATTTGAATTTTGACATTTCATATATCAGTGGTGATTCATCCAGAAATGACAATCATCTCTAGTCTCTGCCTACAGGCCTCCTAACCCTGCCTGTGTTTATTTTGTCTTCTGTTTTGAGAGCACCTGGGGTGCGGGCAGTGGAAAGGGTAGCTATAGTGAGCCCGGTGTCCGTGCTTTACTGAGTGCTTGCTGTATGACAGACGCTGTGCTAACACTTGACAGAAATGGTCTTGACTTAGCCCTCTCTTCACCCCTGTGAGGTAGGTAATGTTACATCCTTCTTTAACTGGTGAGGAAATTGAAGCTGTAGACGTTAAGTAACTATGCAGGGCTGGGAAGCCACTCACTTATGGTTGCTTTTCTCAACCCAAAGCATGGATAGATGCACATTTCACAGCCAGTTCTTACCATTGGCAAACTCACCATGAATATAATGTTGGGTGTTCCCTCCACTGGAGCTTCCCAGATGGCGCTAGTGGTAAAGAATCCGCCAGCCAATGCAGGAGATACGAGACCTGAGTTCGATCCCTGGGTCAGGAAGATCTCCTCGAGAAGGGGAAGGCAACCACTCCAGTATTCTTGCCTGGAGAATCCCATGGACAGAGGAGCCTGGAGGGCTATGATCCATAGTGTCTCACAGAGTTGGACCGATGTGACTGAACACATCCCTCCACTGCCACCTATGGGTTTGAACCTAAGTGATAAGTGATGTGTTCTTGCTCAATTTCTGAAGTCCAGCTTTCAGCTGACCCTCATTCTTTATCTGTTGACAAACTGACATTTTGAATTATGGCACGCTGGTGGTGCCTGCTAGCTACTGGTTCGGTTTTGGCAAGGTCTACAATTTTGTCCCTAATGCAGTGTTGATGCCATCATTTGACTGTTTCCTTCCGCTTTCACCTTTAATATTTTACAAAGAGTGGAAAACAGGCAAATTAAAATGCCCATATGAGTGATCAAAAGCAGGGACCTCAAGTACAATTGAGACAAAAATAGAGACTATTTAGCTTTAATTGGATGCTTACTAGATTTAAACTAATTAATCATTTTAAATTGCAAAGGGGGAAAAACAAAATCAGAAAACTTGCACAAAATGCTAAATATTCATTATCAAACACCTAAGTGTGGAAGATGCCTAGCCATCCTTTTTGTGATTGGGTGCAAGCCAGGATGTTTTCAGTGACAGACACAATTTCAAATCGTTTAAGCCAAGGGAAATTTATTGGCTTTATAGGTGGGAAGGATCCTAGGTCATTTGGAGAGTTAAGGAGGAATCGTAGGGCATGGGGGGGTGGGGTGGAGACCCAGGAGTCAGGGCCGCCACGCTCTTTGCATCTGCCTCTCCTGTCTGCTCATTTCTGATTGGCTTCATTCTGCAGACAGACTCTTGCAGATGGCATAGATGGCAGAGAATGCATCCACAGCTCCTTGGCTTTGTAACTTTGTGTTTATGAACACCAGAGGAAAGAGAATCTTCTACTCAGAGCATTTGCATATCACTCCCACGGCAGATTTTGATGGGCTGTCCTTGGATGCTGCATCCACCCATTCCCCAGTCACTGTGTCCAGTAGAAAGAGTTGCCATGATGGGCAGGGAATGAGTCACATGATCATCCATGTGATCTGGAAGTCCCAGAGTCTGTTACTGGAAGAGGGAGAATGGAGGAAAAATATGCCAAACCCTACCATCACTGGATACCATCCGTCCATCACTGAACCACACTCCCTCGCTATCTTTCTTTAATATTTCACTTTTGACCTTGTGCACAGTTTCATCACATTTAAAAGAAAAGGACTGATTGTATTGGTGGTCAGCCATCTGACAGAGTCCCAAGCCATTCAGCTGTATCAACCTCCCTGCATAAATTGAATAAATAATTTACATTCTGTACAAGGATCATACAAATAGTCTTGGCATGGTGGGAATTTGCATCGTCTCAGCCCAGCCCTCTCTCGGCATGTGGTTCCCTAGGCAGCAAAGCCTCGGCGTCTGTTTTGAACACCTGGTGGCCTCCATCCCTCAAGGAGGTAAGCTGAAGGCTAAAGAGAATGAAAATGGGGCCAGGGACTTGAGGGACTTTGTCAAGTAGAGCCTTCTGGCTTTGAGCGACAAATGTGTTGAGATGTGAAGGAGAGAAATGCGTATTCCATACAGATTTGTTTTTCATGTAAATAAGTGTTTTAGCCTCAAACTTTCTGGCATTTCATTACGCAGGTGACTTAGTCATTGACATGCATGCAATTTGCATTTTCCCCCTTCTCTGCCAAAAGTGCAGAGGCTGTAACTTGGCCAGATTACACCCCCTGGGTGCACAGACTGCCATTCTGGGTGCATCTCTAAATACTGAGGAACAGGCTCAGCCAGAACAGGACTGAGATCCTGTTGATTTGGACTAATAGGTTTTTCTTGAGGATTTTATCTGATTTCTAGCATGTAGCCTATTTCTCATGTGAAGGATACGTCTCTACCAGACATGTCTGGGGCTGGGTTGGAGGCAGGGGTGATATTAAAAATATTTAACAGGGACTTCCTCAGCAGTCCAGTGGTTAAGAATCCACCTTCTAATGCAGGGGCCATGGGTTCAATCCCTGGTCTGGGAGCTAAGGTCTGCGTGCTGTGGGGCAGCTAAGCCCGCCCTGCAACTGAGCCCATGAGTTCTGGAGCCTGTGCTCTGCACTGAGAAGCCTTGTGCCACCTCAGGAGACAGTGCAGCCAAGAAAAGAAAGGAAGAAAAAAGAAGCTAACAACCAATTAGGTGTGGACACCAACAGATCCGAATGGATTTGGGCCAAAGTGTTGGAACTGAATTTGAGGACCTTCAAGGTCCCAAACACTAGCCCTTCAGTTGCTGGGTCTTAGAGAGGGTGGGAGGATGAGCCCAGGCCATTTCACAAGGTCAGGGAAACCGTTCGTTACTAACTGGTATGGCAAGATGGTTTTTCCAATAGTCATGTATGGATGTGAGAGTTTTACCACAAAGAAGGCTGAGTACTAAAGAATTGATGCTTTCAAACTTTGGTGCTGGAGAAGACTCTTGAGAGTCCCTTGGACTGTAAGGAGATCAGGCCAGTCAATCCTAAAGGAAATCAACCCTGCATATTCATTGGAAGGACTGATACTGAAGCTGAATCTCCAAAACTTTGGCCAGCTGATATGAAGAACTGACTCATTGGAAAAACCCTGATGCTGGGAAAGGTTGAGGGCGTGAGGAGACGGGGGTGGCAGAGGATAAGATGGTTGGATGGCATCAGCAGCTCGGTAAGTATGGCATGAGTTTGAGTAAACTCTGGGAGATAGTGAAGGATAGGGAAGCCTGGTGCCTGGTGTGCTGTGGTCTATGGGACCGCAGAGAGTCAGACCTGACTGAGCGACTGAACAACAGCGGCAAGACGCCCATGATTTCCCAGCTGGCCTCACCTCTTTGGTGCCTATGGGCTGCAGGTAGGTGTGCAGGCTTATGAACCTACTGAAGTTCTTGGTAGACTTGAGATCAAACCCCGGGAGAGCTGCCTGAGGCACCCTTGGCAGCGGACCAGGCAGGACCAGCGAGGCCTCCTTCCGGAACTGCCGTGGCTTATTCTCATTTTCAAATGGGAGTTTGATTTAGGACCGGCCTTTGGTTTCTCTCAGCCTAGGAAGTAAACATTTCTCATTCTCAAAACCCACAAATTAATCATCTTTGCAAATCAGAGCTGAGCTCTGAGCCCCTGACCGGGAGGCCTGAGCCTGCTGGCCCCAGGAGCCTGGGTCTGCCAGCGTGCGCCGCTAATGCATATGCATTTGTTCCCCTTGTGGGAGCCGGGGCCTGCAGGCTTCAAGGGGTGAAGCTCCGCTCACTAATCATAATGCAGTATCAGTGTTTTCTGCAAATCCCCTTATTATCTCTGCATCATTAGCAGTTTCTGAGCTTGTCTACAACTAATTTCACAGCGAATCTTATTTCTACCCGATATTTTAAATAAGCTATCATGCCGGGCAGCAGCTGACACGCTGCTGAGAAAGAAGCAAATCAACCTAAAGCAAGCTTTCAAACTTCCTCTGACAATTAAGCACTGGGTCACCATCCAGGGTGGGAGAGGGTAGCCGGCTTCCTGGAACCCCCGTCTCTGACCGCAGAGTATTCAGTCATACCTCACTCGTTAGAGAGGTGATCTCCAGAGCCCGGTGTCCAAGGGTCTCGTTTCTCCTCTGCTATTTCCTCCAGGTGGCCCTTAGGATGTAATTTAATGTCTCTGAGCCTCAGATGATAAAATAATATCTACTCATAATAGTTGTGTAGACTTACTGAGCGAAAGTCTGTAACACGTTTAATGTAATGTACCTGGTATATTGAGCACCTCGTGTGCTCCATAAACACGGCTTTTATTATTTTTCATTCCCTTATGAACACTTTAGGGAGTGATCCCTTTCTGCCCTGCTCTGCACGAGGCTCTGATGGCACTTGTCTAGTTCCACTTCTGGTCATTTCGGTAGTTCACTGAGGAAGCTGGTGGGGATGAGCCCCCTGAGGGTGGGGAAAGATTCCTACACCCAGGCTGTAATAAGAAAGAACTCATGTTCCATGTTGAAAGCTTTCTGTCCCTGGTTGAAAGATGAGGAAGGAGGGTTTATCCCACTCTGGTTCCAGGGACCTCTCCCACCTGCTCAGCTATGACAACAGCCATCCCCCGGGGGAAACGCCACCTTTTCCTTGGCTGAGCGCCAAGCCTCTTTGAAAAAGTGCTGAGGAGTCCAGTTTTATGCAATGTTTCCTCTCTGAAGATGTACGAAGTCCATGGCTATTCTGTCCTTTGGATAAAATAAGTCAAATAAGCCGGGTGACAATACACAGCCTTGATGTCCTCCTTTCCCAGTGGTGAGACCCCTGCACCCCTCTAGCCTAGAGACTGAGCTAATCCTGAGGCAGAACGGATTTTGACTCCCTGCTTGGTCCTTTCCTTGCCTTCCTATCACAGATGTTCTAGAATTGTGTGTGTACACACGTGCATGTGGGTATAGGAGGAGCCCACAATTGCACTGATGAAGAACCACATGAAGGCTGGAGATCCTCATGAGGATGACCTCCGCGTGTGTCTCACCCACAGATGTACTTTATTTGCTCACAGAGTTGTGAAAAGTTTGGATATACGTCTCAGTGTTTCAAAACAAGGAGGTTTTAAAAAAAGTCTGAAGAGGATCTGGTAACATTGGGTCCACATCCCAAAATAACACCGGTCAACTGGTCAGCAACTGCCCCCTTTACCCTGGTCAAGAACATGACCCCTTTGCCACAGTCCCCACCACTCTCTATTGCTCCAGGCATCAGGGGGAGAGTCCATTCATCATCACTCTAATGACGCCATCTTCATCTGAACCGCTTCACTTATTTATTTACAGCTTCTATCAGGCTGTATGTCCTGAGGCAGGAGCTTGATCAGCACATGACTGCAACCAGGTGACTGTGTTCACTTGGGTGTCAGCAGGGAGTAGTCATGGTGTCCAGCGTTCTGGGTTGGCACCACTTCGTCGTCCTCGCTGTGACTGAGGATTCATTCACTTGTGCCTTTGAAACCACGCAGAGTTTTGTTATGAGCTCTCTGCTGCTAATGTAAGAACCGTTATGCTAACCAGACAAACGCAGCATCTCTTTGGCCCTCCCTGCGCAGAGCCTCGCTTCCATCGGTGCTCGGTGTTCCCGAGCACTTGGCTGTGTCTTTCCTTGGTGCTGGGTGTTGCATTCGATTGGAGTCCTGTGGGTCACCTTTGCTTTATGTGCAGCCAAAGGACCTTGGGAGAATATAGAGAGGCTTCTGTAGCAGCCGAGGAACAGAAGTGGCCTCTTGCCCAGGTGTGGGGCCCTTTCCTTGGCATTGAGCAAGACCATGTGACTCTCTGAAAGATCTGCAGAAATGAAGGGGGTTACTTTACACGAAAGTTCACTATATCCATCAGTCCCAAGTGATTGTGAACCAGGGGAGAGAGAGTACTTAACCTCATACACACATCTACATGTGTACACACACATCTTCACAGATGCGCACACACGTGTGCCAGTTATGGGAAGGGCTCTGTTCTAGGAGCTGAAAGTTGTGTGTGTGTGTGTGTGTGTGTGTGTGTGGTGGCAAATACAAAGTCCCTGATTTCACAGAGAATGAATCCTACCGGAGAAAGAAAGGCAGGAAACTACATAAGGAAACGGATATATGATGTATGTCAGGCAGTGGTGAGTGCTATGGAGTGGAGTAGGGTGGACAGAGTCGCAGAAGTTTTCTTTAGCTAATGGTGAGCAGGGAGTCTTCCTCGAAGGGTGGGAACTGACCCAGCTCCAGGGACACTGCTCATATGGTAGACTGCAGTCGGGCCATGGGTGGTGCCATTTATGTCCGTGGCCACGTGAAGGGCACCCCCTGGATGTGTTCACAGGTGTGGCTTGAGGAATCAACCTGGGCAGAGAGAAGAGCCAGAGTAAGTGTCCTGAGACTGGGCATGCGTGCTGAGTTTGACGAACAACAAGGAGGCCCGTGAAATCGAGCGAGGGGACCGGTGCCATGCCTGGAGGTGGTCAGGGGTCAGTTGTGAAGGGCTTCTAACACCAGAGCATCTTGAGTCACCTGAGGACCTGGCTAAAATGCAGATTCTGGCCCAGTAGGTCTGAGGTGGGGTTCCCAATTTTGCATTTCTAGTAAGCTCCCAGTTATGCTGCCTCAACCACACTTTAGGAGCAAGGCTGGAGCCTGCGGTCTGGATTTGGGGAAGCTGCCGGAGAGTCTCAGGCTGGTAGTTTATTCTGCTTGGCTGAAGCATCCTTCACTTTAGAGTCCAAGTGTTCATCGACTGAGTCCGTGAGGGAGGATTTTTGATCCCTTCACTGCCCAAGCAGGCAGAGGGAGGCTGCCGGGAGAGATAAGGAAAAGATTTATTTATGTAGCTACTCGAACTTGAGGCTGTTTATAGTTGATGAATATCTGTCTTTAAGCAGCTGTGTGAATTATCTGAAATACATGAAAGCAATCCATTCGAGATCAAAATCCTTAATTCCAGACCTTTCCAGGTTGATACATCTTAAAAGAGGGAGGTTTGGTAACATTGTTGAACATTAATTAGGTAACACTTGTGCGGGACTTGAAGAATGAAAAGCCTTCTGTGTGTAAGTGCTCAGGGAGCATGGCTGTGAAATGGTGCAATCTGAGGCTGGGATTGAAATGAAAATTTCACATAAGCAAATGCTCATCCCATCAGGTGCGGTGATTGGAGATTGTGTGAGTTTGAATGTGCCTGGCCGCCCCCCGCCTCCCCACAGCACAGCCTCAAGTCCTCCCTGAATAGAAACTGTTGTGCAGATGAATGGGGAATTTACTAGAGGTAATTACAGAAGGAGGGGAGGGAGGCCCCACGTGCTCTGGGGAGAGGAAGGGGTCTTTCTTTCTCTGTCACAAAGGACTGTTTGCTCAGATGCTGTTCTCATAAGCCCGTGTTCTACCCAGGACTTGGTTAAGAGAAGGTACCACAGGGAGGGTGCTCTTTGGTGCCACCTGTGGCCCCTGGAAGAGTGTGTATTCTAAAGCGCATGCTCTGTGCCCATTTCACTCGGCCCTTCCCATGTACCCAGCTAGTCCTCCTTTCTAGTTCCACCCAGGGCTTCCAGTCCCAAGGGCAGTATGCATGTAACTCCAGCGGTGGGGTTCCTGTCCACCCTGGGAACCCACGCATCATCCAGCAAAAAGCCCACTCCAGTGCTGCCCCTGACCCACCTTCTGATGCCCAAGGCAAGGCGCCCACTGCCTTCTCTGGGAGGGACTTCTTGAAGCCCTGGCAGGAAGCAAAAGGATTACATCCTTACTTTAGCATTTGATCTGGCCCCTCTCCTGCTAGTCAGGTGACATGAGGAGGTGTCTGCTCTGTGTTACTTCTGAAAAGGGCTTTGCAACAATACCCCACCTCGTGGGAGATTGCCACGCCCAGTGGAGACAAGAAATCAAGGAAAAATGACTCCCAGATCAGGATAGTGAAGAAATGGGATCAATGCTTTATGAACTGGGTGCCCCTCCATCAACCCAAGACTGCCTTTTTGTAAAAATGTATGTGCTTTCGTGGCCACCCTTTTTTCTGGGGCACTGTTGACCTCTGCTCCTTTCCTCAAGCACTCAGGAAGGTGACTGAGCCTCTTGCAACAACACTTACTTCTCAGTGCTTCTGTGCATGAAGACCAGGCTCTATTTCCTCCTCCCCTGAGCCCCACAAGGCTTCCTAAAAGCCCCAGGTAAGGTTGCTCTGCCCTGAGGGATGGAGATACTGTGTATATCTGACTTCACGTGCTCAGCCCAAGAATATCCAGAAGTGCACCCCTGCTCCTGGCATCAACTGGGGCCGTGAACATCTCTTGACTCATGGTTGTCAGACACAGTTGAATCCCAGTAAGATATTTTTAAGTACAGGGCCCCCTGACAGCCCTTACATAATGATGTGATGTCCAATGTCTGAATTGCCCACACTCTGGGTCTCCTCAGATGAGGATGATGGTGCCTTCTGTAGAGTTTATTCTTCTGTTGACTTGAGACCTGCCCCCCCCCATGCCACCAGTGCTTGTGGCAGGGCCTTTCTGGTCACTGGTGTCCCCAGACCACAAGTTCAGCTGATAACGTGTCAGGTGTGAGAAGGGATTCACGTGGAACCCAGCTCAGCCTGCACTCACGTAAACAACATGAATAAAAATTAACTTAAAAATCTTTCCTCCCTCCTTTCCAATGACATTATACCGATGGGCCACTTAAATTCTTGCATTTGTACCTTTTCAAAAGGGCCCGCTGTTTTACGATGTCAAATGTGACCTTTACAACAAAATGTGCAAACTGCGTCGTACACAGAGGACTCTTCGAAGCTAGTAATTTTCATGATGCAAATTTCTGAGCAGAATGAGCCCATTAGCCAAATTAGCAATTCATAAAAGCAAAGTTCATGGTCAGGAAACAATCGCGTCTTCCTAAGGTATAATTTTAGCCGATTGTATGGTTATGGTGTATTTCTCCCCCCTTGAAAAAAAGTAAATTAGGACTCTAATTAAGTAGGTTAAAGCTATATATGAAAGAGAATGTAATTTATGTTCAGGAAAGTGAATTTGTGATTCATAAGAAGCCAGAGATCCTTGACAAGGGCCTAGTAATGTTACCTTGAATGTGAATAAGTGATTTTGGCCAGTGTGGGAGGGAAACACCTTTGAGGTGGAGGAGGGAGAATTTTGTAAGGTCACGTTAAAGGCTCTTGGGCCTTCCCGGATGGTGCTAGTGGTAAAGAATCTACCTGCCAATGCAGGAGACACAAGAGACATGGATTTGATCCCTGGGCTGGGAAGTTCCCCTGGAGAAGGGCATGGAAACCCACTCCGGTATTCAGAGAATCCTATGGACAGAAGAGCCTGGTGGGCTACAGTCCATGGGGTCACGAAGAGTTGGACACTACAGAGCACACCCATCATCATCAATGGCTCTTGGGTTAGATGCAGGCTGAGGCTGGACTGTGTGGAGGGGAGGCGAAGTTCCACCGTACATTCTGTAACCACCTGTGCGGGCATGCTCCAGGGATGCGAGCCAGGGGGTCAGCCTGCAACACCCATGTTTTCAGGGACACAGCTGACTTTGAAGCAGGTTCAGCTAGGAGAAGTGAGGCTGACAATGGGGCTGGTAGTCTATCTTTTCCTCCAGAAACTGGGGAAATAAAACACGATGCATTCTCCAGCCTCTTTCTGATGATTCACTGAAGTCACGTACACGAAGAGCCCCATGTATGCCGGATAATATTCCATTGTTGTTTTTGCCACATTTTGATTATGGATTCGGCGGTTGATGGACATTTGGGTTGTTTCTATCTTCTGACTACCGTGAACAATGCTGCTGTGAACATCCGTGTGCAAGTTTTTGTTTGAATCCCTGTTTCCAATTGTTTTGGATATATACCCTGGAAGAATAAAGTACCAGTGCATGCCGCAGTGTGAATGAACCCTGGACATGTGACGCTCAGTGAAAGAGCCCAGACACAAAAGGCCACACATTCTATGGGTCCATTTCTATGAAGTGTCCACAACAGGCAAATCCACAGAGACAGGAAGTAGACTAGTGGTTTCCAGGCTCCGCGGTTGGAGCAGTGAAGAGTGATGGCTGAATGGGGACGGGGATTTTCAGGTCCTTTTCAGGACTGTGAATATTTTGGAATTAGAGGTGATGCTTGCATAACACTAAATGCCACTGAGCTGTTCACTTTAAAATGGTTGATTTTATGTGTAGGTAGATTTTTATGTTATGTGATTTTTGTTTCTCTCTCTCTCTTTTTTTAAAACCCATGTATATTGGAACAGGCTGTACAAGATGGCCAGTTCGTGTATTGAGCTTCCCTGGGACAGAATCCATGTTTGTTTATGTTGAAATCCTGGTTTCCAGCAGTGCTTGACAACTCGTAGGCTCTTGGTGACAGCCAACCACTTTGATTGAGAACATGTGACCTGCTGGATACTGGACCAGGCCCTTCCTAAGAGTGAGGAGAGGAACTTCCCTGGTGGTCCAGTGATCAAGAATAGGCCCTCCTGCCAGTGCAGGGGACACAGGTTCAATCCTTGGTCCAGGAAGATGCCACAGGCCGCAGAGCAAACTAAGCTGGTGGGCCACAAGTACCAGACCTGCGTGCCCAGAGCCCGTGCTCCACATCAAGAGATGCCACCGCGAAGACAAGCCCATGGACCACAGCTAGAAAGTCGTCCCCACTCACCACGACTAGAGAAAGCCCATGAACAGCAACGAAGACCCAGTGCAGCCAAAATAAGTAAGTAACAAATGTAAGGAACAATAAGAGCCAGGAGATGAAGAGTTTGTTCCCCAGTCTCTGGGGGTGTTATTCAGGAGGAGAGAAGCGTGTGGAGGGAGCTCTGCCTTGCTGGAAGGTGGCATGGATGTGGGAGGGGAGTGCCGGGGGCTGGGCAGACGGAGACGGGGAGACCAGGTGATGGCAGGAGGGCCAGCCTGGATACTGGGAGGCAACAGCTGGGGCTGCGTGGGGGCTGCGAGGGGGCTGCGAGACGACAGCTGGGGCTGCACGGAGGCTGCAAGGGAGCGGGCAGACGCAGGCGTCACTCTGCGGTGGCACACTGCCTATACCTGCGCTCCTCTTCCAGGGATCCTGCATTGTTCTTAACTGCTTCCCAAGTGGCGTAGTGGGTAAAGAACCCGCCTGCAATGTGGGAGACACAAGAGACACGGCTTCGATCCCTGGGTCGGGAACATCCCCTGGAGGAGGGCAGGGCAACCCACTCCAGTATTCTTGCCTGGAGAATCCCATGGACAGAGGAGCCTGGCGGGCTGGAGTCCATAGGGTTGCAAAGAGTCAGACATGGCTGAAAAGACTGATATATATATATATATATATATATATCCCCTCCCTCTTGAGTCCCCCTCCTACCTGCTCCATTCCACCCTTCTCAGTCTTTGCAGAGCGCCAGGCTGGGCTCCCTGTGCTATACAGCAGCTTCCCACTAGCTATCTATTTCACACATGGTGGTGTATGAGTGTCATTCCTACTTTTAAAGGAGAGTCTCAGGCGGGTATGGGCAGAGGGAGGGGCTCTAAGCAGAAACAGCACAGTTGTGCTGAAATTGGTCCTGCCGTGGTCTGATCAGTGTCATCTTGATGGTTGGAAATACAGTTAGACTTCTGTTCCAGGGTCAGCTTGTTCCCGTTTCTTCAAGGCCAGTTCTCAGAACTGTGGTGGCTTATATTGTGGCCTCAGTCTGGTTACTGTGTAGTTAACTTCTACCTAGTGGAGGTTTCAGTATCTGCAAAACAGCCACAGGACATGGCTCAGAACATTTATCTATAAGCCCTTGAGGAGGAACTAAAGGTTCTTGACTTTGTTTAGTGACTAAACTGTTATTATTTTGTCCTGTTTGACTGCTTTCCTTTGCTTGTGCCTTTTCTCACTTCTCTGATTCAATTTATTCTAGTCAAGTTTTTCCACTGACAAAAGGCAGGCAGAGGACAAGGAGGGACAGAACCGTAGGATCCTACGCAATTTCACTCCCGGCGTATGGGTGTGGGCGTTGAGTGCATCAGTGGGCAGAAATGGACCTCAAGGCAGCCCAGTTATATTTTGGATTACACACACACCATTTCATTGAATGTCATCCTCTCTGGGTTTTTGGATAAAAACAGTGGGGCATAGGGAGGTGAGGTCATTCACCCAGGGTCACACAGCTTGTAAGCAGCACAGCTGGGATCTAATCATATTAAACTGCCTTGGAGGAAATTGGATTTTCAAAATACCAGAAGGCCCCTTTTACTCTTCAGTGTGCCTGCGATTGCCACAATTAAATATGATTCTTTGATTTTATGTTGTTTCTTCATCTGTGAAACATGAATACTGTTGTCTACTTTGCAAGATTATTATAGTCAATAAAGATAGATTATTGAAAGCTCAGGGGAAACAGTAGGTGCTCAGCATGTGTTAGTCCTTTTCCCCAAACACCTCTCTTTCCTCTCCTCCCCATCCCCACTTCTCCTGTACTGGAGGGAGGGGGGAAGAAGGGCGAAAGTTAGTCAGAGTTGACTCTCTGGATTATCCAGGTAGGAACGATGACACACAGCTTAGCATCAAGAACCTGAAGGTCCAGGTCAAGACCACATCCTACCCCTGCTCAGCTGCAGGGCCTGCCACAAGCTGCTTGGCTTCTCTGAGCCTCAGTTTGCACATCTAGGCAATGGGATAATAACCCCATCTCCTCGAGTGGTATACTTCAAAACCAGCATAAGAAAATGAAGGCAACTGTCCTCAGGAAACACTAAAGTGCTATGTGGGATTGGCGCACTGCACAGAAGGGGAAGTGGGGTGCAACAGAGGGTTTTGTTTAGCCAGTGGTTCTCATCCAAGAGCGATTTCACTCTAAGAGGACCCTAGTCCAGGGTCTGCAGACACCTTGATCATCACAGCTCGGGGAGATCTGCTGGCGATGTCTAGCAGAGGCAGAGATGCTGTTTACCTCCTCGCAGTGCACGGGACAGCTCCCCACCCCGTCACAGTGGAGAATTATCCTGCCCAAAATGTCAGCAGTGCCGAGGAACTGGCCTAGAAGGAAGATGGTAACACATGGAGATTTGGACAGGAAACCATTGAGGATGCAGAGAGGGTTTTTCTTTGCTCCATGCTCTCTTTTTTTTACATTAAAAATATCAGATGTGGTTTAAAGGTGCAGATAATGTTAAAAAATGGAAAATAAACAATCATGTTCTCATCACTCAAAATTGGCAGTTACACTTCTCTTCAGATATTTTTAATAAATTAAAAAAAATCACAGATGAGCTACCCCATCATCTCCCTTTCTTATTTCCCTTCCCTCCTCCAGAGACACAGCCTCTATCATGAATTCATCTTCATCTTTTCCACCCATTTTTTTTGTATTTTATAAACTTCAGTCACCATGAACAAAGCATTCTGCGCATTTACATTTTTTCCCCAATGAACACAGATGGAAAGGTATCACCTGCAACTTGCTCTTTTTATTCAGCAATGACTCATGTTGACAGCATGTAGGTGGGTTGGGTTTGATCTGGGTCCCTACAGTCTAGCTGATTGCCTTGGAGTGGAGCTTGTTAGTCCTTGATAATGTACAGCAATTTTAACTGCTTCACTGGGGTGAGGTGGCACTCATGTTCCTGAGAACTGTCTCGGGTCTGGCACCTCCCACAGAGGGAGGGAGTCCATGAGATTAGCTGAGAGTAGAGGCCACACACTTCCCCTGTCTCTCTCTTCATCCCCCGTTGGCCCTCAGATTGCGTAAGCCAACACAGGCTTTGAAGGCACAAGTTGGGGTCCTTGTGATTGAGCTGCCACGTTACTTTGCTCTCAGCAACCCCTGTGGTTTGGGCAGCAACTCCACAGCCTCCAGCCCTGTACTCCTGGTGAAATGACTTTAAGTCGAGACTCTTGGTCTTACCTGTACAAACAGACTTAGGCTTTGGCCAGAGAGGTTGTCGTGACGACATCATGAGATGTCAAGTGCCCTTCCTGGGCTTTCTGGCCCCTCTCAACAGGCTCTTCAGAGACAGCTGTGGCCGCAGTGATTTGGGGGAGAGGCCGGCCACCCCACTGAGCGGCCATCTTCATCATCCTGGCATCCTGCACTCGGTGGAGGAGAGGCGAGGTGAATGCCCAGTCTGCATTTTTAGAGACAGAGATGGAAAATAAAGCAGCGGCTTCCTGCTTTTAAACGGGAGTGTGATTAGTTATAGGAAAATCAATTCATTCTTTGGCTTTGGGGAAGGCTTTTAAGTGTGAAAGGGGATGCTAATCCCCTGGGAAATGATTTTTAAGCAAAACTGCCTTAGTTCTGCCAGCTGCTTAGATAAACACCGGAGGGGAGGGGACAGCTTGGCTATTCTACCCAGATAACAGGGGTTCCAGAGGCACCTGCCTCTCTCTTACTTTCCTCCCTCTCTTTCTCTCTTCATCCCTCCCTCCTTCCCTCTCACATTTATTGAGTGCTGACTGTGTGCCTTGACTGCAGATAGGAACTGTCTTTGCTGTCATGGAGGCTGAGGCTGCAGGAGACAGAAACTCAGCAAACACATGATGTATCGAGAGCTCCTCAGGGCAGAGTCAACTGCCATCTGCGCCCCCCACCCTTCTTTCTTATCTTCTATCCCTTCCTTTCCTTCTGGGTCATTTCTCTCTCTTTCATTCCCCCCCATTGCCCTCCTCCTTTGCTGTCAGTTTTTCTCCCATTCTCATCACTCCCTTTCTCCCTCTCTTCCCTGGTGGAGTCCTAGCATCTTCACAGCCACCTCGGAAGCAACTTGCAGGGTGTTGGTTGGAGGACACAGTGAGCCCCTCTGAGTCCACCCCATGCAGAGACACATGGGTCCTGCCCCTGGCCATTCACAGAGCTACAGGACCCTTTCGGATCTGTATCAGCTTCTGCCCTCCCAGGGCTGAGAGGAGCCAGCAGTCCTTTGGGGGAAGGAGTGCCCTTTGTTCTGTGTGTGACCTGGTTTATCACCCACTCAGCCCTGGTCTTCCACCTCCAGCATGACGCTCCTGGTGTCCCCCTGTGAGCCATTTCATCCTGCTTCACGTCCTGCTTCATCTGTTTCATCATCCACTCTGGCTGCCATCCCCTCCTCCATCTTTTAGGCTTTCCTGTCTGCATATATGTGGGGAGTGCTTGTTACATAATTTCTTCTAATCAGTCCTGCCCAAACATTACCTTCATTTGCATATCAGTGAAAGCGTATAATGATAGCAAAATATTTTTAATAATGATGATATTTACAGAGATAATATAGCCTGAGAAATTACCAGTCGTCAGACACTATGTAGCACTTCGTATATTTGATCTCATTTAATTTTTGAAACAGCCTCAGAAAGTGGCTGCTATCATCAACCTTTATTTTTTCAGAAGGGAAAACTGAGGCTCAGTGAGAGTAACTAAATCACACAGAGGACCAGGTGTAGGAGGTGAATGCAGGTCATTGTTGTTCAGTTGCTAAGTCGTGTCCGATTCTTTGTGACCCCGTGGACTGCAGCATGCCAGGCCTCCCTGCCCCTCACCATCTCCTGGAGTTTGCCCAAGTTTATGTCCATTGAATCAGTGATGCCATCCACCCATCTCATTCTCATGCAGGGTTGTCTGATACCAAAGCCTGTGCTCCTGATCACAAGCATGCTGGGGACCAGGGGAGGAGCCATGTGATACAGGAGGCCAAGAATAAGTTATTATTTTTTAGCAGAGTCCTCCCTCAGCAGGATTGGTGACAAGACCATATTTGTGTAGCCTTTCTGTGCTTTGCCATCAAGACCCTACAAGCCTGACCTCCATTCCACAAGTCTTTGCACATCCTGCTCCAGACTCCTGGCACTCAGAAGCCTGGCAAGGACCAGTGGTTCAGGAGCTCAGCTATGTAGAAGGTGCACTGTGTCCCTTTTGTGGAGGTACAGACAGTTGAAACACAATTCCCTGTCCTGCCACTTGCTTGCTACGGGACCTTGGATAGATTACAGATCTCCCTTTCTTGCCTCATTGCATCTGTAGAAGCTTTCCAACTCACAGGTTAACTGTAGGGGTGGGTGGGTTACTGTCTGTAATGTACCCGGTACATAGGTGGTTGGCATAAAGTCAGGGGTGAATGGGGACCCCCCCCAGGCCCCTTTCTGCCCCATCCTGCACATGTTCATGTGAGCTCACCTATGTGGAGAAGTTGGGGTACTGAACCCCGAGTTGGGCTTGTGGTGATTGCCTCCTGCCTTTGTGAATCCCTGTTCTAACAGAATAGCCTTTTCTGCCTTAAAAAGAGCTGCCCTTCTCTCTTTAGAATGCTTGACTTCAGGGGCAGGTGCAGGGTAAGGGAGAGTTTATTCGTCTTCCAAAAGTGCTTAGAACTGCTCATTTCCACAGACCAAGCCTGGGGTGGCTCAGGCTCAGCTGGTTTACCTGCAGCCACCGAGTCCAGGCCATATGTGCCCTCTCGCAAAGGATGCTGAGTTCAGGGGGCTCTGTAGAGCTCAGCCAAAGCCGGTAGGTAGGAGGGCTTCTCTCAGCTCCTGAAGGATGAGGGAGTAAATCTGGTGTCTGCTCGTCTATCTTGCTTCTCGCTCTGTGGATGTTCTGAGATCCCTTCTGGTCGGTCACTCACTCGGCAAGGTGGGCTGGTGGGGGCCCAGCTGGCATGAGCTTTTGGTTGATGAATTTGTTGTTAAGAGGTTGATGCCTGCTGTGGAAAGTGCATAGACTCTGCAGTGGGATAAGGCTGGGTCAAATCCTTGCTCTATGATTCTCTTGCTGTGTCACTCAAGACAAGTCAGTTTATTCTCTGAGCCTCAGTCCTCTCATCTGCAGAATGGATTCACAGTGACCACTTCCTAGGACTGTGACTGATCATTGAGGTAATACATGTAAAGTGCTCCAACTACTCTTTGTCCCATAATTAGTGATAGACTAGTGAGCCACCCTACGTGAGCTTCTAAGAACTGATTGTAAAATTTTTAGGCATCTTGCAAGTCAGTGGTTGAACCACTGTAGGTTGAAACTTGTCATGCCATAGTGGGAGTATTTACACCATGGGAATCAGCAAACACTACCGATCAGGCCTCCCCTGCCTTCCCTGGAACCCACAGGATTGTGCTTGGAGGTTGCTGAAGCATTGTTCCTTCCCCCTTTCCCTTCCAGCTATGTTCTCTTTTCTGATCAGAACTATCCCCCAAGACTCAAAGTGCAGACATTTCTGTGTCGGCCTGCCCGGCACTGGACATAAAAGCACACTGTTCCTTTCTTGCCCAGCCCCTGTGAGACTGTCAAAGCCTCAGGTTTGCTCACATTTCCCTCACAGCTTGGCATGACATCCTGGGGCTGATACAATCGAGACGCCCCTGCCCCCAAGGATCCTACTGGCTGGAATGTTCTCCTGCCTCATGCAGCTCATGTAGTTCTCTTTCCCTTCCTTCCTCTCCCCCAACTCTTCTGGCTTCTCCTATGTCCTGCCTTTGTTTATAAGCTCCTAGAGGTAGAGTCTCTTCTACATCATGGCACCTGTTCAGCACCTAGGACAGCTCCCCAGTCAGTGGTGGCTCTTTTGCTGTGGATTGCATTTTGCACTGTATTTCACTGCACTTTGTGTCCAGCCTGTACCTCCTACCCCAAACCAACCTTTTCAGATCCAAGTGAGGGTGCACTCACCGGGCCTTACCGTGATGCCAGATCCAGCACAGAGCCTAAATAGCTACAACAGTGGTTCGTTCTCATAAATATTTCAATCAATGAATCATCTGCAATTCCTTTGTCTTCTTTTAATGAACCTTTAGAAATAAGCAAGAATCAGATTAGTATCTCTTGACTTGATTTTGTTAGAATGGAAAAGTGCCATCTATGGCTGGAATCTTCAGTAGATTATAGCATTTTCCTTTCAATTATGTCAGCATCATGCTCTTCCACAAGAGCGCCAGACTTTGCTTGAAGTTTTCAGAAAAAAAAAAAAAAGAAAAGATCCCAGTAATTCTTTTCTCAGGAGCTCAGAGATCTTCCTGATGCCACCCTTGATGGTAGTCTCTACTCTATTCCGAACTTCAGGCTAAAAAGACAGGAAGAAAAAATCAGGTCCCAGCTGGTTTAAGTCATTTACTACCAGACTGTATTCATTTCGGAAGAATCCTGATAATTAATATATGGCTTTGTTTTTCAGTTGCTCAGTCGTGTCCAACCCTTTGCAGCCCCATGGACTGCGACCTGCCAGGCCTCCCTGTCTGTCAGTATCTCCTGGAGTTTGCCCAAGTTCATGGCTAATAAGGCTAAATTTTCATCGAGTGAATATTCTGTGCCAGGCTCACTATTCTTTGTGAACAATTTTTACATCACTCCATAGTTAACATGCTCATTACCTCTTTACACAAGGGGACAGTGAAGTCCAGAGAAGCGCACTATTCAGTATCATTCAGTTAAGAAGATGCCCATGTCTGGGCACACTTAGTCTTACGTGACAGTCCAGCTGTTTAACTATTATGCTAACTTGCCTTTTCACTTTTTTCCCGACATCTAGACGATGTTATTAATCAACTGCAGACAGTCTGGTTAGCCAGCGGTTGGGACCTATAGGTTCTTGTCCAGTCCAGATGACTTGCTCTTGTATCTGGTACTGGGGAGAAGCATGTGCCAGGCAGAAACCTGGGCATTTGAATACTCTGTTGCCTTATTTAATTATCCCTGCAATATTAAATGTTCAAGAAAATATTTAACTTTATCCATTGTCCAAGTGGGAAAGTTGAATCTCCTAGAGTTTAAGTTACTTTTCCAAGGTCGTACAGTTATATCCAAAAGTCGCAACCTGGGTAATTATCAGTGCATTGACTGACTCTCCATATTTCTTGTGCCTTTTCTTGTAATCTAGTCATATTTTTTAAATGTCTATTCTTGAAAAAGGAAGAAAATATGTGATAGCTTTAAAAGAAACAGCAATATGGAAATAATGTGTGAAATGGATATTAAATCAATGGAACTAGGTATGATAGATTGAATATGTATTTAATTGCTGCCACGTGCTAGGCATTAAAGTAGGTTAATAAACACTGGTGTGTGGATAAGAAGAGCAGAGAATTTAAATGAACTCCAGGCAATGAACTCTGGGCTCTTGGTTCTCAAAGGACTGCCAGGCTGGAAGCAGTTTTAGAATGTAAACCCTCAGCCTCATGCAGAGTGCCCACTACAATGTCCAAAGAGCTCCAGTGAGTGTGTGTTAGTTGCCCAGTTATGTCTGGCTTTTTGCAACTATAGCCCACCAGGCTCCTCTGTCTATGGGATCCTCCAGGTAAGAATACTAGAGTGGATTGCCATTCCCTTTCCCAGAGGATCTTCCTGACCCAGGGATTGAACCCTGGTTTCCTGCATTGCAGGCAGATTCTTTACTGTTTGAGCTATAGGCAATAACCCATGTATTCCAAACTCACTTTATTCCACTCCTTTCTCAGCTTTAATTGTTAGAAATGTTACCCACACAGTGCATTTCTTGGGTCTCTTGTGACTCCATCCATTTCTTCCCAAAATCTGAGCTCCGCAATAGGTCACATCATGTCTGTCTTCCTCTCCACTGTTCCTCCAGCACGAGACACAGGGCCTGGCTCATATTAGGTGCTCAACAAATATTTGTTGAACAAATGAACGGATGAATGATGAATGATCCTAGTTCTGCCCTGAAAACCCAGAATAAATTTGGTCTGTCTCCCTAAGTCATTTCATTCTGTATTTTGGAGTTAGAAATGATATCTTCAACAGGAGACTCTTCTATTAACTGACATTTTATGTTTGGAGGGGGCATGGGGGAAAGATATAAATGAAATACTTTCTGAGTGCTAGGAGTAGTGACCATTTTCATGTATTATTTCATTCCATCCTCCTGGCATCTCAGTGAAGTAGGTAGTGTGATGATTTCTACTTAATGGGTGAGAAAGCTGGTGAGTCAAGAGTTTGTGTGAGTTATGCCAGGGTAATAATAGCTGAATCAGAATATAAAGTCATGTATCTCATTAACCATTTTCTACGTGTGCACAGTTGCTCAGTTGTATCCGACTCTTTGCAATGCTATAGACTATAGCCCACCAGGCTCGTCTGTCCATGGGATTTTCCAGGCAAGAGAACTTGAGTGAGTTACCATTTCTTCCTCCAGGGGATCTTCCCAACCTAGGGATCGAATCTGGGTCTCCTACATTGTATACAGATTCTTTACCACTGAGTTGTGTGAAGGGTATTAACCATTTTAATGTTCCTCAGATAACAGGGATTGAGTTCACTTGAAGTTTGGGGTTTTCCCAGCACTTGATAAAATGAAGAGAAATTCATTCTTTTAATTTTCCACCCTCGGAATCAGAAAAGAAATCGTGAATAATAGGAGATCTGCATTTCCTAGAATGACGTAGCTTCTATAATTATGAAAATTACCGTTTGTGATGAAAGAGTGGGCTCACGGACTACTGATAGGCAAACGGGTCCCATGGGTCTTTTCAGCATAGACTTCATGACAATTCTTACTGATTTCATGGAGCTAGACTGGTGTGGAAAAACTGGTCAAGAGTCTTGCTGCCTGAGTGCAGAAAGACCTTGAAAGTTGCAAGTATTCTACCGCTGGTTGGGACTGGAGGTTGATTGAGGCTTTTTATGAACACATCTGGCAGGAAATGACATCTGTAGCAACAGCTGGCTGCAAAGAAGCTGAAGATGGGGTGGGGCCAGGTTCAGTGATGAATAGTGCTTTATATTCCTTCCCAGAATTTTCTGAGGCGAGTCCTGCCTCAGCTACAGAGGGAATAATTGGGTGAGGAGCTGTCACACTTGTCTTCTGCATGGTAAAGTGTCTCATCTGTCCTTATTTAAGCTTTTCAGGCGAATGAAACAAATGTGCTTTTTTTTTTTTTTTTTTGCTTTTTCCACATCTCAAGAGCACAACCCTTGAGGAAGGTGGGGATGGAGAGTGGGATTCAGCGGCTTCTAGGAACTTGAGAATACACCTAAGCCTAGCTCCCAAGCTGTATAAAGTAGCAGGAGGTGCCATGGAAGCCCTTATATTGTTTTGATTTCTCCTTGAAACTACTTTTTACACTGAAAATTATTTTTAGGAGGATGTGTGATTATTGACTGAATATTGCTGTGATCTAGAATCTCTAGACTTTGAGCTCCAGGAGGGGGGAGGGACAGTGTCCATGCTGTCTGTCTTGTCCATCACTATTCCATCAGCAGTTTTCAGTGTCCAGCTTGTGGTAGGTGTGCTTGTTGAGTGACTAACTGGGAATCACCATTCTAGAGTAATGAATAATAGTATCAGTTGTTATCAGTAATAGCAAAAATGTTAATAACATGAATGACTTGGGACTCAGGAAAAACTGGGTTCAAATCTTTGCTTTACTGCTTGTGAAGTGGGTGTGCTCAGGCAAATCATTTTAACTCTGAAGTCTTGAGCATCTTATTTTAGAAATTGTGAACAGCAACACCTGCCTTAAAGGGTTGTTGTGAAAGCTGAAAGAAATAACGCATCTCAAGCACTTGGCAGAGTGGCTAGCATACAGTTAAAATTGCTATTTGTTGTTAATATAATTTTACCATTAGTGTGTCTTGTAACTCTATCACATTCATTTAAAAATGCTGGTTGTGAGAAGGTTGCATTATTATTTTTTAAAACCACTTTACTGAGGTATGCTTGACATAGAAAATACTATACATATTAAATGTATATAACTTGATGAGTTCGGGGATAAATACATACCCTTGAAACCATCACTGCAGTCTATACTAAAAATCTATCCATCACCTCCAGAAGTTTCCCCCTGTGCTCATATTAATGATGATGATGATAAAAACACTTAACATAAGGTCTGTATCTCCTACACTCAACACCCGGTATGTATGGTTTATGTTGCTAATTGAGGACCTATTTACTAATTTTTCTTTGGAAATGGCCTTTCAGAGTTGTAACCATGTGGTTTCACCAACTTAAGAGCAAGCTCTAATGATCTTAAGGACCATAATTTTCTAACAACACTATGTAACAGCTAACACATGAACACTTAGTGTGTGACAAATGCTTTGTGGTCTTTCTCACACTTAATCCATTAACGAGACAGTGTGGCACATCCTTTCTATCTCCAGGAAACTGAAGCTGGAGTGGATAATCCCACAATCCCAGCGCCAGTCAGAGGTAGTGGGATAAAAATGTGAGCCCAGACATTCTGACTCCAGAGTCTGGAGTATTGACCTATGCACTCCAGTTCATCTCTCACACAGAGATACTGTTAGCGTTCAGTTGTGGAGTAAAGGAGGAGATAGATTGGGAGACATGCAGATTCTTTTGTTTTTCAATAATCTTATCTATTTAGTGTATTATTTAGTTTTGGCTGTGCTGGGCCTTCATCGCTTGGTGGGCTTTCTCTAGTTGCAGAGAGTGGGAGCTACTCTCTAGGTGCAGTGCATGGGCATCTCATTGCAGTGACTTCTCTTGTTGCGGAGCACAGGCTCTAGGGCGCTCAGGCTTTGATAGCTGCAGCACAGGCTCAGTGGTTGTGACTCCCGGGCTCTGGAGCACAGGCTCAGTGGTCGTGACTCCCGGGCTCTGGAGCACCGGGTCAGTGGTTGTGACTCCCGGGCTCTGGAGCGTAGGCTCAGTGGTTGTGACTCCCGGGCTCTGGAGCATGGGCTCAGTGGTCGTGACTCCCGGGCTCTGGAGCACCAGCTCAGTAGTCGTGGCACATGGGCTTTGTTGCTTCGCAGCATGTGGGATCTTCCTGGACTGGCTATTGAACCCATGTCTCCTGCATTGGAAGGCAGATTCTTTACCACTGAGCCACTAGGGAAGCCTGACTTGCAGATTCTTCATCATATTTCACGATCTAGTCTGTTAGTCAGGGCTGGAGAGGATTCCCGCTGTGGGTTCCAAGTCAGTTATTCATGCAAGCAACACCAAGATTAACAGAGCAAGTGAGGTGGAGAGAGGGGATGAAGGCGTGCCAGCAGACCCGGAGTGTTTTAGTCTCTTCAGCTGTTTGAGAACTTAGGCAAAAGAATCTGCAGGAAACTTAGACCCCAAGGCCAAGATGCCAGTGAGGCTTGGAAATGTAGCCTGGTAGAAGCAGGGTGAAATTCTCATTGTAATCCAAATTTGGGGCTGAAGCAAGCTGACAGGATGCAGGCTTTACTTCTGAATGTGAACCATGAATGGATGACATCTAGGGTCACCATCAGCTTTTGATCATCACATTGGTACACTTGATTTACTTGATAAAATGTGGATTGGGGCTTGTTGATTCAAGACACTCTGCTGTGAGTTTCCAGTTCAATCACTCTGTTGAAGGGTCATCCATCTCTGCTGTTCCTTCACTAGGACAGAGCTTGACCATGGGTATTACACAGAGAGCAATTCTGGGCCTCGGTGTCATACTGGGAAAGCTAACTTGACATTATAGTTGAGGTGTAGTGGTACACCTACAATGTGAATATCAAAAATACAAATACTAGTATGCCCATCCATCCACCCATTCCTCCATCCATCCTTCCACGTACTTATTCCATACAAATATCCATCAATCCAGCAAATATTTATTGAGCATTTCTGTATACTGAGCACTGTGGGTATGGAGTAAGCATCCAAGACATGGTTCTCTGACTGCAGAAAGCTTATGGTCTTAGGATCAAGGTGGTTGGGAACTGTGTCTTCCTTATTGACTATGCCAAAGCCATTGATTGTGTGGGCCACAACAAACTCTGGAAAATTCTGAAAGAGATGGGAATACCAGACCACCTGACCTGCCTCTTGAGAAATCTGTATGCAGATCAAGAAGCAACAGTTAGAACTGGACATGGAACAATAGGCTGGTTCCAAATAGAGAAAGGAGTACATCAAGGCTGTATTTTGTCACCCTGCTTCTTTAACTTATATACAGAGTACATTATGAGTAATTCTGGGCTGTATGAAGCACAAGCTGGAATCAAGATTGCTGGGAGAAATATCAATAACCTCAGACATGCAGATGACACCACCATTATGGCAGAAACCAAGGAGAACTAAAGAGCCTTTTGATGAAAGTGAAAGAGAGAGTGAAAAAGTTGGCTTAAAACTCATCATTCAGAAAACTAAGATCATGGCATCTAGTCCCATCACTTCATGGCAAATAGATGGGGAAACAACAGAAACAGTGAGAGACTTTATGTTTTTTGGGCTCTAAAATCACTGCAGATGGTGATTGCAGCCATGAAATTAAAAGACACTTACTCCTTGGAAGAAAAGTTATGACCAACCTAGACAGCATATTAAAAAGCAGAGACATTACTTTGCCAACAAAGGTCCATCTAGTGAAAGCTATGGTTTTCCAGTAGTCATGTATGGATGTGAGAGTTGGACTATAAAGAAAGCTGAGCACTGAAGAACTGATGCTTTTGAACTATGGTGTTGGAGAAGACTCTAGAGAGTCCCTGGGACTGCAAGGAGATTCAACCAGTCCATCCTAAAGGAAACCAGTCCTGAATATTCATTGGAAGGACTGATGTTGAAGCTGAAATTCCAATACTTTGGCCACCTGATGTGAAGAACTGACTCATCTGAAAAGACCCTGATGCTGGGAAAGATTGAAGGCAGGAGGAGAAGGGGACGACAGAGGATGAGATGGTTGGATGTTATTACCAACTCAATGGACATGAGTTTGAGTAAGCTCTGGGAATTAGTGATGGACAGGGAAGTATGGTGTGCTGTGGTTCATGGGGTCACAAAGAGTTGGACACGACTAAGCAACTGAACTGAACTGTGTCTTTTATCTTTGTTTCAGGCTTGACACCCTCCTTGTTATATAATAAGCACACAAGAAATTTATGATGGATGGATGGATGAAGAAACCACATAGACAGTGTTAAAAGAATGCAAGTTCAGGAGAAGAGGAAGCTCAGCCCAGTTAGGGAGACAGGGCGTGAGGTTAGGACACCAGTTTAGAGCTTCCTAGCTGGTAGAGCTAGGAAGGCAGAGAAGAATTCAGAGGGTGAGTCAGAAATATCTTCCTCCAACTGGTTGTGATTTTCAGTGAACACTGCCTAGATTCCTCAAGGTTCTGGACCAGACATTGTAACCTGGGATCTGAAAATAAGATGCAAGGAGTCTGTTAACTTGGATGTAGTTAACTTTCAATTAAAATAAATAAATTTATATTTAAAAAATGACATTTTCATTTACATTCACTCTAACTGCAAGCTGGCATTTCTTTTAATTATGAACATATTCAGCAAACTACAGTGGTTTTTTTTTTTTTTTAGCAGAATCTGTGACTGTCATCAATCGAATCATGGATCTTTTCATATCACATTACAGTTGTTTCCATTATCCCCCAATATTATTTATGCCTATCACTCACTGCTTGGAAGTTATGGTAGTTATTAGGTCTGCTGCTGGATCTTATTATTTGATACATTAATAAATAAAATGATCTCTTGCCAAATTATGAGTTTATTTTAAAAATATTTTGATAACTCTATTGCAATAGTATCAATATCCTTTGTAGTCCTTTTTATTCTATTTTTATGAAATTATAAATATCCTGAGAAGAGATTCATGGTCTTCATTAGGCCAGAAGGGTTCAAGGCATAAACACAAAGTGAAGAGCTTATGGTTTAGGATACAAACACCTTTTTCTGCATTTGGAGAGCGTAAGGCTCAGGTTTATTGGGACTGTGGGAGAAATGAGGCCAGGGAGACGATGTTTACAGCTAAGGTCTTTTGGTTGACTGGCTGGTTTTTTTTTTTTTTAAATTGTAGGATAGCATGTTTATTTTAGACAATTTGGAATGTACAGAGATGTACCAGGAAGAAAATAACAAATACTGAGACCTGGTAAGGACTTAGGAGCGGGTACCTGGTGTCTCAGATGGTCAGGAATTCACCTGTAGTGGAGGAGACCTGCGTTCGATCCCTGGGTCAGGAAGATCCTCTGGACAACGGAATGGCTACCCACTCCAGTATTCTTGCCTAGGAAATACTGCCCACATTAGTAACTGATGGAGTATGGATCCGAGTTAGAGAGAGGTCACCATGTGTGCCAAAATCTTGTCTTCACCTACCCACTCCTTCACTCAACTGATGGATTGGTATTAAATGTATTCCCAAGTGCCCCCTTGAGAGAAGGTAATTTCATGCAATCTGTTGATTTCCTGTTGAATTTTTATAACCAGATTTCCTTAGAACCAGAAAAGCCTTCCCAAGCTTCCTTCACTGTCCCCTAATGGGCCTCCCTGGCAAAGCCCATTGATTAGAAAGGAAATCTCAGCCTGTCACGTCACACCTCGAACCCAGAGGCGGGCACTACCCACCAGATGCTTGTACCAGACTTTCAAATTTGTTACCGTTTCAACATGAGTAATGAATGCCGCGTGTTTTGCAATGTGTTCATGGTGTGTGTGGTTTATTAAACCACCCGGGTGCCATTCTGTTTGGGTGTTTTCATCATTTCTTGGAGAGATATGCAATTTATGGTTGCAGTTTTCTCCGTTTAGATAGTTTTGACATTTTTTTCCTTCTGCACGGTTCATTATTTTTTGGGTAGTTTCCACAGAAGTAAAGTGCTTAAAGTAACTGGTTTAGAGCTAAACTGATAAAGCTAACAGGTCCATAAATGGGGCCGTGAACAATCCTTCGAGATGCCTGCTGTGCCTGAGAGATGGTCCTGAAGGGACAGAGCAGTAAATGTGGATGAGGGTCCCAATGCAGAGAAGTAAGGAGCTGGCTTCAGTTGCTGCTGCAGCTGCTGTGTATGCAGATTGAAACTGAATCTGTGTGTGCAGATTGTCTGCATCTAGGAGGGAGTCCTGTCCCTCCAGGAATGGCTTGAAGTAGGGTTGAGGAGGTGAGCGCCATGTTGGATTAGCCTTAAGTCGTGTCTTGGCCTGGCCAGTAGCTCTGATTCAGTGATGGGTGCATATATAGTCAGTCACTTGCCCACTTTACCCTGCTACTTGTCCTGTGAGATTTCATTTTGGGAAACAGAAAAGCCTCCTGTCTTTCCTCACTATGTTTTTTCATGACTCAAAGTTGAGTCTATTTCTCCAACTTATTTATTATTAAACATGCATAGCATTTAAAAGAATAATATAATACATGAGGCTCATACCCACCGGTCAGGTCTGGTCTGATTCTTTGCGACCCCATGGCCTGCAGCCCACCGGGTTCCTCTGTCCATGGGATTCTCCAGGTAAGAATACTGGAGTGGGTTGCCAGATCCTCTTCCAGGGGATCTTCCCAACCCAGGGATTCAACCCGCATCTCCTGCATTGTAGGTAGATTCTTTACCAATGAGCCACTGGGGAAGCCCACTACCCAAACCCAATTAACATTTTGCCACTTCTGCTTTGTCTAAACATATATGTGTATTGGCGTGTGTGTGCATGTGTGTGTGAAACATATATGTGTATTGGCGCATGTGTGCATGTGTGTGTGAAACATATATGTGTATTGGCGTGTGTGTGCATGTGTGTGAGACATATATGTGTATTGGCGTGTGTGTGCATGTGTGTGTGAAACATATATGTGTATTGGTATGTGTGTGCATCTGTATGTGGGTGCATACTGCTGTAAGCTTCAGGTTATCAGCCCTAAAGTCTTCAGCCTGCGCCTCCTAAGAATAAAAAACATTATTCATAACAATGATCTTCATACACTCAAGAAAAAGTTAATGATGATTCCCTCATGATATCTAAAATACAATAAATATTCAGATTTTCCCAGTTACTCCCCTAAATATTCACATAAACCCTCCTTTAAAAGCCAGGATCCCATCAAGGTTCACACATTCCATTGTGACCATTGTGTCTTTGAATTTCTTTCTTTATTTTTTTTTCTGTTTTTTTTTAATATAAATTTATTTATTTTAATTGGAGGCTAATTACCTTACAATATTGTATTGGTTTTGCCATACATCAACATGAATCCACCACGGGTGTACACGTGTTCCCCATCCTGAACCCCCCTCCCACCTCCCTCCGCATACCATCCCTCTGGGTCATCCCATACACCAGCCCCGAGCATCCTGTATCATGCATCGAACCTGGACTGATGATTCATTTCACATATGATAATATACATGTTTCAGTGCCATTCTCCAAAATCATCCCACCCTTGCCCTCTCCCACAGAGTCCAAAAGACTATCTATACATCTGTGTCTCTTTTGGTGTCTCGCATATAGGGTTATCATTACCATCTTTCTAAATTCCATATATATGTGTTAGTATACTGTACTGGTGTTGGGAAAACTGGTCAGCCACTTGTAAAAGAATGAAACTAGAACACTTTCTAACACCATACACAAAAATAAACTCAAAATGGATTAAAGATCTAAACATAAGACCAGAAGCTATAAAACTCCTAGAGGAGAACATAGGCAAAACACTCTCTGACATAAATCACAGCAGGATCCTCTATGACCCACCTCCCAGAATATTGGAAATAAAAGCAAAAATAAACAAATGGGACCTAATTAAAATTAAAAACTTCTGCACAACAAAGGAAACTATAACCAAGGTGAAAAGACAGCCTTCAGAATGGGAGAAGATAATAGCAAATGAAGCAACTGACAAAGAATTAATCTCAAAAATATACAAGCAACTCCTGCAGCTCAATTCCAGAAAGATAAATGACCCAATCAAAAAATGGGCCAAAGAACTAAATAGACATTTCTCCAAAGAAGACATATGGATGGCTAACAAACACATGAAAATATGCTCAACATCACTCATTATCAGAGAAATGCAAATCAAAACCACGATGAGGTGCCATCTCACGCCAGTCAGAATCGCTGCTATCCGAAAGTCTACAAGCAATAAATGCTGGAGAGGGTGTGGAGAAAAGGGAACCCTCTTACACTGTTGGTGGGAATGCAAACTGGTACAGCCACTATGGAGAACAGTGTGGAGATTCCTTAAAAAATTGGAAATAGAACTGCCATATGACCCTGCAATCCTACTGCTTGGCATACACACCACAGAAACCAGAATTGAAAGAGACACATGTACCCCAATGTTCATCACAACACTGTTTATAATAGCCAGGACATGGAAGCAACCTAGATGTCCATCAGCAGACGAATGGATAAGAAAGCTGTGGTACATATACACAATGGAGTATTACTCAGCCATTAAAAAGAATACATTTGAATCAGTTCTAATGAGGTGATGAAACTGGAGCCTATTATACAGAGTGAAGTAAGCCAGAAAGAAAAACACCAATAAATTATACTTTGAGTTTCTTTAAATCTAGAGGAAAGATTCCTAATCTTTTTGGTTTCAAGATCGCTTTACATTCTTAAATGTATTGACGAGCTTTTTGTTTAGGTGAGTGCTGTCTGTTGATACTTACTGTGTTAGAATTCAAAACTGAGGACTGTTAAAATGCAGGAATATGTGACCACAGATTTCATTATCTGTTACAGCAGTGATATCATCACATGCTCTGTGATCTCTTGGAAACTCCACTGTGCACTCAAAAGCGAGGACAGTAAGGCAGGCAGGTAACATCACAGTCTTCCTGAGAAAGGGTTTTGACCTGGAAGATCCCCAACAGGAGACTTGGGGGCCTGAGCACCGTTTGAGAGCCAACACCCTGGAGTCATCCCCTACAGCTTCTATTTTCTGATAGTTTTGTTCTTTCTGTAAAAATTTGTTAAGGAAGTTTAAACACACAAAAAGTAGAAAATTGCATGGGATTCTTTTGCCTCTTTGTGATACACTAGTCCCTAGTCCCTGGAGAAGGCAATTGGCAACCCACTCCAGTACTCTTGCCTGGAAAATGCCATGGACGGAGGAGCCTTGAAGACTGCAGTCCATGGGGTCGCTGAGGGTCGGACACGACTGAGCGACTTCACTTTCACTTTTCACTTTCATGCACTGGAGAAGGAAATGGCAACCCACTCCAGTGTTCTTGCCTGGAGAATCCCAGGGACAGGGGAGCCTGGTGGGCTGCTGTCTATGGGATCGCACAGAGTTGGACATGACTGAAGTGACTTAGCAGCAGCAGCAGTCCCTAGTCCCTGCCTCCTCATGTGAAGAGTTGACTCATTGGAAAAGACTCTGATGCTGGGAGGGATTGGGGGCAAGAGGGGAAGGGGACGACCGAGGATGAGATGGTTGGATGGCATCACTGACTCGATGGACGTGACTCTGAGTGAACTCCGGGAGTTGGTGATGGACAGAGAGGCTGGCATGTTGCACTTCATGGGGATGCAAAGAGTTGGACACGGCTGAGCAACTGAACTGAACTGACTGAGTCCCTAGTGACACAGGAAGTGGTGGGTGGAGTGGTAACTTATTGAAGCTGGACAGTTACGTTCAACATCTGGCTCTACCACCTCTGAGCCTCAGTTTTCTCATCTGTAAAATGAGCATAGTTGCACCTGTCTCACCACTGTGTTGCAAGGATTAAATAAAAAGTGTGTGTCACATGGCAAAGGCAGTACCTGACATAGAATAAATGCTGGATAAATGTTACTTGTCCATAGCAGTGGCTTTCAATGGGGAGTGAAGCACCCCATTGTGAAGTGAAGGGAGTAAAGCAACCCTCCCCATCCCAGGAATATATTGAGCAGTGTCTGGAAATAATTTTGTTAGTTGTAAGTGGAGGGAGGGGATGTGCTATTGGGATAAAGTGAGTAGAGGCCAGATGTCCTAGTCTGTTCAGGCTGCTGTGACGGGACATCATACCATAGTTCTGGAGGCTGCAAGTCCAAGACCAAGGTCCTGACAGACTCGATGTCTAGCAGGGCCTGCTTCCTGGTTCATAGATGGCCGTCTTCCAGCTGTGCACTCACATGGTGAAAGGGCTGAGGAAGCTCTCTGGGGTCTCTTTTATAAGGGCACTCATCTCATTCATGGGGGCTCCATGTTTATGACTTAATCCTGTCTCTTGGTCCCACTCCCTGATACTGTCGTGTTGGAGGTTTGCTTTCATCTTGGGTATTTTGGTGGGGGATGCAAGCATTCCATAACATCAGGGATATTGTTAAACATCCGGTAATACACAGGACAATTATGCTATGCAGCCCCAAATGCTAGTAGCCATTCCATTCTCTGGGGAATCTTTCCAGCCCAGGGATTGAACCCAGGTCTTCTGCATTTCAGGCAGATTCTTTACCATCTGAGCCACCAGAGCTTCCCAGGTGGCACTAGTGGTCAAGAATCTGCCTGCCACTGCAGGAGACATAAGAGATGTGGGTTCGATCCCGGGTCGGGAAGATCACTTGAAGGAGGGCATGGCAACCCACTCCGGGATTCTTGCCTGGAGAATCCCATGGACAGAGGAGCCTGGCAGGCAACAAAGAATCAAACACAACTGAAGCGAGTTAGCATGCAAAAGCTAGTATTGCTGAGGCTGAGAAATTGCTCTCTTTAGCTAGCTATAGTGGGCATAGTCAAGTTGATCATCAGTGGAGAGCCTGGGAGATGCAATCTGAGTTTTGATGTTAGCCTCCTCCCAAACTAGGTATATACTGATTGTAGTCAGCGATGACAAAGTCCCTACGCAGTGCGAGGCACTGTGCCCAGTGCTGTAGAGGAGGCAGCTGCGGGTAGAATGCTCTGTGGCCAGCCAGCGGGAATGTGGGTGGAAAGCTGGAGGCACCAGGTCACACTCTGCGTCACCACTTGGGTCTGCACTTACCCTAACATTCGGGTTTTCAACACCATAGATGATTAAGAGGCACCTGTGGGTCTCAGCAGTCTTCAGGTCAGTAGCTGAAATTTGTCAGGGAGCCTGCCTTGGATTCTTCTACTCTTTCATTCCCAGTGAAGCAGGTTTTCATCAACGGGGTGGCAGCCTTCTCTTTAGGGACCAGCCAGTGCTCAAGGTGTCCCAGAGGCTGTGGAATTCCTTGGCATGTGGGCATCAGAAAGGTTCCCTGGGGCTCCGTTCACTGAGGAGACAGGTGTTTATGGCACCCTGTCTTCTCCCATGGATCTTGCCCTTCTTGTGTTCACCTTCTCACCCTGGCTGTTTGCCTGCTTTGTGCTTGGTTTATTTACTGGCTGACTTGTCAATCGTAACACTTTAGAGAGACTGCATGTCTTGGCTCTGAGGTTCTCAAGCCAAGCTGTCCACCAGAATCAGTCACGACCTAGTTAAAGAACACAGAATCTGGTGCTTCCTCCTAGACATTCTGCAATGGGACTCTCTACTCTCAATGTTAACAAACTCCTCTAAGGATTCCTGTAGTTGAGGTCTTTGTCCCAGAAAGACCCATGGGACAAACTTTGTCCCAGAAAATGTGCTTTGCATGTCAGAAAGTGAGAATTCTGCTCTTTGGAAATGCTGCTATGGGGTCCAAGTTCCTTTTCCTTTTTTCCTAATTCCTGGGACCCATAGAAGGATAATAGCTTCACAGGTGGTGCTAGTGGTAAAGAGCCCACCTGAGAATTCAGTAGACATAAGAGACACAGGTTCGATCCCTGGGTTGGGAAGACCGCCTGGAGAAGGACATGGCAACCCATTCCGGTATTCTTGCCTGGAGAACTCCATGGACAGAGGAGCCTGGCGGGCTACGGTCCAGAGGGTTGCACAGTCAGGCACAACTGAAGGGACTGAGTGCATGTAGAAGGATGAGCTGCTTTTAGGTGAAAATCCTCCTCTGGTGTCTCACTGTCCACAGAGTGAAATGACCCCGGTCCTTTCCTGAAATACAAGCCCTGTGCACTCTGCTCCTTGTCCACCCCGCTCATCAGCCCCAGCGGCTCTCTCCTTGTTCACGCCGTACCAGCTGCAGTGGCCTTCTTCCAGTTCCCCCGGACAAGCTGTTTTCTGTCTGAGAACCTGTGCACCTGTGAGCGGTTCCTTTTGCTTTCCAGGCAGCCGGCTGCTTCTGCTTTAGTCTCAACTTTAAGGCCATCCCATCAGACAGGTTGTTTCTGAGCTCTTCACTGCTAAAAAAGAAACCAAACCATACTTTGTTACCTTATATACCATCTTCTTCCTTCTATTTCTAGCAGCAGTCACAGTGACATAATATATGGGGCTGTGTGTTTCTGCTGTGTCCTCAACCAGAAAGTGCTGCAGCGGGAGGGAGCTTTGGGTCCACACCGTGAGCCCAGCTCTAGGTTCAGTGTTTAGCATGTAGTTGGCACTCATTCAGCACTTAGTGGATGAACGAATGAATGAGGGAATGGGTGAGTGGCTAGTGTTTCTCTGGCTGTACTCCTGTGTTTGTTTCCTGGCCCCACTAATTTTAGAGCAGATCCCAGAAAATTCAGGCTGGGTAGGAGAGGTTCCCCTGCACCACCTGGAGCCTTCACACAGGGTCCTGGCCCCATATTCCAAGGCCTCCCAGGTCTCCTGTCCACATACCTGTAGAGGCCAGACAGGGCCATGCCATGCCCTCAGAGCCCACAGAAGTAGGGGCAGGTGCCAGCAGGCCCCCACCTCTTGGAGGCGTCTGCTGAAAGCTGTCGTTGGCATGAGTGTTGGGAGAGAAGCAGAGCTGAGGAAATGTCAGAGGGTGAATGGGATAATCAGGCCCTGGCCGTCAAAACTGCCACCCACTCAAGCCTGCCAGACTCCACAAGAGAAATCCTCCAGACGTGTCTAATGACCGAGAAAAGCGTGCACCCAAGCGTGGCTCATGGGGCTGATGCCGATCGACCAGGGCCTTCCCAAGTCCCAGCCAGGCAAATCCAATGTGGGTATGAAGGCCGTGCAGAGCGGGCGGCGGCTGGGGAGGAAGGGGAGGGGGTTCTATCAATGCGGAGTCAGATTAAGTTCTCAACGTGTTAAACAGATGCCTGAATGAGACTATCCCATTTCCGCTTCTCTCATTTCCTCCACGTGGGTGCCCATGAAACAAAGCCAAGGCCCCGCAGTCCCTTGGAACAACAAACAGAGCTCAGGGGCATCTTCAGTTGCTGTTCAGTCGCTCAGCTGTGTCTGACTCTTGGCAACCCCATGGAATGCAGCACGCCAGGCTTCTCTGTCCTTCACTATCTCTGGGAGTTTGCTCAGATTCGTGTCTGCTGAGTCGGTGATGCCATCCAGCCATCTCAGCCTCCATTGCCCCTTCTCCTCTTACCCTCAGTCTTTCTCAGGCAGGGTCTTTTCCAACGAGTCAGCTCTTCGAATTAGTGGCCATAGTATTGGATCTTCAGTACCAGTCCTTCCAGTGAATATTCAGGGTTAATTTCCTTTATGATTGATTGGTTTCATCTCCTTGCGGTCCAAAGAACTCTCAAGGATCTTCTCCAAAACCACAGTTCAAAAGCATCAGTTCTTTGGTGCTCAGCCTTCTTTATGGTTCAACTCTCATATTGTACATGACTACTGGAAAAACCATAGCTTTGACTATATGGACCTTTGTCAGCGAAGTGATGTCTCTGCCTTGGAATAGGCTGTCTAGCTTTGTCATAGCTCTTCTTCCAAGGAGCAAGCATCTTTTAAGGCGAGTCTTCAATAATATTGCATATTATTCCCATGACAAGGTACATGACTCCATTTAATTAATATTCCATGGATGTCTCAGGTATTACGGAGAGTCTGGGAGAGAGAGGAGCAAATAAGACAGAGCGTATCTATCTCCTTGGAGCCTGAATTCCAGGAGGGACAGACACGAGGAAATAAGACACTTATAGACTATGACGAATTTCACAAAAGGAAGCAGGTGATGTGACAAGAAGTGGCTAGGGGTGGGCTGGGGTTGTCCACTTTAGATGGACGAAGCTGGAAACCTGAAGGATGAGCTATGACCCATATTTTCCCTCTCCTTTGTACTTTTTTTCTGAATAGAGATCTCTACTTCTGTTTAAAGAATCAAAGAGAAATCATGATTCAAAAATGTCAGGCTGAAAGGCAGAGATGTGATGCTTGTGAGCTATGCCAGGATTTTTCACCGAGCCCCCAGAGGACCAGATTTCACCATAGCTCATTTTGTATGCATCAGCTTGTGGCCCTGAGTGTTTCATTCCATCTCCCAATCAAATATATGGACAAAGTAGTGAAAAGCTTACAGATGTGTGGCTCTGTGTGTCTGGCTTTTTCTTTGCGAGGCTGTTCAGGGTCCACCCTAGAATTAAGCTGAAGTCATTAAAGGTGCCTCCACCTACTTTTAGGAAAAATCATTACCTATTCTACGGATACTTACAAAGTAAAAGCATTTGACTCTTGGTATACCCCACTGTTTTCCTGGTGATCGTTGCTTGTTTTGTTTTCTGGTTACATTAACAGTTGCTTTTAACTTTAGTAATTATCTTCTTAATATTTTCTTTGGGTTTATTTCATCCCCTCCCCACCCCTTGCTATTTTTTTTTTTTTTTTGAGTTGAAAGCATGGTTTAGTAACTACTTTCTTGTTGTCTAACAGATCCATTTAAGGGTATACATTTTCCTCTGAGAATAGCTTTGGCTGTATCCTATCACTTTTGCTCTGCAAAAACCTTAACACTCAGTTCTACATAGTTTGCAATTTCTGTTTTGATTTTCTCTTTAAAAGTATGATTTTAAATTACCAAGTGTGCACACACATACACACACATGTATAGATAGGTAGTCTGGAGGCCAGTTTGGGGTTATTTATTTCTAATTTCATAGGATTTATGGAGTTAAAGGTGCTTCATTAACTATCAACTTAAAATCATGAGGCATCTTTTTTTGCAGTCTGGTACATAGTAAATCAGAAGATGGTGGGAGAGGATGAGATGGTTGAGTGGTGTCACCAACTCAAAATGGACATGAATTTGAGCAAACTCTGGGAGATAGTGAAGGATAGAGAAGCTTGATGTGCTGCAGTCCATGGGGTCACAAAGAGTCGTACACGACTTAGCGACTCAACAACAACAAAAACAATGTAGTCAATAATAAAAATATCTACTTAAAGATCATATGTCATCTGTCTGTATTATGTAGATTGATCAGATATTCTAGATTGGTTTCCTGCTTCATCTTTTAATTTATCCTTTTTTGTTGATGTTTCTATGAGTTTTTTCTTTTAGGATTAGTTTTTCTTCTTGCTTATTTCTATCCCCAGAGCAGAAATTCCAAAGTAACAAGAATAAAAAGAAATAACCCGTTCATCACCTCTCTGGATTAGTCAAGGGATGGGTCTGACAGTGAGACTTTATAATGAGCTGGTTGAGGCAGTGAAACTGCCCGTGGCGGGGACATTTCTGCAAAGGCAGAGGGTCTGCCTCTGGACTACTGTCAGGGGATGGCGGTGGTTGCGTTGGTTGGCTTCTTAATGAAGCATTTCTAGAAATGCTGCACTTTGTCCTCTGGGAGGGGAAAAACATTTCAGCAACCACATCATCAACCAGCACACTTTTAGAAAAGGACTTTTGAAAAGGACTGGGGAAAATATATATTAAAATTAAGGTCATCTCTGAGGTCTTTGGCTGAGCTGAATAAACCTTGAAGCAAAAATCGTATCTTTCTCAGAAGCTTATTGCAGAGCTTTAGAGGTCTGTGAGAAAGAACAGTACCTTGAACAGAAGGCTTGATTGGTAGCATAAACACTAGAGGTGGTTCTAATAACTGCAGGGGCTGCTGGGAAGTACTTCTGGAGGGATCTTTGATACAGTCCTACACTCCCAGGCATCTCCACAACCCCTTATTTGGCTGGGAAGCATAAACAGGCTGGATCCTTTCTTTCCTCTTCAGATTAAACTGTAGCCTCTGAACGCTTTGGGGGAAGTGACAGGGAGGTGGGTGTGTATAACTCTTCACTTAACCGAACTGGCAGCCTCTCTCTCCCCCTTTCCACTGTTTTTCCTTTGTGTGTGACAAAGCTTTAGACAGCAGGCTCCACCCTGTTCTCCCTAGCACTTATGTTTCATATGCCTCTTTTAACATGGTGAGGTCATGCACTGTTACCTTGGAAATGCATCTCCCTGGTCTGAAGTCACTGGACTGGTAGAAGGTGGAGCACACTTTTGACTCCCCTGAAATGTTATATACCCTCTGGTTTTTTGTTTTTGTTTTTTCAAATCTCATTCAGTTGCTCTGGAGCTGGTTGTCCCATGTTTTGAGTAGAGGAACCACTACCATAATTAGATACTGTTGTTAGTACTAAAGAATAGGTTATATAGGTATGTAGATACACACACACACACATTCTTTTATTACCAAGAGTTGGCTTATACAGTGATGGAGACTCACAAGTCCCAAGAACTGCTCTTGACAAGCTGGAGGCCCAGGAGGGTCAATGAGGTCAAGTTCTAATCCAAGGCTACATGCTTGAGAACCAGGAGAACGGATGGTTTAAGTGCAGGATGAGTCTGCGTCCAAAGGCAGAAGAAGACCAGTGTCCCTGCTGGAAGACTTTGAGGCAGAGAGACTGGAAGTTCTCTCTCACTCAGCCTTTTTGTTCTATTAGGTCTTCAAGGACTGGGTTGGGGGGCTTCCCTAGTGGCTCAGACGGTAAAGCGTCTGTTTGCAATGCAGGAGACCCGAGTTCGATCCCTGGGTTGGGAAGATCCCCTGGAGAAGGAAATAGCAGCCCACTCCAGTACTCTTGCCTGGAAAATCCCATGGACTGCGGAGCCTGGTAGGCTACCATCCATGGGGTTGCAAAGAGTCGGATATGACTAAGCGACTTCACTTTCACTTTCTTTCATAGGGGAGACAAGTCTGCTTTCCTCAATCCACTGGTTCAGATATTACTGTCATCTAGAAGCACTTCCATAGACATACCCAGAATAGTATTTAATGAGATATCAGGACCCTCTCTTGCCAGGTCATGTTGATGCATAAAATTAACCATCACACAGGCTTCCCAATAAAGAACTTACCTGCCAATGCAGGAGACATGAGAGGCAGGTTCTGTCCCAGGGTCAGGAAGATCCTCTGGAGGAGGGCATGACAACCCACCCCAGTATTCTTGGCTGGAGAATCTCATGGACAGAGGAGCCTGGCGGGCTACAGTCCATGGGGTCACAAAGAGTCAGACACAACTAAAGCAACTTAGCACACATGGCATTCTCTTGCCCAGTCATGTTGATGCATAAAATAACCATCACAGCTGTGTCTACAGTATTCATGCTACATTACAAAATTTAAGTTCAAATGACCCTTGCCCACTCAATCTGAGCACCCATGTAAACAGCTGGACCAGGCAACAAGGAAGTCTCAACTTAAACTAAGTGCTACAAACCTGAACACTCTAGAGGGTAGGGTTTTTCCTGTTACCCTGATGGGATCTGGGTCTTCTAATGATGCCTTGAGGGATCTGTCTCAATCCCACTCCTTTTCTCTGTTTTGCCTTCTTCTCAGACAGGCTGTCTCCTCTCAGTGGGACAATGGGCACCAGCAGCTCCAGATTTGAGTTTTACCATCTTTGCCCACCTACCCCCAAGTGTGAGCTAAGTTCCTGCAAACCCCAGGGTTTCTGTTCCTTGAGTTATCCCTGGTAGATATCCATCCCTAAACCAGTCCTGTCAGAGTAAGAGTAAGCTGACTGCCTGAGGTCAAGCCACAGGATCATATAAGCTGAGTGCCTGAGGTCAAGGATCATGAGGAAAGGGTGATTCTTGAGTAGAAATGTAGGGTATCAACACTAGAAGTTAAACATAGAATTACCATATGACCTAGAAATTCCATTCCTAGTTCATCAGCTCAATTCAGTTCAGTCACTCAGTTGTGTCCGACTTTTTGTGACCCCATGAACTGCAGCATGCCAGGCCTCCCTGTCCATCACCAACTCCTGGAGTTTACCCAAACTCATGTCCATTGAGTCGGTGATGCCATCTAACCATCTCGTCTTCTGTCATCCTCTTCTCCTCCTGCCTTCAATCCCTCCCAGCATCAGGGTCTTTTCAAATAAGTCAGCTCTTCGCACCAGGTGGCCAAAATGTTGGAGTTTCAGCTTCAACATCAGTCCTTCCAATGAATACCCAGGACTTATTTCCTTTAGGATGGACTGGTTGGATCTCCTTGCAGTCCAAGGACTCTCAAGAGTCTTCTCCAACACTGCAATTCAAAAGCAACAATTCTTCAGTGCTTAGCTTTCTTTATAGTCCAACTCTTACATCCATACATGACTACTGGAAAAACCATAGCCTTGACTAGACGGACCTTTGTTGACAAAATAATGTCTCTGCATTTTAATATGCTGTCTAGGTTGATCATAACTTTCCTTCCAAGAAGTAAGCATCTTTTAATTTCATGGCTGCAGTCACCATCTGCAGTGATTTTGGAGCCCAAAAAAAACAGTCAGCCACTGTTTCCACTCCTAGTTCATAGACCCACACAAAGACTTGTACACAAATGTCCATAGCAACACTACTCACAATAGCCAAAAGGCAGAAATAATAATGTCTATCAATGGGTGAATGGATAAATAAATTTGGTATTATCCATACAATGGAATATTATTCAGCCATATAAAGAAATGAAGTACTGATACATGCTGCGAGGTAGATGAACCTTGAAAGATTCTATTGAATGAAAGAAGCCAGACAAAATGTCAAATATTGTATGTTTCTGTATCTATTAAACAGAATAAAGTTCACAGAGACACAAAGCGGATTTATGATTGCTAGAGACTGGAGGAGGGGAGGCTGGGTTGGACTTAATGAGTGTGGGGTTTCATTTTGGCGTGTTGAAATGTTCTGGAACTAGATAGGGGTGATGGCTGCACAACATTATGAATGTGCTAAATGTTGCTAATGGTAAGTTTTGTGTTTTTTGTTTTTTTTTGTATTTTGCCACAATAAGAAAATAACTATTAATCCATCTTGAATTAGAAAAACTAGAGGAAGCAAGACAGAAATGCAGAGTGAGTGAAATCATGCTATTGCCTATATCCACAGGGAACTCATCAAGAGCAAAACCAGCACCAAAAAAACTGTGATGATGGAGTGAGATATGAAAGGTATGGAAACCACTGTGTATTCACTTCTGAAGCTGTGAGGTCTAATTTTCACTTGCACGTTTCTACTCTTTGATACTGCCCAAGGTCCTGGCCATCTGAGAAGAGGCAGCTGTCACTCTTTACAACATGAGTCCTAGACTC
This sequence comes from Aepyceros melampus, assembly GCA_006408695.1. Classification (NCBI taxonomy): domain Eukaryota; kingdom Metazoa; phylum Chordata; class Mammalia; order Artiodactyla; family Bovidae; genus Aepyceros; species Aepyceros melampus. The sequence goes on from SJXQ01003548.1 coordinate 174,373, forward strand.
AGGCATGTTCCCTTTTTAATTTAAATACAATTTAACGTCCTTGGCACCTCATAGAGATGTCTTTCTTGTCGGTTCAACCATATGAGTTTATTGAGTTCTTATTAGGTGCCTGGTACTGTTCTTAGACGGGCTTCCCTGGTGGCTTAGATGGTGAAGAATCCACCTGCCAATCTGGAGGAGCTGAGTTCAATCCCTGGATCAGGAAGATTCCTTGGAGAAGGGAATGGCTACCGACTCCAGTATTCTTGCCTTGAGAATTCCATGGACAGAGGAGCCTGGCAGGCTACAGTCCATGGGCTCATAGAGTCAGACACAACTGAGTGACTAACACCACCACTTTTCTGAGACTTATCTACCACACTTAAGTGTATGTTCTGAAGGAGATCAGCCCTGGGATTTCTTTGGAAGGAATGATGCTAAAGCTGAAACACCAGTACTCTGCCACCTCATGCGAAGAGTTGACTCATTGGAAAAGACTCTGATGCTGGGAGGGATTGGGGGCAGGAGGAGAAGGGGACGACAGAGGATGAGATGGCTGGATGGCATCACTGACTCGATGGACGTGAGTTTGAGTGAACTCCGGGAGTTGGTGATGGACAGGGAGGCCTGGCATGCTGCGATTGATGGGGTCGCAAAGAGTTGGACATGACTGAGCGACTGAAATGAACTGAACTGAATGGTAAGTCTAATAACTAAGTTTAAGTAGTCCTATGTGTCAGAGCCTCTGCCAAAGTCATTATTTACCTTCTCATTGGATTCTCAAAACAGCTCTCTGAAATAGGTACTGCTGGTAATTTGCATTTTACAGATGAGAAAATTGAGGCTCAGAGAACTTAAGAAAATGGCCCAGCTGCTAGATGGCAGAGGCAGGATTCAAAACACGAAGCCTCGGAATGCTGAAGTCCCAGCTCTGAACCATCCCACATAGTAAACGAGAAGCATCAGCAAATGCTGGGTGCTCTTAGCCCCACGCAAACCAGAAAAACATCCATTAGAAAGCACAAATTAGACCATCTTGCTCTCTTCTGCAGATCCCCTATTTATAGAGTGCCCAGTGGATGCTATTTCTAACTTAAGCTAGAAGATTTTCTTTGAAAGTTTCAATCTGCAACTTAAAAGCAAAGCAAAAGAAGAAAAGAGCTGGGAGTGCACTTCACCAAAAGCTGTCCTGAAATCTCAGAGCAAGGACACAGGAGGAGAAAGATTACCATCTTATTAGCGTTGGAGGATAAAGATGATCAGGCAGGGGAGCTCCATTATTTATAGGAATCCAGCTCTTTTCTATACACTTCACTGAGGCATTTGATATATTTGTGCTGGAGTTTAACACTGATGTTATTTTCTTTAATGTCTGTTTTTAGTGTATGCGATGCATGTTGGCATTCAGGAAATTCAGCCAGAGGAGAAAAACAATAGTATTAATTAGGAATGTCAGTCATGGGTGTTATGAAATTCAAAACTGCAAGTTTCTGGAGTATTTAGTGGTAATTATAATAGACTGTGGAGACAAGCTGTTCTCCATTTCCTATACAGAAATGCACAGTTTGATGGGCAAGTGATCAAAGCGCTAATGCAAACCTTTGTGATAGGGGTGCCTCTTTCACCCTGTTATTTTTAGGACGCAAAGCTTTTGCTAATTCAGAGCTGCCCAGAGAGAGGAGACCATCCAGTGGATATAAGACTCCTTGTCTTTTTATAATTTAAAATTACTACTCAATTTTTCCCCACTATATTCATATAAGTTGGAGTGTGTGTGTTTGGTGGGGCAGGTGGTGTGGGGTGGTAAATGATACCACCCACTAGCCTGGCAGAATATTCAAATTTAAATCACAGCCATTGCATTTTTCCCAGGTAAAAGTCATACATATAATCAGTTTTCTCTCAAAGCGATGAATAATAAAAGCCCATGCTGTGTTCTTTGGATAACCCAGTTAAATGGGTAGAGAGATTTGCATTTTTGAGAACTGAAATAAAAGAGGTGCTACTTCTCTGAATTTTCTCAGATTTCTAGTTAAAAGTTTATGGGTTTTTTATTTGTTTTGGAATATTTGCATCCATCTAGAGGCTGGAAATGGACCAAGTGGAACCTTAGGGATGTAAGGGTTCCATTGTCAGTACTGTAATTCCTTGTATCACCTTGTGTGAGCCTTAGAATGGCCCTTTGAGGCTATGTGGGCAGATCCAGCCCAGTTTGTGATGCAAAAACTTAGTTTCAGGGATCATGAAACTTGCCCAAGGGTGATTCAGATGCGAAGTGTCTGGAGGACTCCTGACTTCCTGCCTGTCATTGTCTGCACCTCACTCTACTGCTTCCTGCCCTTTCTGGACATGCCACAGGGCCTTTGCACATGCTGTAAGCTGTATCTGTTATGCTGAACTTTTGGGGTCTGGCTTTAGGCATATTTCTTTCTTAAAGGACATACATTCCTCTCTAGACTGTAGGAAGGACCCAACTTATAGGAAAGGGTAAGTGTGCTGTATTACCACAAGACTGCATGTTGTTGTTCAGTTGCTAAATCCTGTCCATGGACTGAAGCACACCAAGTTTCCCTGTCCTTCATCTCTCCTGAAGTTTGCTCAAGCTCATGTCCATTGAGTCTGTGATGCCATCCAACCATCTCATCCTCTGTTGCCCTCTTCTCCTCCTGCCCTCAATCTTTCCCAATATCAGGGTCTTTTCCAATGAGTCAACTCTTTGTATCAGATGGCCAAAGTGTTGGAGCTTCAGCTTCAACATCAGTGCTTCCAGTGAATGTTCAGGGTTGATTTCCTTTAGGATTGACAGGTTTGATCTCCTTGCCTTCCAAGGGACTCTCCAGAATCTTCACTTGACTGCCACTTCACCTGATTATTATTTTTTTAAGTCAAACAGGGTACTAATAGTAAGTCATATTGTCCCAGGAAAGAGCACAGCCGTGAAAGAACCAGAAACATCCATCTCTGAATTTTCTCTTTTTTTTTTCATAATCACTGCCTCCATTAGCTGGAGATAATGATATCAAGAGGAGAAAACTCAGGCTGTTTTGAGTTGCCAGTAATTTGTGTGACTTACAGGAAGCCTGGCTAAATTCAGTGGTATCTGATGGTTCTGGCCAGATGTTTAAAATAAAGGAGGCATGATAAGAAGTCCTCTGCTGTATGTGTGTGTCTCCAGGTTTTTGTTTTTAATAATTAATAGAAGGTCCTTCTTTATCATGAACTTTTTCAGAAATAATTGGGGAACTTGGGGTTGGGCCAGTAATTATAGAGGCAATGTGCTGGCCGTAGACAAGCCTCCACTCCAGGGCTGGTGCTTCGGTGGGTAGAACACCCCCACCCCCACCCTTTCACAGCAGTTTGGAAGAACATCGAACAGTATCTCTGCATCCCTTGGAAAAGCAGGGCATGTTTTCCTGCTGACACACACAAGCCTTATAATTTAGCATTAGATAAGAAAAATGGTTTAGAACAAGAAAAATATATTTAGAGCTCATTATTCAAGTAGGAGTTGCAGAGAAGGGGCAAGGAAGAGCCAGTCAACGAGAAACAGCTCATATTACAGGGTCACAAGGAAGCGGGAGCCTGGAACTCAAAAGACAGGCAGGAAGGGTGACAAGGTCTTGCTCAAGGTCAACAGTCACTAAGGGAAGGTGCAGAGGTTTGCTATCTCCCTAAGTAAAACCGTCCTGAAGACGCCATCCGGAACTAATCCCTCGCATGTCCCCTCCCCTCCCTGGCTCCCAGAAAAGGTCAGTTCACTGTGAATTTCCACGTTCCAGGCCCAACAAGGCCTCTGCTTGGCATCCAGATATTGGCATCAATGTTATCAAGGCCGGAACTGATTGTCCCATCAAATGGAAGGGGTCTGTGACGCAGCAGTTCTGACTCAGTGAAGTCACATCTGCCTTCGTGTAGAAGGCACTCTCCCCCTACAGATACAACCCCCACCCCTACTTATGACTTACATTTCTTCATTCCCCTGCCCCAGCTACCTGCTGTGTCCACCTGCCAACTACCCTCTCTACCTACTCATTTTTAAAATTTTTTATTTATTTTTAATTGGAGGATCATAGATTGCTGGGAGAAATATCAATAACCTCAGATAAGCAGATGACACCACCCTTATGGCAGAAAGTGAAGAGGAACTAAAGAGCCTCTTGATGAAAGTGAAAGAAAGAGGAGAGTGAAAAAGTTGGCTTAAAGCTCAACATTTAGAAAATGAAGATCATGGCATTCGGTCTCATCAGTTCATGGGAAATAGATGGGGAAACAGTGGAAACAGTGTCAGACTTTTTTGGGCTCCAAAATCACTGCAGATGGTGATTGCAGCCATGAAATTAAAAGACGCTTACTCCTTGGAAGAAAAGTTATGACCAACTTAGTATATTCAAAAGCAGAGACATTACTATGCTGACTAAGGTCCGTCTAGTCAAGGCTATGGTTTTTCCTGTGGTCATGTATGGATGTGAGAGTTGGACTGTGAAGAAAGCTGAGCGCCGAAGAATTGATGCTTTTGAACTGTGGTGTTGGAGAAGACTCTTGAGAGTCCCTGGACTGCAAGGAGATCCAACCAGTCCATTCTGAAGGAGATCAACCCTGGGATTTCTTTGGAAGGACTGATGCTAAAGCTGAAACTCCAGTACTTTGGCCACCTCATGCGAAGAGCTGACTCATTGGAAAAGACTTTGATGCTGGGAGGGATTGGGGGCAGGAGGAGGGGACGACAGAGGCTGAGATGGCTGGATGGCATCACCAACTCTATGGCCGTGAGTCTGAGTGAACTCTGGGAGTTGTTGATGGACAGGGAGGCCTGGCGTGCTGCGATTCATGGGGTCATAAAGAGTCGGACACGACTGAGCAACTGAACTGAACTGAACTGGAGGATCATTGCTCTACAATATTGGTTTGGTTTCTGCCACACATCAACAGGGATCAGCCATAGGTGTGCATATGACCCCTCCCGCTTGAACCTCCCTCCCATGTCCCGCCCTTTCCCACCCCCTCTCCCAGGTCGTTATAGAGCCCCAGTTTGAGTTCCCTGAGTCACACAGCAGATTTCCACTGGCGATCTGTGTTACACGTGGTCGTGAATATGCTTCCATGCTACTCTCTCCATTCAGCTCGCAGCCTGGCTTCCGTGTCCTGGCTATTGTAAATAGTGCTGCAGTGAGCGCTGGAGTACACATCTTTGGCAGTTTTGGTTTCCTCATGGTGTATGCCTAGAAGCAGTATTGCTGGGTCATCTGGTGGTCTTATTCCTAGTTGTTTTTAAAGGAAGCTCTGTACTGTCTTCCATAGTGGCTGTATCAGTTTACATGCCCACCAGCAGTGCCAAGAGGGTTCCCTTTTCTCCTCACCCTCTCCAGCACTTGCTGTTTCCCATGCACTCTTCTATCTTGTACATAAGGGCAGGGTAGTGAGGAAACCCAGGAGGCCTCAGTACATCCAGAGGAAGAGGGCAAAGAACTCATGCTTTTGGAAGACCTACTGTGTGCCAGGGACTGTGCTGGTTGCTTTGCAAATATTATCCATTGCTGTATCATATTTATTCCTTGTGTATTCTTTCTATGTGAGTGCTGTTCCAGGAGGTGGTTAAGCAGAGGGAGACGAAGCAGTTTTATACCCCATTATCAAGTCTAGGATGGGGGCCATGTAGTTAAGAAGGAATCACGAGCACACCAAGTGTTAAGGGACGACAGAGGCTGAGATGGCTGGATGGCATCACCAACTCTATGGCCGTGAGTCTGAGTGAACTCTGGGAGTTGTTGATGGACAGGGAGGCCTGGCGTGCTGCGATTCATGGGGTCATAAAGAGTCGGACACGACTGAGCAACTGAACTGAACTGAACTGGAGGATCATTGCTCTACAATATTGGTTTGGTTTCTGCCACACATCAACAGGGATCAGCCATAGGTGTGCATATGACCCCTCCCGCTTGAACCTCCCTCCCATGTCCCGCCCTTTCCCACCCCCTCTCCCAGGTCGTTATAGAGCCCCAGTTTGAGTTCCCTGAGTCACACAGCAGATTTCCACTGGCGATCTGTGTTACACGTGGTCGTGAATATGCTTCCATGCTACTCTCTCCATTCAGCTCGCAGCCTGGCTTCCGTGTCCTGGCTATTGTAAATAGTGCTGCAGTGAGCGCTGGAGTACACATCTTTGGCAGTTTTGGTTTCCTCATGGTGTATGCCTAGAAGCAGTATTGCTGGGTCATCTGGTGGTCTTATTCCTAGTTGTTTTTAAAGGAAGCTCTGTACTGTCTTCCATAGTGGCTGTATCAGTTTACATGCCCACCAGCAGTGCCAAGAGGGTTCCCTTTTCTCCTCACCCTCTCCAGCACTTGCTGTTTCCCATGCACTCTTCTATCTTGTACATAAGGGCAGGGTAGTGAGGAAACCCAGGAGGCCTCAGTACATCCAGAGGAAGAGGGCAAAGAACTCATGCTTTTGGAAGACCTACTGTGTGCCAGGGACTGTGCTGGTTGCTTTGCAAATATTATCCATTGCTGTATCATATTTATTCCTTGTGTATTCTTTCTATGTGTAGTGCTGTTCCAGGAGGTGGTTAAGCAGAGGGAGACGAAGCAGTTTTATACCCCATTATCAAGTCTAGGATGGGGGCCATGTAGTTAAGAAGGAATCACGAGCACACCAAGTGTTAAAATGAATAGATGCACAGGGCATTGTGAACATCTGTAAAAGCAACTGGATTCACTTGATTTAGGGGCCAGAGAAGCTGCTTCTGAGAACCTGATACTTAATGCTAAGACTTGGGGGATGAGTATGAGTTTTTCTCTCATGTAATTTCTACTTTCCTCTAAAATGGATACGATAGTCATGTCTATTATGAGTATTATAATAAGTATATGAGCATTAGAGGAGTTGCCCACTTCTGTAGGGGAGCAGGTTTAGTGATATGTAGTCCCATAGCCAGGTCCAAGTCGACTAAGATGGACCCAGCCTTGTTCGACTCTGCAGCCCACCTCTCTTCTATCAGCTTCTGCTTCTTTCTGGAGCTTTCCCATCATGTGTGGAAAAAGCTTTGACTAGGGGATTTAGAAAGTGGAGGCAGAGGGGGCTTTCTGGGAGTGCTCAGGTTCTGTTCTGCTTAAAACTAGAAGCACCTCATGGTATGCATGGAACCTAATACAGTGGCAAAGCATCATCTCTGAGAAATGTTTGCCTACAGCTCCTGGTTGGAGACTTGTGTAAATCTGATTTTGGGCCAGCCACATCTCCATCCGCACAGTGAGAACTTGTTGTCCTGTCCTCAGTTGCTCAGTTGTGTTCGACTCTTTGCAACCCCATGGACTGTGTAGCCCACCAGGCTTCTCTGCCCATGGAGTTTTTCAGACAAGAATACTGGAGTGGGTTGCCATTTCCTACTCCAAGTGGATTGCCATTTCCTACTCCTGACCCAGAGGTCGAACCTGCATCTCTTGCGTCTCCTGCATGGGCAGGTGGATTCTTTACCACCAGCACTACCTGGGAAGCCCTGAAACTGGCTATCCAGATTCAAAGACATATGGCTGGGCTGTGGCTCATGGTAGATATTTGAAAACAGCACATCTTTGGGTCCTATGGAAAGAGGAGAAGGATGAACAGCCCATGAGTTTCTCCAAGTTTGTTAGAGGCTTTTTACTACAGAATCATTTCTGGGCTTTGGACTGAACATGTTTGTGCTGGAAAAGAGACACGCATCTCTTTGGGTTTTTAGCCAGGCAGCCACAGATTGGACAATAGAGAACTCAGCTTATATGCCCAATGGGAAAAAAGACAATGGCTTCCCAAACACAGCTGCCTCCTTCTCAGTTGGACCCAGCTTTGCCAGATAATAGAAACGCAGAAAACAAGGCACGGGAAGAGTGAGCTGTTTATGTTTAAACACGGCAATCGAACCTCAACACTGATGCCTGCTTAGAAGGCGCCCGGGTGTCATCTCAGAGCCCCTGTGGCTGCTGGGCGCTGATGATGGATTCTAAGGCCGTGATGTGGCACATCTGTCAGGGAGAGAAGGGTGATTAGTGGCATCTGCTTTCACGTCCTCTCTCCCCGGGGATGGTGTGTGTGGCATCGCTCTGCCTGCCCCTGCTCCTCCGCCACATTTCCTCTAGGGGCTCCTGGAGATTACAGACATTCCTTGGGAGCAAAGGCATGCATACAGAGCTCCTGTTGGCTGCAGTTTCAGGAGACTAACCCCTGTTTCTAGGAACATCATCATCTGAGCATGAAGGCTCCGTGGGCTAGTCCTTGCCTACAAAGCAGGCCATGGTGAGGATCGCTTCAAGGATAAAGAGGTCACACCTTTCTGCCCACCCATCCATCTTTCCACTCATCCACACATCCATCTGTTCATCTCTCTGTCCATCTACCTCTTATTTATTAAAATTGCATTTATTAAACAATTATTGTGTACCTGTCACCATACATCAGGTTTCCTTTTTGGCTCAGCAGTAAAGCATCCGCCTGCAATGCAGGAGATGATCCATGGGTTTGATCCCTGGGCTGAGAAAATTCCCAGGAGGAGGGCATGGCAACCCACTCCAGTATTCTTGCCTGGAGAATCCCATGGACAGAGGAAGCTGGCCGGCTACAGTCCATAGGGTTGCAAAGAGTTGGACATAACTGAAGTGACTAAGCATGCACCGTACATTATATACATACACATATAATTTAGGGAGATGTTAAAAGTTAAGGGGCTTCCCTAACTCAGATGGTAAAGAATCTCACCTGTAGGAGACCTGGGCTCAATCCCGGGGTTGGGAAGATCCCATGGAGAAGGAAATGGCAACCACTCCAGTATTCTTGCCTGGGAAATCCCATGGACAGAGGAGCCTGGTGGGCTACAGTCCTTGGGAATCACAAAGAGTCACACATGACCAAACAACTGAGCATGCACACCTAATTGACATATGGCCTTACTTTAATTTCAGGTGTACAGCATGATTTGATATTTGTATATATTGCAAAATGATCATCATGATAAGTATAAAGTGTCCAGATACTCACTCTTCCCCTCCCCTGGCAGCTTAATGTGGGACTGTGCATGCATGCTAAGTTGCTTCAGTGGTGTCTGACTCTTTGTGACCCCAGGGATTGTAGCCCACCAGGCTTCTCTGTCCATGGGATTCTCTAGGCAAGGATAGTGGAGTGAGTTGTCATGCCCTCCTCCAGGTGGTGGTGGTTTAGTTGCTAAGTCATGTCCGACTCTTTTGACCCCATGGACTGTAGCCTACCAGTCCTTTCTGTCCATGAGATTCTCCAGGCAAGAGAATCCAATCCAATCCACCCAACTGGAGTGGGTTTCCATTTCCTTCCTTCTTGATGTGGGACTGTGAGCGTGGGTCAATCCAGTGCTTCATCTTGGCTCCGGAGGGAGAGCTCAGAGCCTGTTCTTGTGATAGTACCAGCCAGTCAGCACCCTCTGAAGAGGGCAGTGTGGTTCAAACCAGTCTCTTCCGTGGTCATTCTGGTTGTGGTGGCTGGTTTTATTCTCCAGTCTCCGTGGCAAGTTGGTTAGCAATCCAGTATCCTTCCCTAGAACTCCTTTCTTGATTAAACATATCCCTGCCAGTTTCTATCACTTATAACCAATAACCCTAATCAATATAGGAAGTGAAGAGGTCTGTGTGTGCTGGAGGTGGGTAGAGGGATGAGGATGGGGAGTCATGTGTTTTTGACATTTGAAGTCAAACAAGCATAAAGAGAGGGTCCTGTCCATGGTCCTGAATGGTGACTTGGTTAATCAGTGCTTTCTTCTAGGTGTTTGAATCCCTCCCCCAGGAACCTGTTAACCACCAAAGGTGGGTGAAAACCTCAGGCGATGTGTCTTCTCTTCCTCCGGACTTCCTACTGCTTATTTTGTTTGGACATGTACAGCATGGAGTTACATGCTGTAACATGGAGAACATTTGTGTTCTCAGAGCAAGCTGGTGACAAGATATGCGGGGTGGTGGTCATTAATATCTACTTTGGGTCAGCCCCCTGTTCCAGTACAATTAAATTTGCTTCTCAAAACTCTCTCTCTTCCCATCCTTATTTGCAAACCCAGCTCACGAGTAAGGGTGGACAGATTCTTGGGAAAGAGCGATGGCTTAATTAATGGTAACACAAAGGACGTAGGTGCCTCAGTGATTGGGGCTGTGTGGATGCAGAATTGGATGGAAGGCTGAGATGCAAAATGGGATAATTGAACTGTTAGCTGAACTGAAATTTAGCAGTTAATCACTTTTATGAAACCTGCATCTCAATTCATTACTCCATTTATGCCTTGTTGCAATACAGAGCTGTTCAACTAATTGGTAAACAGGAGCTAAGCCGTGGAGCCCAGAAAGGGCAAGGCCATCAGAGATACCACGATATTTTCTGTGAGTGCATATCTCCATTCCATCCAGCCAGGACTTGCCCATCAGCCTGGGTTCAGGTAGGCACTAATAGTGGATAGCACACGGTAGTGAAGTCATGCTTGTACATCCCAAACAGAACTGCTGGTCATCAGTTCTGTTTTCTGAAGTCCTTTACCCAGTCAATCCCTGGTAATGAACTTTTTAGTATGGTGATGAAGGTAATGGCTTTTGGCAGCAGAGCATTCCAAATTAGAGATAAGACTCTACATAGATTTCCTACGTAACACTGGACAAGCCAATCTCCGCTCTGAACCTCTGTTTCAGTTGCACCTACCTCAGGCATGCTGTGCTGAGGATTCTATGGGGTACCTTTCATAATGAGAGCAACGTGTCTATGACGGCGCCTGGTATAAAGTGTATGTGTTCAGTCAATGCTGGCTGTCACTGTTATCTTCACCTAGAAATTCTTTTTTTTGCTTGTTTATTTGTTTTAAGAAAAGGAGGAGTCAGGAAATAATCTCTCTCACATGTGTATTGAATGGTGATGAAGGTAATGGCTTTTGGCAGCAGAGCATTCCAAATTAGAGATAAGACTCTACATAGATTTCCTACGTAACACTGGACAAGCCAATCTCCGCTCTGAACCTCTGTTTCAGTTGCACCTACCTCAGGCATGCTGTGCTGAGGATTCTATGGGGTACCTTTCATAATGAGAGCAACGTGTCTATGACGGTGCCTGGTATAAAGTGTATGTGTTCAGTCAATGCTGGCTGTCACTGTTATCTATCACCTAGAAATTGTTTTTTTGCTTGTTTATTTGTTTTAAGAAAAGGAGGAGTCAGGAAATAATCTCTCTCACATGTGTATTGAATCAAAGACAGAAACGGAAGGGGGAATTAGAGTAAATAGCTGATTGGTTTAGCAGAAGTTTATCAACAGGGATGTCAACAAAAAGGATGGGACTTTTAAGGGACTGACTAGGAACAGAGTCAAGTGTAAGGGCATGAAGCTTGGATTGGCAGCATGGACACAGGACATCATCAGTGAGACTTTTGTTATTCTGAGGGGCAGTCTTACTGAAAACAGGGCCTTAGACTCCTGAAGATCTGCTCATTTTGTTTGATGGAGGAAAAAGAAGGCCCCATTTGAAAAAAAAAAAATCTTCATTTTGACAGCAAGACTGTTATACCCCAATATCCTAGTGAACTTTCTCTTCCTATTTAATTTCAGAACTCTCTCCCTCTCTCTCTCTCTCTCTCTCTGTCTCCTAGAATGTAGACTTGAAACCATGGGAGCTAAGTTAGACACAGATATAAGTGAAGGACTCAACTGTATACTTGGAATTGCCTTTAATGACTAAAGCTTTCACACTGAGTCAGGCTATAGGTTGTTGATTGCCTTGTAAACACATTTCTATTACATCTCAGCAGGCAGGTCTGCTGGAGGCATGCAGTTGACAACCAAGAGTGTAGGTGGTAGGAGTCACAGCAGGGGGGATGAGGGAGAAGGTGTTGAGAAGGAAGGAAATATCTGAGCTCACAACCTTGAGGAGCTATCAGAAGCATTAGACTCTTGTGAAAACATTTTTGGAGTTGGAAGATGCTTATATGAAGATGGCTCACCATTCATTCCCACATTCACCAAGTGTTTGTTGAGAACCTGCTATGTTCCAGTCATAGTTCTAAATGCTTGATATGACAAATAGACAAGGTCCCTCCCTGTAGGGCTTGCATTTGTAAGTGGAATTAGACTATACAATTAGCAACATAAGCAAGATAAACTTGAAATGTCATAATGGCACTGACCTGTGGTGCTGGAGAAGACACTTGAGAGTCCCTTGGATGGCAAGGAGATCAAACCAGTCAATCCAAAAGGAAATCAACCCTAAATATTCATTGGAAGGACTGATGCTGAAGGCTGAGCTCCAATACTTTGGCCGCCTGATGCGAAGAGCTGATTCGCTGAAAAAAGACCCCAATGCTGGGGAAGATTGAAGGCAGGAGGAAAAGGGGACGACAGAGGATGAGATGGTTGGATGGCATCACTGACTCAATGGACATGACCTTGAGCGGACTCTAGAAGGTAGTGGAGGGAAGGGAAACCTGGTGTGCTGCAATCCATGGGGTCGCAAAGAGTCAGATATGACTGAGTGAATGAACAGCAGCAACAACAACAAAGGGCTCTGAGGCAAAGAAACAGGGTAAAGCAATGTTTCTAGGGAGGACCTCTTAGCTAAGGTGGTCAGGAAAGAGAGACCTTTCTGGAAAAATTTTTTTTTTAATCTGAGACCCGTAGGATTAAAAGATCCAGTCATTCAAAGAGCAGTGGGAAGGGGGGATGTTTCAGACAGTGCTCTGGCGTGTGCAAAGGCCCTGAGGTGGAAATAAGCCTAAAGTGTATGCAGAATATATAGAAAGATCCATCCAGCTGAAGAAGAGCTGAGCGCTCTGAGATGAGTCTGGAGGAGGCAGAACTTTCAAGGCCATGGTAAGGAGGTGAATACTTTCCTGTGTGCGTTGGGTGGCATTCACACATCTTACCCTTGTTGAAATGCATGAGCACTGGGTCTGGAGGGCTGTGACACATGAACTCATGTCGGGCACGACCATAGTTGGATTTCAGATTACTGTTTCATGTCAGGCACTGAGGTATGCAACACTGAAAGCTATTAATGTAAATTAATGATTGCTCCTGCTGGCTTTGTTACCATTTACTCCAATGAAGGATTAATACATGTGGCATGCCTTGAAAATTTGCATCCATTAAAAACCTTACCATCATGGGGGCACACTGATCCCCTTTGGGGGGGTCTAAGAATAAAAAGGGACACCATGCTGCTGTCACAAGTAGTATTCGATATAAACTGATTAAAATGAGATCATCGATGGGAAAGCACTTTGAAAAGAGAGACTCTGTAATTATGAGGCGGTGCTCAAGATAAGCATGACATTCACAGTCTAGGTACTTCTGACACATACTCGCAGTGGAAGAGATTACCGTGTGTTAATCCCTGACTCATGCCAGGAGCTTTCTTAAATGTAATTGCTTTTCATCCTGATAACCCTTGGAGGTAGGTATTATCCCCATTTTACAGATCATGCAACTGAGTTTCATAATAGAGAAATAATTGGCCCAGAGTCTCACAGCTAGGAACAGGAAGAGCTCAAGTTTTTATCCAAGATTGTCTGACTCTAATAACATTGCATTGAAAGAGAGGTATCTAAATCCTCGGCAGCCACACACTGAGTTGATGGAAGAGTTTGAGAGGCCCTTGAATTTTCCTCACCAGAACTGACAACCAGATATGTGAACTATATTACTGCTCTTTCTTTAAAAGTGAGAACTCCACATTTCAAAGACTGGCTGCTGTAAAACGTCGGGTGAAATGCAGAGCCTTGTAACTCATGAAGTTGGGTATGAGTCCTGGCTCTGCTTCTTGCTTGAAGTCTGTGGACAAATTATTTAACCTCTTTGGGACTCTGCTCATTCATTATAAAATGGGAATAATAAGAGCACCTACCTCTTAGGGATGTTGTAAGGATTTACTGAGATAAAGCACAGAAATTGCTTAGCACCATGGCTGGTGTATAATAAGCTCTTGCTAAAAGCTACCTATTATTTTTCCCTTCCCATAGAGATTTGAACAATATAATATAGAGAAAGTAGAATTTATCGTTGCAGCTGCCATATTAACAGCCACCATTTTGTTGGAAGAACAGACAAGGCAATGATTGTTTTGATTTTGCTGAAGTCTGGAAAAAAATTCCTGAAGTCTCAGATTCTTTGAACCTGAGTTTCTCAGCCTTGGATCAAAACTGAATCACTTGGGGAGGTTTTGATAAATACCAGGAGTCCCTCTTGAGATAGTCTGACTTGGCTGCTCTGGGGTGGAGACTGAATGTTGACATCCTCTAAAGCATCCTGGGTTGAGAAGTTGAGAACCACTGTTTCCTATTGGCTGCAGAGTTTAGAGGTCATGAGGTGCCTTCCCTCTGCTTCCAGACTTAGCTTAGTTGGGACAGATGGGTGACACCACAGCAATGTTATAGCTCCCCCACGGCACCAGTTCTTCTCTCTTTTACAGCCATTAACTCTGTGTGTGCGTGTATGTGCATGCGCCCCCGTCAGTGTGTGCCTGTCTGTCTGCCTGTCTTTCAGGACTAGCCTCATGCAAACATAGATTTCTCTGGGTTCTCTCACAGCCTTCCAAGGAAGTAAACTTGTTTATAAAAATGACCCCACTACTTAGTGACTCCTGGGTGTGTTTTAAATAGGATGCAAAGTTGGGTGTGATTCAGCCTTTTCAATCAGCTTCTTCCTCAGCAGGGAGCCATTGAAGCCATCCAATTATCCTTCAGAAACATCACTTCACACCTATAATGAAGTGTATCAGAATGAAGCCTTGGCTGGCATACTTGGGTTCTGTCCTGGGTTGTTTATATTTATTTACATTTTCAGCTTGCTCAGGAGTATTTGGTTCCCTGGGTTGCAATTCAAATGAGCCTTTAAATATTTTTATGTGATGCTGCTGAGTTTGAGTTCTAGGCATCAGGGAGCCCCAAAGCACAGGGCAGCAGTGATTTATGTGGTTTCTCAGATACAGATAGACCAAGGCATTAAGGAATGGGGGTGGGCAGCCAGCCTGTGCTTGGTTTCATTAGGATCCAGTGTAAAGTACGTGTGATAGAGGCAGGAGTATTTCTCCTCCCAGTCAAGATGAATTGGTCTCATAAGCAGACATGGAGACAGGAGGAGAGATGTATGCGTGGGGGATGGTGTGCCTTCAGCAAGATCAGCAGCAATTGGAACCACGTAAGTTGGATAACTATACTTGCAGCGCCAAGAGGCAGGTATTGCCAACCTATTAAGGACGTCATTGGCGTTTTGATTGGACATCCAGAAATTGATGCACTGCCTTTGGTTCTATTATGCTTTCAAACTTTAATTAAGTTTATGCCTCTCCCACCTGGACCTCATAAATAGTTAGCCTCCGAGTAAGTCATTTGTCATGGAGGGGCTCTTATGAGTAGATTCATCTTCTAAACAACATTATTATTGCCTGAAGTCTTGCCTTAAATCCATCAACTCAATACAGGCTTCATTGCCTTACTCGATTTTGACATATTATCCCAAGGGGTTGTTTTCTGATGGGCAAGTGGCTAATTCATTACATTATCACAAGGTGGGAGAATGCAGATACATTATTAGCTTTTTAAGTGATGTGACTGGTGATTAAAGAGAATTAAATTGAACTTCAGGGTTTTTTTTTTTTTTTTTTTCTCTATAAGTTAATCTATTTGCTTTTGTGAAAGGTCAACCTCTTGGACCAAACTGAGGCCATCTCAGCTTAAATCTAAAGATACCCCTGTTGAGGGCTGTGGGGAGTTGTCTTCCTCAGGGGCTGATGGGACTGTATATTGGTATGGCTTCTGAGGAATAAACTGACAGAATCTACAAGTTTGAAAATGAGTCTTCCTAGGACATAGAAAGGCAACTTTCAATCATGTGCCTTGGACAAACTTTTACATGTATGCAGACATGTGTACAAGCGTGTCACTGCAGCCATGCTCGCAATGGCAGACATTTGTGAATAACACAAATGCCCACCGGTGGAGGCAGGGATAAGGGAAATGTGTGTTTTCACATGATAAACTAGTTGCATCAGTTGGGAGTGAATGCATGTAGTTCTTCTTTTAATGTGATGCTGCTCCTTGATTCCGTGCATCAATACGAATGGGCTCAGACGCAACATGCAAAGCAATGTTGTGGGTAGGAAAACACAGCACCTGGGGAACAGACACTGAGCTCTTGCCAATGGCTACCTTCGAGGGGCCTGTGGGCGAGGGGAACGGACTGGCCCCCTGGTGTCAGCATTACCTGTAATGTTTAGTTTGTTTTAAAGAATGGAAATAAGTATGGCAAAATAGATATATGTATATTTTAAGGTAGTAGGAATATGGGTGTTTTCTCTCTCTCTCTCTCTCTCTCTCTCTCTCTCTCTCTCTCTTTGGTCCCTCTTATTATTTTTTAAAGCTCTCAAAGAATGATGAGAGGAAGAAAGGAGAAGTTCAGTGAGAGGCAAATCTGGGGTCTGCCATGAAGGATTGTCTTCTGCACTCCCAAGGAAGAAATCTAACTTTGCCAATGCAAGAGGCTTTTGAGGGATGTCTGCTCAACAGTTGGGTCTCCTTTCTTCACTTCTGATTATTCACTAAGGAATTTGGTCTTTGTGTTCAACTTACTCTTTGCCCTAGGGGCCATAGAAGTCAACTTTTCTCTGTGTTTGGATTTGCCAAAACACCCCGTTCCAACTACTTGGCACTTACGTTGTTAGATAGAAGACTCACTGCTTTTGATGAAAATGATATCTGCGACAATAGGGGGGAAATTACATGTCAGTTGAAGGTAGCACCCCAGTCCCTGTTCATTAAGCTCCTGGGACTTCTCCGCCTGCTTCTTCTACCACCAGTGGCTCACAGTCATCCTGGGACAGACATCTGATTCCCAATATTTGGCAAGAAAGGGAAAGAAGAGGCTTGTTTCTTTTGATGAGATGACATAAAGATTTCAGTCCCCAGTGTCAGAAGTTCCAACCAGTATTGTTTTCAGTGTCTGGACACTCACTCAGCATTTACTCAAGTCGTGATTGTATCTTCAATCACAAGCATGAAAATAAAGGGGTAGTAAAGCCAGTATTGGACTTCCAACTGCAGGACAAGGTGGGGCTGGCTGCTGCCACCTTTGCAGTTTTCCCTGCTGTCGTGAGTGGGATGGGAACTAGGGAGGTAGACTGAGATGCATGAGGCTTCTAAGAGAACAATCCAACCTCCCATTGCTCTTCTGTTTTCTCTTTGCCTCAGAACCAGTGTTGTTCAGCGCTCAGTCATGTCCGACTCTTTGTGATACCATGGACTGCAGCACACCAGCCTCCTCTGTCCTCCGCTATCTCCCAGAGTTTGCTCAAACTCATGTCCATTGAGTTGGTGATGCCATCCAACTATCTCATCCTTTGCTACTCCCTTCTCCTTTTGCCTTCAATCTTTCCGAGCATCAGGGTCTTTTCCAATGAGTCAGCTCTTCGCATCAAGTAACCAGAGTATTGGAGCTTCAACTTCTGCATCAGTCCTTTCAATGAATATTCAGAGTTGATTTCCTTTAGGATTGATTGGTGTGATCTCCTTATTTGACACTTGGAGCAGTATTCTGAAGTTATTTTCTTGGCTGTCATTTAACTTTGAAGTTAGATGTTCATAATGTATTAATTCAACTGATATTTATTGATTACTAACCACTTGGTAGACCTTGAGCTTATTACTTAGGAAAAAATGGTTCAAAGAAAGACTTGTACCCTCGAGATACTCCCAATATAGTATGACAGAGAAACAACTAAGGTTGAGTGTAATATATGTTTAATAAGCATTGAGCATGTGCAACAGTCCCAGATTGTAGACTGTGGTGCCTTCGTGAAACTTAAGGCACTTCAGTGTCATGGGGTGTGGACTGGGAAGGAGAGGAATGTTGAATAAACTGCCTACAACTCCCTTCTCACTCATTACTGGCTGTATGACCTTGGGCCAATCATTTAACTTAGCTCTCTCATCTGTAAGTGGGGTAATAACCTCTTAAGGCTAGAATGAGTATTACATGAGGCAGCAAAGATAAAGAGTCATTTTGAAAGCTGTGTTCAGATGCTGTGGTACCATTACACAGAGTAGGTAAATGGGAACAACATAAAAGTTATCCTACAGTTTATGTCTAGAGCACTGACTTTCCTGAAAAACATGTTAGAGAAAGTTATTGTAATGTCAATCTCAAATCAGCACCTTCCGTAGGATGACTGGCTATCCAAGTTTGCCTGGTTCTGCCTCAGTTTTAGCACAGAGAATTCCAAATCTATGACCTACCCTCGCCACCCCTCCTCCCCTCCTCCCCTCCTCCCAGGCAAGTTGGGACAGATGGTCACCCTGATCTCCACTCCTGGCTCTGCTGTCAGAATCCAAACATGTGGTACCTATCGTCTCAATAATGAGTGCACATTTTATATTTTAGAGAATTAAATCGGATTATGGTTGTCATCTCTACCAGCCGGCTTCAGAGAGAAAGCTCTCTCTACTCTGTACAGTTAAGGAAATGGACAGAGTGTGTAATGGTTTTGTTTTGCTTTTACCTAAACTCATAGTTGAAGGATTTCTTCTATTTCTTTGCAAGAGTTCAAGTTTTAGTAAAAAAAAAAAAAAAATATATATATATATATATATATATATATATACACACACACACACTTTGAGAAATCAATACAAGAATTGATCCAACCAGGTCAAGCTCTCCAGCTGACCTGATCTTAATGCATTATGAAAGTATTTCTATTTATTAAACTCATAAGTCTAAGCAAACCCTGCAAGAAATGGTGTTTAGGTATGAAAGAAATGGAGCTTAGAAGGCTAAATTTAGATAACACCTGAGTTGCTCTGCTGCTAAGTAGAATTTAATAGAGGTGCATCTCTGCAATCTTTATATGTGTCTGGCATGACAATTTATTTTGTTTGTCAGAAACAAATACTTAAGGGGGTAAAAAAGAGCTTTTTGAATTGCAACAGGAATTTCATATCAATGAGGGCCATTTTGATGTAAAGGCTACTCATTTTCCATAGCAAGGGATAATTTATGTTTGGGGCAAGCCTGCTGCCCTTGCTTGGCCAGGTGGAAGTCTGGAATACATTTTGGCCTCTTAAAACATGTATTCCCTGTTTGTGAGAATAGAGGTGATCCCTGCATATCCAAGATGCCTGAGGACAGCTTTTTCCTCTTTAGCTCTGAGATGGTGTGATTGGACTGGTCCAACCATGAACTAGGTGGTGAGTGGCTTGAACTGGCCTCCATGGGTTCTACTAGAGAGAAAGTCATTACTTACTCAGTGAGACATGCTGGGCTACTAAATGCCCGTCTCTTGGGACTCAGACAAGTCAGCGTACAGCTCTCCAGACACTGTCATCAGTAGGTCAGTACCTACCACAAGATGTTGTGAGAACTGGATAATATAATAAATGTAACCTCCTTGACATGTGAAGAAGACACTTAGTAAATACCAATATCTTCACTATCATTATTAATTTACTTTTTTTTTTAAAAAAAAAAAAAGGGAATCACTCTTTTTTAAAAAAAAAATGTTTATTTATTTGGCTGTGCCGGGTCTTAGTTGTAGCATGCAGGATCTTTTGTTGTGGCTTGTGAACTCTTAGCTGCAGCAAATGGGATCTAGTTCCCTGACCAGGGATCGAACCCAGGCCCCTGCATTTGGAGTGCCAAGTCTGAGCCACTGGACCACCACGGGAGTCCTTAATTTACCTTATTATTATTATTTTTTTACTTCTCCCATTAGACTTTGATGAACTTGAGGGTAGTTTCTTGATTTTACTTTCCTCTGTGTCTTAGAAACTTAGCAGAAAGCCTAGTACACAATTAACATTAAATAAATGTATTTTGAATGAATGGATAGATAAAGAAGACTGAATTTTTTAGGAGTGACCTCATTCTCTGAGAAGTCCTGTTCTCTTGAACTAACTGCAGACCCTGACAATATGCACTTCTGATTTTGTATGCCTAGTATCTATTTGCCCTTATTGCAATGGCACCTGGATTTTGCTTTGGGAAGCTATTGGGTTGGCCAAAAAGTTCATTGGGGTTTTTCGTAAGATGTTACGGAAGATGTTTTGTAAGATGTTCCCAGTAGGTGGCAGTTTTACAGGAGACTGTCAAGTAGCCCCATACTTCTAAAGAAGAGAGGCAAGGGACTGACACAGGTCAGTCTTACTCTTTGTCCCAGAATCAAATCTTGAGTGGGGTGATACTGCTGCTGCTAGGTCGCTTCAGTCATGACCGACTCTGTGCGATCTCATAGATGGCAGCCCACCAGGCTCCCCCATCCCTGGGATTCTCCAGACAAGAACACTGGAGTGGGTTGCCATTTCCTTCTTTAATGCATGAAAGTGAAAAGTGAAAGTGAAGTCACTGAGTCGTGTCCAACCCTCAGCGACCCCATGGACTGCCTCCCACCAGGCTCCTCCATCCATGGGATCTTCCAGGCAAGAGTACTGGAGTGGGGTGCCATTGCCTTCTCTGAGTGGGGTGACACAGAGATGGAAAATAGAGACTTATTCACCCTGACTGTAACTTTCAGAGGCAGCCACTGCCTGGATTCCCAGAGCTGGCTTTTAAGCTTTTCCTTCATTTCTCTAAACTTCCCAATATCCCTCCAACAAATTATCTGTTTGGCATGATCTCCATAGTTTCTGTTGCTCACAACCAAAGAACCTGAGTGATAAAAGAAGATTGGGATATAGGCGATGAAGCAGAAACCCTGCCTGTAGCACATAGGCTCTGGGAAGGTGGTCCCTTCATGGTCTGAGTTGGTAGGAGATGCAGGGGTGCTGGGCTGGTCTGGGAAGTTGGTAGACCAGTTCTCTCCTAAAGGACATGCACAATTGGAATGGTTCTGCCGAAGTCTGAGGCCAGCCAAGCAGACTATGATCATAGGAACATTAATTTGTCTCTATAAAGAAGAAAACACGCTTTAGCAAATTTGAAAGTTAAACAGTAGATGGCAGAATGTTATGTAATGCTCTCCAATGGCCGTGTTAGATCGAGTTTTATTTCTTTGTAGCTGGTGAAATGAAACATTGCATCATCAGAAATTTTTTTCAACAAGACTGCTATATATTTGTACGTTAAAATGCAAAGGGCTCCCAGTCCCATGTGTATTTGGGTTTACTCAGCAAGGCACTTACAAGGTGCTCTGGCCTGCTTGGGTCCCCTGGGACTGAAGTTTCCAGGCTGGAATTGGGGTGTTCCTTATTGGATACACTGGTATTGGATAGAATTTTCTATCAATTCAACCACCATTTATGGTGTGCCCTCATGCAACGTACTGTACAGGTGTAGACTTTGGGTGAATAGGAGATGTGATCAGGAGACTCAAACATAACATAGACATTTCATACCTCTGTACAATTCCTTCCCTTGTGTTTAGGTAGGACCTGTGACTTAATTCCAACTGATAAATTGAAACAAAGGTAATGCAATGAAATGTCACTCCCTTGATTAAATTTATGTATATGCACACTATATATTGAGTTGGCCAAAATGTTCATTTGGGTTTTTCCATAAGATGTTATATAGTTTTATATATATATATACACACATGTATATATAATATTTATTCTTATATGTGTAGATATTATAAGTATATATTATATATACTACTTATACTATTATACTATATATAGTATATACATTGGAGAAGGCAATGGCACCCCACTCCAGTACTCTTGCCTGGAAATCCCATGGACGGAGGAGCCTGGTGGGCTGCAGTCCATGGGGTCGCTAAGAGTTGGACACGACTGAGCGACTTCACTTTCCCTTTTCACTTTCCTGCATTGGAGAAGAAAACGGCAACCCACTCCAGTGTTCTTGCCTGGAGAATCCCAGGGATGGGGGAGCCTGGTGGGCTGCTGTCTATGGGGTCGCACAGAGTCGGACACGACTGAAGCAACTTAGCAGTAGCAGCAGCAGCAATGGCCTGAAGATCATCCAGATTGTTGCTAATGGCAAGATTTCCTGCTTTTCTGAGGTTGAATATTCTTCCATTGTATTTGTAGAGCACATTTTCTTTATCCATTTACCCTTATATACTCACAATACTATAATTATATAATATGTATATATTATAAATAGGTATGCTACTGCTCACCTATAAGACACATAAATGTGTATGTGTACATGTATGTGTACATATTTCCCCAGGACCAAAGGAACTGTGGTTCAGTATTCACTACTGCAGTATTCCCAGTGAACATTTGTGTATTATACATTTGTCTCACATCGATTCTAATCTTAAGCCCTGGAAACAGCTTATCTTGGTAGATTCTGTTTATTTTGCCAAAGAGAGAGTGGGGTTCAGAAGTGGTAAGTGACTCATCTTCGGCCACCATGTACCAGGTGCCAGTTGGGTTAAATCCCATCTGTGTTGTGTTGTGCTGTGCTTAGTCACTCGGTCATGTCCTACTCTTTGCTCCCTGGCCTCAAAGCTGGAGCTTTTTTGCACTGCTCTTTTTTTGTTTTTAATATTTATTTATTTACATGGCTGAGTCAGCTCTTGGTTGTGGCATGCAGGATCTTCAACTGTGGCACACAGGCACTCT
The DNA here is from genome assembly GCA_006408695.1 of Aepyceros melampus. Taxonomy (NCBI): domain Eukaryota; kingdom Metazoa; phylum Chordata; class Mammalia; order Artiodactyla; family Bovidae; genus Aepyceros; species Aepyceros melampus. Next base: position 196,895 of record SJXQ01003548.1, read on the forward strand.
AGCTGTGGCTCAGGGGCTTAGTAGTTAACGGCACGCAGGCTTAGTTACTCTGAGGCATGTGGAATCTTAGTTCCCTGACGAGGAATCAAACCTACGTCCCCTGCATTGCAAAGCAGATTCTTAACCACTGGACCACCAGGGAAGTCCCTTTGCCCTGTCTCACCTGCCCTCTCCTCTCTGCATCCTCCAGTCATCATCGCTGAGATAAGATTGCTGAGATAAGATGTCAGAGTGTTGCCTTGTTGTACCTCAGCTGGGAATGTGTCAGGCAACTCAGATTTTTCTTGCTATGTGCAGTCTTGCACAAACATCACCCAAAGCACTTCATGTATTGATTCTGAGGTTACAAAGAAATTTTAGCAAGTAAGCTAATTCACAAATACCCACAAGTTGTGAGGGTTGACTCTGTGTGTTAATGCTAGTGGATACACAGAGAAAACTCCCCTTGCTGGTTTTGAAGAAGGAAGCTACTATATTGTGAAAGGGGCCTTTGGAAAGAGCCATGGCAAGAAACTGCCAGGCAGCCTCTAGGAGTTGGGAGCAGCTCTGACCAGCAGCCAGCAAGAAAAAAGACCTCAGTCCTACAGCTTTAAGGAGATGAATTCTACTAAGGACCTGAGGGAGCCCGGAGTGGACTTTTCCTCAGCTGAGCCTCTGATGAGACCCAGCCTCAACCAGCAGCTGGATTTCCACTTGGTGAAGATGCTGCGTGCAGGACCCCAATAAGCTTTGCCTGAACTCCTGATCCAGAGATACAATTCGACAATTAAATATTATTTAATAATAAACTCAAGATTCTGAGTTTGCGATGGCTTGTTATGCAGCAGTAGAACGCCATGCAGGAAGTGAATGCTCACGCCTTCTTAACATGAGGACCTGAATCCCTGGTGAAGAAGCTTATCTTCTTCCAGGGATATTGGTGTGAAACCCGGTTGTTGGGAATGCAAGCAACAGGTGTGGTGGGGTCATTAGGACACGGCGAACAGAATGTAAGAGAGTCCTGAGGCCAGGCCAGAGGGACGCAGTCACTGGGCAGCTGAGAAAGAAAGACATGAGGCACACCTGGGAGACCAGCTAACAATGGAGGCGCCAAGGTTAAACCTATGGTACAAGCAACCTATCGGCTGAAAGGATAAGATAGGTAGGTTCTGAGATGAAACCAATTATGCAGCTTTGCAATGTCTAGACTCGCCCCATAATTCACTGTTTTCCCAGTCGCCCCTGATCCTGGGATGTCATGTTAGGGTGTTTCAAGTGTCGGGAAGTTTTCAGATCTCTGTGAAGGCACTATTCTGGTTGCCATGGAAGACAGCTGAGTGGACAGACGTGGGTGTATTGCATCCTGGTGTGACTTGTTAAGCACATCAACCTTCCTGTTGCCAGCAGTCCCCTTAGATGACAAATCTCCTCCCTTCTGCCAGTGGGCACTTTAACTCTTTCCTGACACTAATTTCATAAGTAGGAGATGACAGCTGTGGGTAATGAGACTTGGAAACCATCCAAACTTTTGCATTAAGAGAAAATGACTTTCAGTTTACAATTAGTGCATTTCTAATTTACTCTAAAAACATGCATAAATACGCACACATACACACAGAGAAACAAAAAAAAATCTGAAACTGCATGAAAACATTACAGTGGTTGTGCCTGTGTGGAAGATACGAGGATGAATTTTATTTACTTTTGTATTTTTAGCTTTTTCCTTTTTGTTCTATACAGAGAGCTTGTGGAATAACAAAAGGTTAAAAAACTCATTATATATTGGGGGGAAAAGAAAAGTCTTTCTCGGAGGTCAGGCCCTTCTTTCAATCATGCTCCATGGACAGTGGGTGGTGATGGATTTGAGTGTGGGCATTTGCCAAGGATGCAGCGAGCATTCTGGTTTCAGAACTTTTGGTGCCAGTGAAATTGAATAATCTTAAATGTCACCTTCAGAGACTCCCTCTTCCCTGCTCTGTCCGAGCTGAAGCCTGTGGTTTTATTTTGTGTTCTGGCTGGGCTGGGTCTTTGTTGCAGCACACGGGCTCTTCACTGCAGTGCTCCGGCTTCTGTAGTTATGGCACACAGGCTTAGTAGCCCTGCAGCATGTGGGATCTTGGTTCCCCAACCAGAAGTCGAACTCGAGTCCAGTTCATTGCCAGGTGGATTCTTAGCCACTGGACCAAGGTCCTTAGATGTTTTGATTCCCTTTGCCTGGAATGTCCTTTCTCCCTCCTTATAAACAGTAACTTCCTGCTCCTTAAACCCAGCTCAAGTGTTGGCTCTTTGTGGATGCTCCCCTCACTTAGAGGAGGCTGGGGCTTCATTAGGGGACCCTCCCCTGTTCTGCCTCAGCCCCACCACCCATCACAGGTTGTAAAGGCCCCGGCAGTGCCTGTTTTCCCCAGTGTGAGTAGATGTCTTTTGTATCCATTGCCAGTGTCTTTCATAGAGCTTGGGGGCACAGAGTAAAGTGCTCCGTAAGTGAGATAAATTTGAGCTTAGCTCTCATTTTCCCTCAGAGTTGAAAATGGAGCCCAACTGCGCTTGGCTCAGAAGTAACCCCAATAGGGTGAGAGCAAACATTGTACAAAACCAAGATGGGTGGTCAGGGACTTTGCATTCTGCATTTTTCACGCCCTAACTGGGGTATGCATGCAAGCCTGAGGGGTAATGATTTACCAAGCTCATTTTCCAAGACTGTTATCCTTCATCTTGACACACTATTAGAATCATTTAATTATCACTATTTTGCCTTGTCATTACAGAGCTGCTGCGATCCATTATTTAGGGTTTTCGGGTTTTCTGCCTTCTACCTACCCAGTGGGGGCAGAAGTTGAGATTTCCTGTGCAGTTTGGGTTCAGGCACACAGACTCCTGAGTGAAATCAGCAGGAGTCTGGGGGGTGGTCTGGAGGATCGGCTGGTCTCTGTTCTTCCTGAGAGCTGACTGGTACTCATGGTACTTTATGGTGCTCCCTTTCCCGTAAACACTCTAGGATCATCCCGGCTCTGGGATTCGGGTTTCTCTGCCTGCTGCACTCGTTCCCAAGGGTTTTGTCAAACCAGTTTCTTCAAATGATGCCTCTTAGAGGGATGGGCTCCGAACCCGGATTTAAATTAGATCACTTACTGCTCCCATAATTATTATTATATTTCTGTAGGATTCTTTTTGATTTTTAATTCTAAATGTAATACTATATATTTTCTTAATAAATCTGGAAATACAGTGGTGTTTAAAAATCCCCTA
>SJXQ01003548.1:200529-496173 GCA_006408695.1 Aepyceros melampus
ACGTCGACATGAATCAGCCACGAGTGTACATGAACTCCCAATCCCGACCCCCACCTCCCCCCTCCCGCCCCACACCCTCTCTCTGGATTATCCCCGTGCATCAGTCCCAAGCGTCCTGCATCCTGCATGATGATGATAATATATCTGGGGTATTTCCTTTCAGTTTTTTCCTATGCATTTAATTTTTTCCTTGGTTTTTAATTGTATTACAGAAAATTTCAAACACACTGAAAAGTAGAAAGTATAACAAGTTCCTATGTACTTACCCCCCAACTCCAACAATCATTAACCATGTATTGAGGCAAATAGTTATGAAGGAAAGCTTCTTTATAGAAAAGCCACAGATATAAGAGCAAGCAGGATGATAACCGCCCCCCGCCCAGCAATCTCTAAAAATCATTAGAAAGTCACTATTTTGCAGCTCCTAATGAAATAAGAGTTTGTCAATAATGATCAATAACTGTTGAAACCACGAAGTAACAGGATGATGGGGAATTTGTTGATGGATGGATCTGAAAGATACCACCTGAACCCACTGTTCAGTCTTAGAATCACTAAAAGTGGGGAAATTAGGCATATCCCATCCATGATGTGCTACCATTAAAAAGAAAATAAACTGCATGTAAATCTAATGAAGCTTTTAAACCTAATTGACAGTTGTAGGAAATATGAGATTAGAGGGAAATGTTAAACATGAGTTTAAGTTTGGATAAAATCAGAGAAATCTAGAAAGTAGGAAATCCTAGCAGGAAATTAGAGAATATACACACAAATTGAATCTTTGAAAATACCTATGTAAACTCATTTGCTTATACTTAAAGGGTTGATCACCATCTTTTCTTTTAAAAATTAGAGAATAATATAATGAACTTCCTGTAGCTACCTTCTGGCTTCAGTAGATCTCTATTTTATATCTCATTATCATACATTTGCTGCAGAATTTGTAGAGATTTTAAAAAAAACTGATTGTCACTGCCATTGCTGTCCCCCTTCCCATTGTCTTCCTTTGATGCCTTAATTATTATTCTCATAGATATTGTCTAAATTCTTATGAATCCACTGGAAAAAATATACTCATGCATCTTTACTCAACATTTTTTAAGTCTACATTTTCACAGGCAACACTAGTCTATTCCATTTATTTTCTGTGTAATATTTCCCTGCATGACTGTATCATGAGTAGTTATCCTTTCTCATGTTGATGGACATCCAGATTATTTTGAACATTTTCAAACAAGGCTCCAACTAAGATTTGTCAATCAATGAACATCCTGGTGTTGACATTAAATGTGGAGAAGTGAGACTGCACAGAGGGTATGTGCATCCTCAGGTTTACCAGATGTTTCTAAAATTAAGTCTTCCTTATTTTCAGTCTCTTGCACCTTGGTTTGAATTTAAAGAACAGTGTGTTAAATTTTGATGAAAAGTTATTATAGTTTTTATATGAAGTACATTGATTTTACAGATTTCTCTGAGAAAAGTTTACATGTTTATGATATTATTTTCTTATCTATGAATATGGTATGTACCTCACTAGTTTTGAGGCCTTCCTTCATGTCTGTAAATTATGTATATATATATATGCATATATATATATATCCTTGGAGGAGGGCATAGCAATCACTCCAGTATTCTTGCCTGGAGAAAGCCCTGGAGAGTGGAGCCTGAGGGGCTACAGTCTATGGGGTCACAAAGAGTCAGACACGACTGAAGCAACGTGGCCCATGCGCGCGTGCACACACACACACACACACACACACACACAAAGTTGTTTATATATTTAAATTATATATGTATAAATTCTCTCTATATATGTATGATGGGGCTTCCCTGGTGGCTCAGAGGTTAAAGCGTCTGCCCACAAGGCAGGAGAACTGGGTTCAATCCCCGGGTCGGGAAGATCCCCTGGAGAAGGAAATGGCAACCCACTCCAGTATTCTTGCCTGGAGAATCCCATGGACAGAGGAGCCTAGTAGGTTACAGTCCATGGGGTCGCAAAGAGTCGGACACGACTGAGTGACTTCACTATCACTATCAATATCACTATCACTATCAATCACTATATATGTATGTCTAGTATATATTTATATTCAATTAAATGACATGAACACTTATTTCTTGGTATCTTAGAGGTTTTTTGTGTCATGTGAATGGAATATTTTTTATTATGTGAGTCTGAAGTGTTTATTTTATTCCAGATACTTGCTGTTGCCACTCAGTCACTAAGTTGTGTCTGACTTCTTGTGACCCTGTGGACTGCAGCACACCAGGCGTCCCTGTCCTTCACTGTCTCCCAGAGTTTGCTCAAACTCATGTCCATTGAGTTGATGATGTCATCCAACCATCTCATCCTCTGTCGCCCCCATCTTCTCCTGCCCTCAATCTTTCCCAGCACCAGGATCTTTTCCAATGAATTAGCTCTTCATATCAGGTGTGTATGGATGTGAGAGTTGGACTGTGAAGAAAGTTGAGTGCCGAAGAATTGATGCTTTTGAACTGTGGTGTTGGAGAAGACTCTTGAGAGTCCCTTGGACTGCAAGGAAATCCAATGTCCTTTCTAAAGGAGATCGGTCCTGGGTGTTCATTGGAAGGACTGATGCTAAAGCTGAAACTCCAATACTTTGGCCACCTCATGTGAAGAGTTGACTCATTGGAAAAGACTCTGATGCTGGGAGGGGTTGGGAGGGGGGCAGGAGGAGAAGGGGACGACAGAGGATGAGATGGCTGGATGGCATCACTGACTCAATGGACATGAGTTTGACTAAACACAGGGAGTTGGTGATGGACAGGGAGGCCTGGCATGCTGCGATTGATGGGGTCACAAAGAGTCAGACATGACTGAGTGACTGAACTGAACTGAACTGAACTGAATCAGGTGCTCAAAGTATTGGAGCTTCAGCTTCAACATCATTCCTTCAAAGAATAGTCAGACTTGATTTCCTTTAGGACTGACTGATTTGATCTCCTTGCAGTCCAAGGGGATCTCAATGTCTTCTCCAGCACCACAGTTCTGGATATAACAATACTATTGCTTTTTGTATATTGATCTTTATCTGGAAATATTGCTAAATTATTTATAATGCTAATAACTTGGTTGTAGACATTCTAGGTCTTGGAATTCTGTTTGTGTTATCCATATCATTTGTGAAGCTTGTTTTGGCTCTGCTTTTCCAATCTATAGATGTTTTACATAATGTAATATATTAAATGATATTTATCAAATTACTGTATTATATTATTATTATCTTTATTGATACCACATGTATTGTTGTTTTGTTAGTAGCTAGAAGATCAAGAGAACAGTGATGAATAAAAGTGGTGATTCTTTTCCTATTTCTGACAGTAGTAAAAATCCATCTATAATTTTACCTTGAAGCATGATTGTTGCAGGGGGTTTTGATAAATAACTTTATTGGGCTACAAAAGTTCTCTACTACACTTAGTTTGCTAAGTTTTTTTTATAATGAATGAGTATTAAATTTTATAAAATACTTGTTCAGCATCTATTATTATATGCTGTCTTAACTTTTTAATGTAGTACATTACCTTAATAGGAATTCTGGTTCTGAACCATTATTGGATTTTAGGGATAAACCTATTGGATTATGATGTACTATTATTTTTAGATCCTGATGGATCCAGCTTTATAGTGTTTGAGATTTTTACATCTTCACTGATAAGTGAGAAGGCTTATAATTTTCTCTTCTTATACTGTCCTGGTTTGATTTTGTTACTTTTATATTTTCTTGAAAAATAATATAAGGCAAAAGATTATATGTTTGTTGAAAATTTGATAAAAATTTTCTAGTTTTTTTTCTTTTTTTTCCTTTAGAGTGAGTATTTTGGACAGGAAAAGCAACTTTGGTCACCAATTCTTTTTTTTTTTTTTTTTAGTTACTGGCTCATTGTGGTTCTTCTATTTTCTCTTGTTGTCAATTTTAGTAGTTTAGGATTTCCTAAATCACTGCAGATGGTGACTGCAGCCATGAAATTAAAAGACGCTTGCTCCTTGGAAGAAAAGTTATGACCAACCTAGACAGCATATTAAAAAGTAGAGACATTACTTTGCCAACAAAGGTACAATCAGTCAAAGCTTTGGTTTTTCCAGTAGTCATATATGGATGTGAGAGTTGGACTATAAGAAAGCTGAGTGCCGAAGAATTGATGCTTTTTGAACTGTGGTGTTGGAGAAGACTTTTGAGAGTCCCTTGGACAAGAAGATCCAACCAGACCATCCCAAAGGAAAGCAGTCCTGAATATTCACTGGAAGGACTGATGTTGAAGCTGAAACTCCAGTACTTTGGCCACCTGATGCGAAGAGCTGACTCATTGGAAAAAACCCTGATGCTAGGAATGATGGAAGGCAAGAGGAGAAGGGGACGACAGGGCATGATGGTTGGGTGGCATGATGGTTGGATAGCCTCACCGACTCAATAGACATGAGTTTGAGTAAACTCCAGGCACTGGTGATGGATAGGAAGCCTGGCCTACTGCAGTCCATGGAGTTGCAAAGAGTTGGACATGACTGAGCAACTGAACTGAACTGAACTGAAACAATTAGACATTCAGTGTACATTTTTTTTTTGGTTTTAGTATGTACCTGCTTATAGTTTACATTTTTGTTTTAAAAATATATCTAACAGAAATACCCTATAACCCAGAAATACCACTCTTGGGCATATAACCCAAATATCTGAAAATGGACTTTAAAACCATACATAAATATTTAAATAAGCTCTCTTCACAATAGCTAAAAGGTAGAAACAACCCAAATATCCATCAACTGATGGATGGATAGACAAAATATGATACATCCATACAATAGAAAATTATTTCTCCATGGAAGGGACACATCTAAGGGAAAGAAGCCAGACACAAAAGGTCACATAGTGTATGATTCCATTTATATGAAATGTACAAATAAGACAAATCCATAGAGACAGAAAGCAGGAAATCTTATTAGGATTTTGATAGGTATTGCACTGAGTCTGTAGATCACTTTGGATAAAATAGTCATTTTAATAACATTAAATCTTCCAAACCATGAACACAGTACTGTCTTTTTTAAAAAAAAATTAACTAATTGATTAATTTTTCTTTGCACTGAGTCTTTGATGCTGCACACAGGCTTTCTCTGGTTGTGAAGTGTGGGGGCTTCTCTTAGGTGTAGCGCTCAGGCTTCCCATTGTGATGTCTCCTCTTGTGGAGCCGGGGCTCTGGGGGCATGGGCTTCGGTGGTTGTGTCCTGCATGACCCAGAATGCAGCATCAGTCGTGGTGGCATAGGGGTTAGTTGCCCCGTGGCATGTGGGATCTTCCTGGACCAGGGATCGAACTGTGTGTGTGCATGCCTGCTGAGCCCCTTTAATCACGTCCACTGCAACCCTGTGGACTGTAGCCCACCAGGCTTCTCTGTCCATGGAATTCTCCAGGCAAGAATACTGGAGTGGGCTGCCATTCCCTTCTATAGGGGGTGTTCCCAACCCAGGGGTCAAACCCGGGTCTGCTACATTTCAGGCAGATTTGTTAGTGCAGTGGTTCTCAAGCCGAGGACAGTGTTGCCTTCTGGGAAGCACTCGTCACTGTCTGGAGATGTTTTAGCTTGTCAGTCGGGCTCTGCAGTGTCCCACTGGCCGCTGGTGGGTAGAGCCCAGGGGTTCTGCCAGTCCTACTCCAGGGCACAAAGCAGCCTTCCACCACCCGCATCATCCAACCCAAACATCAGCGATGCCGAGGCTGAGAAACACATAGTGGTTCCATCGCATGGATGTTACCAAGCATTATCTTTCCATCCTTATGTTCTGTTTTTGGTTGTGCCATGTTGCTTGTAGGCTCTTAGCTCCCCAACCGGGGACTGAACCTGGGCCCCAGCAGTGAAAACTCAGAGCCCTAACCTCTGGACCACCAGGGAATTCCCCATTCTGTTTTTATTAATTGAAATTTTTAGCTTAATCATTTTCAAAATAGTTGTTTGTAGTTAACATTTAAAACAGATTGCCGATATATTTTATCAATTTCTGGGTTCAACTTTGTTTCTTATGTTCTTCTGTATTCGTTATCTTTTTTCTGAAGTCCACCTTTGATAGTTCTTTAGAACAAAGGTTAGTGGATATAAAATCTCTCAGCCTTGCTGTTCCTGAAAATATAATTGTGTTACCTTCACTGCTACATCACAGTGAGATGGTCTGATACATTAGATTCACAGTACTTTCTCCTAGCATATTGTTGACTGTGTTCCTTAAGGACGGCTTTTATTTTTATTTTTGCAATTCTAAGTGTCACTTCTTTGTATGTAGTAATCTTTTCTCTATGTCAGCTTTTAAGATTTTTCTTTATTTCTTGTGTTTTATGCAGTGTCGGTATAATGCATCTAGATGTGCTTTTTATTTATTCTAATTACAACTTTCAGAGGACCCAGGTTTCTTCAACTCTGGAAGATTCTCCACGATGGTTTCTTGTCACTTGTTCTTTATTCCTGTCCTTATTCATTTCTGGGACTCCCATTAGGCTCACAGGCAACTTTTCAGTCAGTCATCCTTATCTCTTGCCTACCCTCCTCTTTGTCTCTTTGACTTTAGTGCACTCTGGATGAATTCTTCAGACTTACCCTGCTTGTGGTCCCATTTGTTCCCCATGCTCATGTGTGAGCCAGACATTCAGTGGCCAGTCATAGGCCGCATGCCCACTCTAGGAGCTGAGGGTGGGCTTGGCCCAACCCACAGAGTCTGAGAGTAGGCAAGGGAAGGAAAAGTAAAAGAATGCTGCTAATTCCCAAAGGGAGAATGACACCGGGTGGGTGGAAACAAGTTGTTCACTGCAAATATGCTGTCCCCTTGATCTGGACTTTTCTTCTTTTCACTGCCTCTCATCTCCCTTCCTCCTTGCCCTAAAGGGCTCAGCAAACTCTATTTATTGCTGAAGATCCTAATGAGTCAATCTTGGCTTCGTGTGATCTGTCTCTTGCACTGCATTATTGGCTAATTGTCTGTCTGCCCTGCCAGACCATGTACTGTCAGCATCAAATACTGTGTCTTCTCCACACTTAGAGCAGAAATAGGATGTAGGAAGAGCTTGGCTTCCAAAAGTAATAAAAAAAATTACAAAAGGAAATCATGTGAAAGTTTATTGTGTTTGTAAAGTTAAGAGGCTTCACATCGTGATGCTTACATTTGCCTCAAAAGACCACTCTGTAGCCAGAATTGTAGAATTACAGACATCCAGCATCCTAAATGTACAAGTAGGTGGGGAATCCTTTGATGGCCATCCATCCAAAGGCACATGTTATCTGAGGCATGACCAAAAGATGGGTTTTCTGGAGGATTTCCAGGTGACTTCTGACTTCCTGGAGCTTAGGTTTGAATGCCAATTTTGAATAGCCTTAACTTCCTAATTTTTATGGACAGAGAAATCTGTAAGTCCTTTCAAACAACATAAGCTATAGGAGACCCTATTCTGTGTGATGCTGTTCTTTCAATATCTAGAACAATGCTTGGCAAAGAGCAGGAGCTTAATAGATACGTGTTGACTGAGTGAATAGAAATAAAGGTTGCCATCAAGGTCATGAATTGCTATTGGTTGCGATGGATGTGGGGAATTGGTGGAAAGTCTTCATCACTTACTTGACTAGTGAGGAAACAAAAGACTAACTGCTGTGCAGATGTCTGAGCATTCAAACCATTGTGCCCGAACGTCTCGGGAGGATAACAGGGGTTGCAGAGGGTTCTGAGTTTCCTTGCTTGCATTTGTCAAGGGTTTAGATCTATTTTAACAACCAGCTTCTATGACCATAGTATGTTAACCATGAGGCAATGGGTGAGACTATGGGTGTTAGTCAACCCATCTCTGAAGTGGGGGTAACATGGCGTTGACCTCATAAGGCCTTTGGAGGGGTAGAGTAAGGTGATGTGTGAACATGACTCAGGGGGCTGGCATGCAGTGAGCCGTGTGCTTGTGTTGTGGGACTAAACTTAGTAATTGCTCTCATTTTAAAACCACACTCCTGGTGTCCAAATCTTTGGTTCTGGTGGTTGTGAATATGGGGAGAGGGAAGATACTTCCATTTTACTGTCTGTTACAGTTTGACAAACTCCAGAGTACTTCAGTACGCCATGATGTATCTTGAAGTTGTTCCTCTATTAGGACATTCAGTAAATAGTTATTTTGTGTTTTCTCTGTGCCAGAGCCAGTGTAGGTACCAGGGCAACAATGATGAAAGACATACCAGCACTCTGGCATTTACAGTCCAGGGTGTGAGAGGGACAGGGAAAAATTAATCAGACTTATGATTATTTCCTTGCAATGGTTCTGCATGTTATGAAAGTAGAATATAGGATACTATGAGGATATAACCTAGCTAAGTGTGGGATGGAGGGACCTTGGGAAAGGCTTTCTGGAAGAGGTGACATTTAACCAAGTCTTTTTGAAGCATGTGTTTGAGAGCTGGCCAAGAAGACAGGGCAGGGAAGGGCACAGAGAGAAGCTTTCAGCTTCTGACCAGCATGGAGTTTCTTTCATTATAGGGTCAGCAGAAGGACAGGATGAGGAGTCCAGAGAGCAAGGAGCAAAGCGGCAGGAATGAGGCCAGGGGTCAACTGTCTCCGGCCAGCTCCATGTACCCTTTGTTAGCGTGTCGTTATTATCCTAGTCATGAAGAGCTATTTGAACAGAAACAGGCTCACAGACTTAAAGAACTTATGGTTGCCAGGGGGAAGAATAGGGGGAAGTTAGGGAATTTGGGACTGACATATACACACTGCTGCATTTAAAATGGATAACCAACAAGGACCTACTGCAAAGCACAGGGAACTCTGCTCAGTGTTATGTGGCAGCCAGGATGGGAGGGCAGTTTAGGGGAGAATGGATAAATGTATATGTATGGCTGAGTTGCTTTGCTATCCACCTGAAACTATCATAGCATTATTAGTTGGCTATACCCGAGGTCATCTGATGTGACATGAAGCAAGTGGAGGCTCCGTGTGTTTAGCTCTGCAGCCATCACCAGGCATACATGATAGCTTCAGAAGCTGCTGGATGAGACAGGAAGAATTTGGATCAAACTTGTGCAAAGAGAAACCCAAACTATTCCCATGCTTGTCTAGAGGAACTCTGGAGGCTAATCCATCACTGGGAGGTGGAAATGAAACCCCCACTGCTTATCTCCCAGAGAAGAGTCACACTCGGAGAGGCCCCCGGGGTCTGGGGGTCTCCGCGCCACACGGGGAGGGTGGGGTGTGATTTATTAGCGTGTGCCAGCTCTCTCGCCTTTTTGTCCTTTGAGCGGTGCTGGGAGCAAACCAAGCCCAGCTACTTTGCATGCTAATAAAGATTGGTGCATGTAATTATTTAGCAGTCACACCGTTATTCCTCAGAGATAAATCATCCCTGGTTTATTTACCCTTCTCCCTTCAAGTTATTTTAAGTTGCCTTTAATGCACCACATCTCAAGTTGAGTGGAAGTACCAACGATGGTAGCTTTTCAGACGTCCCTAGGTGGCAAGTCTTCCTCTGGCCCTGTCTGCCTTTGTGAGGGGCTCTGTCAGCACCAGCACCTGCCCCTGGTTCCTCACCTTCACCCAATTGCCATGCAATGCCTGTGGAAGCACAGGTAACAGGGTGAGCTGGGTCAGTGCCAGGACCTCCTGGGCGACTGGTTGTTGGGAACTTTTGACATCCCGGGTGATGGTGGCTTCGTCACTAAGTTGTGTCCAACTCTTTGAAACCTAGTGGACTGTAGTCTGCCAGGCTCCTCTGTCCATGGGATTTCCCAGGCAAGAATCCTGGAGCAGGCTGCCATGTTCTTCTCCAGGAATCTTCCTGACCCAGGGATCAAACCTGGGTCTCCTGCACTGGCAGGCAGCCTCTTGCATCGCAGGGCAATTCTTTACAGACTGAGCCACCAGGGAACATACTGCAGTGGTTTGAATCGGGACTAAGACGTATTCCAGTTCCTACTCCTTAGGGATAATGTTATCCTTCTTTAACCAAAAAAGTCACAGGAATTAGTCAGTGGGACCTGCTCCTCCTCCAAGGGGCTGTATCAATACAGGGACCACCTCTTCCCCACAGGACCCTCTTCTCAGCCCATTCTTTTTGCCCACTTTTGTTCACTTTGCACCCCAAATGTGTAACCACCACCGAGGGGTAGGTCACACTTCTTCAGTGGGGTAAGGATACGTCTCTGCTCCTGCAGCCACTGACCTGTGTCCTGGAAGGGCATCTCCCATACTGCCTTGTATCCTTTGTGCAATCACCGGAAACAGTACATTCACGATTCCTTGTTATCTCAGCTCTTGGGTACCTCTGTGACGAGCAAACATTTGACATTAGTACATGCATCTTTTTTGACTAGCAGCAAAGTTAAAACATTCAAAGACAATGGAGAGAAGGTAGTCATTGTGAGGTCGTGAAGCCATGAGGCAAGCAGGAGAGGAGGCCTGACTTTATGCTCTCTGGCCATCCCAACAAGGGAATGGAAGAGCTGAAGCACATGGGGGTTTGGGGGGTGGACAGAATCACTTTATCACTCCCCTGGAATGCAAGGAATGAGAACCCTTGCTTTACTCACCAACAATTCCAAAGAGCTTAGAATAGTTGAGTGGGAACACAGTAGGTAGCCAGAAAATGTTTGTTGAATGCATAACAAACCATCTTGCCTTTTCCCTTTATGTTCATATCTTGCTTGGAAATTTACACAAAAGTATAAAACGTAGACAGGTGAGAGATGCAGTCAGTTTAAACACATAGTTTGTCTGAGAAGATGTGGGTGAACTACAGCCCCTGGTGCCTGTTGCCCCCAGCCTTCGAACACCATCCTGCTTCTCCCTTAACAGAAAGCCTGACCTCTGATTTCCCTGGTGCTCTCCTGGTGAGTCATGATGGAGAGATGATTGAAAACAAAGCCTGAGTAGGAAGGAGTCAGTCATTAAAAATGTATTTTCTCTGGGAGTTTGTTTTTAAAACTTTGGGCCAGAAAATATGTACGGGAATGTTTGGCTTTTAATAATTAAATCTTGCATTGTTTTAATTTTCTCCAGAGTGTCTCTCCGGAGGAAAATAAAGTTGCAAATCCAATATTTATGTCTTTCCTAAAGCATTGGTTGCCAAACGAAATGAGTTTTGCTATTTTTTTTCCCCTCAGTGGTTGATTTGTCTCCAGAGGGATCCCTTTTGAATTTGCAGGAAGGGCTTAATGTTCCATGAGAGCGGGAAGGAATTGTTGGTACAGGACCACGTGGGTGTGGGTGTTCTTCGTTTAGGAGGACGTGGGATTTCGAGTGTGGTCCTCCTTCCCCCAACCCACCCCGTAGGTTGCTGGCATCTTTCCTTCCCCTCGTCCCACTTCACAGGCCCCTTTCAGCAGGGAGCAGAGACTGAGCGCTGTGTGCAAAATCAGTTATTTGTCTGAACACTTGAGGCAGCCTCTCCCTGCCCCCTCCACCAGCCTGCCCACAAGGGGGATGTCCAGACATGTGAAATGTAACACCCAGCACACTGAATCGAGCTTTGGATTTTCTAAGACCTTTCACTTCCCAGGCAACATGAACCCCATCGTGGGGTACTTTCCTTCCAGCCTCCAACAGTGGCACCCACACACCTGCAAGCATCTCAGAACCAAGCAAGCCCTGTTTAAGCTGAGAGGGGAAGGTGGGGACCAGGCGGCTCTGCCGTGCATGCTTGGAACTTATGCTGCAGCTGTTTCAGGAGATGAGCTTCTGTAATTGCTGCTTCTGCAGTGTTTGACTTTCCGAGTCAGTTGTTTTGTAAGGGCCTTGATATGGGGGTACTTTCTCACCACGCTGGGGCACCTCACGCCTCCAGTGGTGAATGGCAGTGCCCTCCTCCTAGACGCAGTTGAACCTGCATGTGGTTTAGTGACTACAGAAAGTGTGGGGTCCTTCCTGGATGGCTAACACCTCTGCCTGCCACGTGCAAGGCCCCTGGTGAGTAGCTGAGAGGGCCTAATATTATTATGCCTTCCCCCAACACGCTGGCTACAAACGCAGAGTTTAAAAGCACAGTTGTTAAGCACCCCAGGGAAGATACAGCTGGCATTCAGCACAGCTCTCTGGTTCACTAGCATTGTATCCTTGGGTAGAAACTATACCTTCTATGAACATCAATAGCCTCTTCATTTGCTCAGGAAAGACATGGGTACTTTATTGGGATCCTGCGAGGATTGAGAAGACCCATGTAAAGGACACAACGCAATACTTGGTAATGAGACACTCAACAAGGGTTTCTTAGAAAGGAAGTGTAGGAAGGAGCATTTATCATTATAGTTCAAAATTATGTTTCAAATAATGTGTTCCACGAACAAAAACCAACCAGAGTCTGTAACAGTGTCTGAGAGCAGATCTTCTGGGTTAAAAACAAGATAAAACAAAACCCAGTGTAACCACGTGGACCTGGGATCAAATTCCAGGTTTATCACTTAATACCGTCTGTGACCTTGGGAATGCTTTTTCTAGCATTAGTTTTACAGTCTGTAAAAACTCCTCAGAGGAGTTTTTAAGGACTATTAAGTAAATTCATCAGTGTAACCAAAGTGCCACATGGAAAGTTATTATTGTTTTTCCTGTTGTTGTTGAAAGTGGGGATGGATAAAGGAGTTTGCTGTCCAGGCTCACCAATCCTTATGCTTCCTGTTCTCTGGGTTCCTCCTGAAGTCTTTTCTTTCCTAGAAACCTGAAGTAGTCAGATTGGACCTGGGTATATGAAGAGAGACACACATTTCCTCCTGAACTTGAATTTGCCTGACTCCATTCATTCATCTGATTTCATTTGTATCAATATATTCATCATAACTTCATTCATTTAAAAACTGTATGGACCTATGTGCAGTGCTCAGTCATGTGACCTCAGTTGCTCAGTCTTTGTGACCCCATCGACTGTAGCCCACCAGGCTCCTCTGTCCATGGGTTCTCCAGGCAAGAGTACCGGAGTGGGCTGCCATTTCCTCCCCCAGGGGATCTTCCCAACCCAAGAATCGAATGCAGGTCTCCTAGTCTCCTGCGTTAGGAGGCGGATTCTTTACCACTGAACCACCTGGGAAACCCTGAATGGACCTAGAGATCATCATTTTAAGTGAAGTAAGTTAGACAGAGAAAGACAAATATATGATATCACTTATATGTGGAATCTAAAATGTGATACAAATGAATCCATATACAAAACAGGAGCAGACTCACAGACATAGAAAAGAACCTTGTGCTACCAAAGGGGAGATGGGGGGTAAATTAGGAGCATGGGATTAACAGATACACTACCATATATAAAAAATACACATAATATAAAATATTATAAATTATATATATTATATAAAGTAATATAAAATTATACCTATCATATATAACAAACAGCAAGGATTTACTGTACAGCACAGGGAATTATAGTCAGTATCTAATAATAACCTATAATGACAAATAAGCTGAAAAATATGTGTATAACTGAATCACTTTGCTATTCACATAAAGTTAACGCAACACTGTAAATCAACGATACTCCAATAAAAATATGTATGAGCAGATGGAGCATCAGGCACTGTCCTAGATCCTGGAGATGAAGGACAGAAAGAGACAATGCCTCCTCTCACATACAGCACAAGTCCTAAACTTCCATATAGAGGAATTCTTTTGAGAGTCTAATAAAAGACTCAGCTTCTCTCTCAAGCAGTGGGGCAGGAGAGAAGAATCTTCACAGACACTTAGTTTTTCATTTCAAGCCATTACTAGACCCAGCTGCCTCCAGCTTAATCTGTGCCTTTCATCTAGTTTGATTCCTTTGTATCTGCCGTTCTGAGGGAGGTAGCATCCTAGCACTTTAAGAAACTAATGCCCCAGCCACTCCAACTGCTTATTCTCCAGTTTCCAGGAATCAACATATTTCACGAACACCTCCGATCGGCACACACACAGACACATGTTCATCCCCTCTTCACACACACAGTACCTGCTATTGCTCCATCCAGGTTGATGCTGGTTGGGCTGCATATATATATGCAGACTGGATTTGAGAGAGGATCAGTTCTCTCTGAAAGAAGAATATGTGAGAGGAGCAGCTTGAGAGCTTCCAGTGTTTCAAAGAAACAAGTCTGTCATGATTGAGAACAGACCCTCCCTTTCACGTAGAGGAAGATATGAGAGCCAGAGAGAGGGCACAGTCACGGGGGCACCTTGGTAGTCTTTGAGCCCCTTACTTAAAATTTGTTTCTGAGATCGGGCTGAATTCTTCTCTCACCCAGAGTTTGGGTCTTCGGCCCCATAAAGAATTCCATGAGTTAACACGTTCTACTTTCGCTTAACCTCATTCAAGTTGAGTTTCTGTCACTTGCAACCCAAAAAACCTTGATGAATGCATACCTGGGATCAGTCTCCAGCAGGAGACAGATTGGAAAATGTGGTTTTATGGCTCAGCGGGATCAGGGTCTGGAGAGAAGAGGACCCAGTGTGCTGTGGGCACCAGCTCAGAGTCCCGTGCAGAGCGGCTCCACAGCGTCCTTTCCGGAAGAGGGAGGGCTGGCCCTTCTGCCCTTCAATGAGTGGGAGTGAACTTGATGGAGATGAAGAAGCTGGCGACGTCCACTGGCAGAGTAACGAGGATTTAAAAGAGATTCTCGTGGTGGGAGGTGTTATTGTTCATTTCCCCCGGCCTCACCCAAGTGTCTCTAGGAAGACAAATGGCGGCTCCTGGCCTGTGAATGCCAATCACAACATGAACCCATCTCCTGCCCTCATCCTCCCAGGTCCCCTCCCGACGTTCCTGTTTAACAGCCAGCCTCATTAGCGGGTCATGTCAGGTAACCTTCCCGCTGCCTTCTCCTGAAGGGAAACCTTGTCTCCTTCACTCAGGAGCTGAAATCTCCCTGACAGCTGCTGTCTCACTGTACATATATAACGTTCACATAAGGAGGCCCTCAAATTAGTCACTCCACTTATGAAGCCCATACCATGGGCTTTTTATACATCATCTCCTTCATTCTTTATATCAGCCTTGCAAAGTCAGAATTGCTGACAAGCACCTAAGAGGTTGGGGCGCTTGTCCCAGAGACACTGGATCTCTAACTGGAGCCTGTTTGAATCCACTGGAAGGCAGTGATCTCGTTTAGCCGACAATGAATCTTCAGAACCTCTGTGAGCTCCTGGCACATTGCTGGCTTTGGGTAATGTGGGCTGACAGAGGCATCATCCATGTATCTGAAGACACATGTGAGAGATTGTAAGCTCCCAGGAACTGTCTATTCTTATCTTGTCTATTTTCAGCAACTCATGTTGTTCAGTCGCTAAGCTGTGTCCGACTTTTTGAGACCCCATGAACTGCAGCATGACAGGCTTCCCTGTCCTTCACCGTCTCCCAGAGTTTGCTCAAACTCATGTCCATTGAGTCATGATGCCATCCAACCATCTTATCCTCTGTGGTCCCCTTCTACTCCTGCCCTCAATCTTTCCCAGCATCAGGGCCTTTTCCAATGAGTTGGCTTAGGTGGCCAAAGTATTGGAGCTTTGTGAGTTTAGAATTAATGATTAGGTGACCCTTGATCTGGTCCTATTCTGCCAATTGACTGATGAGGGAACTGAGCCCAGTGTCACACAGTGTGTAAGGGTTAGAGTGAGGTTTGGCATCTGTGTTTTTTTCTGTGGCTTCCACTGGTCTCTACGTCGCGTGTGGGGACGGCCAACCTCTTCTGCTGGTGCCTTTGACAGGGCCCCTTCATCTGACTTCTTTCTGGCCTTCCTAGGCAGCAGGCCCAAAGAAGGGGAGGAGAGAACTTTGCTGGGGCTGCTGCAGCTGCTGAGACAACACAGGTTACAACGTAGCCCTAATTGCCTGTATTATATGCATGGCAGGCCTGGCACACAGGTGCTCTTGAGGCACTTCCCAATTAATCTTTTCTTCTCTGATTAAGGCTCCCATCCTGCATAGGCTGTGGTGGGGAGGCTTGGGCCGCAGGATGTTTTAAAGAGTTCCGCGCGATGGAGTGAGTGGAGGGATTTGGGGTTAACCATGCTTGCATTATCTGAGACACAATGACTGTGTGGTCCGGAACATCTGAAACAATATGGAGCCCATTACTGGCTCTGTATCCCTGGGGACCCCCAGCATTTGTGGGCTCATTGGCAGTGGTTGCATTAGTGCATCAAGCAGGGAAGGGCTGTTGCTGCCTTTACAAGACCTGGGGAGGTCAGAGGAGACTAGAGAGGCCTCTCTGGCTTGGCAGATGCAGGGAAAATATTGACGTATGGTGTGTGTTAAGTTTTCCTTCATTAATCAAATACATATTTATTGTGAACCCATCCTGCACCAGGTCTTGTTCCTGGAACTGGGGTGTAGTGGGGCACACAGGAGACATGCCCCTGGACTCCTGGATCATTTGATCTTGAAGGGGAGACAGTGAGTAATCAAATTATCTGGAAATGAGTGCATAACTGCAGAGTAAGAGAGATTCTCTGGAGGCAAGGGACAGTTTATTCATTTGGTTTAGTAAACACTTACATAGCCCTTACCATGCCTGACACTATTTTAAGAACTTAGTAATAGTAACTCATTTAATCTTCACAGTAGACCTTACAGAGTAGATATCATTATTTATTACTGTTAATATCTACATTGTACAGATGAGAAAACCGAGGCTCAGAGAGGTTAAGTCACCCAAGGTCATGTTGTTGTTCAGTCACTAAGTCCTGTCTGACTCTTTGTGACCCCATGGACTGCAGCACACCAGGCTTCCCTGTCCTTCACTGTCTCCCAGTGTTTGCTCAAATGCATGTCCTTTGAGTTGGTGATGCTATCTAACCATCTTATCCTCTGTCACCCCCTTCTCCTTTTGCCATCAATCTCTTCCAGGATCAGGGTCTTTTCCAATGAGTCAGTTCACATCAGGTGGCCAAAATATTGGAGTTTCAGCTTCAGCATCAATCCTTCCAATGAATATTCAGGGCTGGTTTCCTTTAGGATTGACTGGTTTGATCTCCTTGCAGTCCACAGGGCTTTCAAGGGTCTTTCCAGCACCACAGTTGGAAAGCACCAATCCTCTGGCGTTTAGCCTTTTTTACATTCATACAGCTAAATAATGAAGCTGGGATCTACACCCTCACAGTCTTGATTCAAAGTTCATACTCTTACCCACTCAGGCTACCCTCTCTCTGCTGAAAATATATCCCAAAGGAATTGGTCTCTGCATGAGAAAGACTCCCTTGCAAAGTGACATTTGGGGTTATATTTGAAGAAGGAGGACTTGTTAACTAACAGAGAAAAAGCAGCATGGAAAAGGGCCTTATGGCCGGATGGCAGGTTAGAGAGACAGAAAGGTGTCCATTGAAGTTCTAGGTGAGCTAAGTCTGGGAAGGTAAACTGGAACTGAACCTTACAGGGCCTTGAAGGCCATAACGAGGATTTTTTTGGTCTTTATGTGCTCAGTCAGTCTTGTCTGATTTTGTGACCCCACGGACTGTAGCCTGCCAGGCTCCTCTGTCCAAGGGGATTCTCCAGGCAAGAATACTGGAGTGGGTTGCCCTTGCCTTCTCCAGGGGATCTTCCTAAGCCAGAGATCAAACCCAGGTCTCCTGCATTGCAGGTGGATTCTGTACCAGCTGAGCCACCAGGGAAGCCCTTTTGGTCTTTACCTCCACAAAAATGAGGATGCATCAAAAGGTGGTATGTGATTAAAGTTTCTTCTCGCAAAATGTTGCTGTGAATGTGTAAGTCCATGTGTATCTTCAGGACCGAGCGCCTGGCATGTTGGAGCCGCTCAGGGGGTGATGATGATGTCGATGATGCCTATAATAATGGTGACAACAGCAACAGTAACAGTAACAACTATTGTTTCCTGAGTGCTTGTTCAAGGCTGGGCACCTGCTAAAGCCTTTATCATCAGGATCTCACTGGGTTCTCACAGCCGCTTCCCATGAGATTAGGAACAGTGTTACACCGTCTTGCACATGGGTGCTCTAAAGCTAGCTTAGAAGGTCTAGCGGTTGGTTGACATTATGTGACAGGTACCAGCAGCACCACTTACTGAGCCCAGCCCTGTCTGGTTCCAGATGCTGGCTTATACCCATGATGATGCTTCCTATCATGAGAGAAGAGGAAGCAGGACATTTGGGGGCCTCTCTGCTAATGGTCAGGCTTCCCAAGTGGTTCAGCAGTAAAGAATCTGCCTGCCAATGCAGAAGACGCTGGGGATGCAGGTTCGATCCCTGGATCAGGAAGGTCACCTGGAGGAGGGACTGGCTACCCCACCAGTATCCTTGCCTGGAGACTCCCATGGACAGAGGAGCCTGGAGGGCTATAATCCATGGGGTCACAAAGAGTCGGACACAACTTAGTGACTGAGCACACACACTTGCACTGCTAATGATCATGTCAGTGCCCAAGGAGTCTTCATGGAGTATTATCTCATAACAACCAGGGAGTTAGACATTATTGGCCGTATTCCATAGGTTAGGAAACGGAGCTCAGATACATTGCCCCAAACCACATAGTTCCTAAATAGCAGAGGGAGAATTTTAACCAGGTCATCTGGCTTCAAGAAAGCCAATGGTTACTTATGTAAAGAAATTGCCCTGACTCCTTCTGGTCTAAATTTCCAGACCTTCATGCTCCTTTGTGCTTGACTATCTACCCAACTGCTTTCCCCCTGGCATTTCCATGCTGCAGAATTCCCATTGTTTTAAAGTAGTGAGCAGTCATGTTCTTCAGGGGAGGCAGGGCAGCCCCCCACTCAAGGAGGTATCTTGATTAGTCTCTAAGACAATCCTTGTAATGAATATTAGTGGCCCATTTAAGAATGGTGGCTGTGAGTTTATCCTGGCCAATGAGAGGCAAGGAAAAGTCTGCTGGATCGGGGGAGTGGGGAAAGTTTTTCCTAGTTTTAGAGGGGAAATCAAAGCTTCTGTGCAGTTAAATTAACCAACCCTGAACCAACTTGCCTCTGGATTTCTTCTTGTATATCACTGTAAGTTTTTTATCTGATGGCTTAGATGGTAAAGAATCTACCTGCAATGCAGGAGACCTGGGTTCAATTCCTGGGTCGGGAAGATCCCCTGGAGAAGGGAATGGAAACCCACTCCAGTAACCTTGCCTGGAGAATTCCATGGACAGAGAAGCCTGACGGGCTACAATCCATGGGTTTGCAAAGAGTCAGACACGACTGAGTGACTAACACTTTCGCTTTCAAACCATGTGGAATTAATTCTACTGTTACCTGAGGCCCAAAGTATCCTTAACTGATACACTCTATTTTGGATGAATCCTTGGTAAACTTTGAGGGAATGAGGACAGAGAAGGAGCAAGGCAAGGAAGTGAGCCAGGGGTCTAAGCACAGAAGAGATGAAGGGGGCCCCCCTTGCCCTTTAAACTGTAATGGTTGGTGGAGCCTACTCTTTTTCTAAAAAAATTATTTGTTTATTTGGCCGCACTGGTCTTAGTTGCGGCATTCAAACTCTTAGTTGTGACATGCTGGATCTAGTTCCCTGACAGGGATTGACCCCAGATTGATCATTGGAGCATGGAATCTTAGCCACTGGAGCACCGAGAAAGTCCCCTGTAGAACCCACTCTTGTTTCACTCCTGCTGTTTTTGAAATAAACAGTGTTTTCCTCATCTGAGCTAATGTGGGTTTTGGTCCCCTGAATTCCTCATCTTGCTCCCTCTGTGTTTCTGGGGAGGGTACCTCCCTTTCCAAAAGCTGCCTCTTTTAAGGTTCAAAAAGCTGACACTGGTTGATCTGGAAAATTCTAGCTTTTCAATTATTTTTGAAGGTGCACTCTGTGCGAAGCTGTGAGGAATCCTGTCTGCTCAGCTGTGTGAGACTTTATAGGTGAATCTTGCTCTGCTTCCTCATGGTGTCGATGTGTGCATAGCATCACAGAGGACTCACTGAGACCCTGGTCCCTGTCACCTGGCAAAATGGCTCCATTGCACCTAAGTCACTAAGGGCTGGAACTCTGAGGGCTTGACCATTGGGCAGTGAACCAGGGCGGTGTGTCTCTATTTTAGATGCAGTTCCAAAAGCTCCAGAGGTGCTGACCTCCTTATTAGAAGTCCAGGGGGATGCCCAGAAGGTCCACTTTGTGATGGATTAGCTGTGCCCTTCAGTGACCTCTCTGGAGGGAGTGTGGGAGACGCTCTGACAGAGCTCAGGTCTGCTGTCACATTCAGTATTTCAAGAAGCTCACTCTGAGCTCTTTAACTATTTAGGAGGTAAAGAAAGACAACCAGTCTCCAGAATATGGTTCCCAGAAATTCACCAGGTTGTTCTGAGGAGCTTTTACACCCACATGTACTCTTACCTCTCAACTCAGAGCCTTCGTTGAGCCCTCTGTCTCTTTAAAAAACAAACAAAACAAAAATCACATGCTATTTATTTATTTAGTTGCATTGGGTCTTAGCTGCAGCACGCAAGATCTTTGTTGAGTCACGCAGGATCTTTCGTCACAGGGTGTGGGCTCTCTAGCTGTGATGTTCAGGCCCCAGAGCCGGTGGGCTTCAATAGTTGTGCACATGGGCTCAATTGCTCTGTGGCATGTGGGATCTTAGTTCCCCGGCCAGGGGCCGAACCTGTGTCCTCTGCCTCACGAGGTGGATTCTTAAGCACTGGACCACCAGGGAAGTCCCTTGAACTCTCTCTTGACAGTGGCACTAGGGACTGTCTTTAATCTCCACAGCAGCTCTCAGTAGACATAAGTGGGATAAACTGCACCAATATCCTTAGCTGGTCACCCTTCTCTCCATCCATGCCTTTTGCTGTGTAACTCTGCAGTCCCTTTCTACCCTGAATCTGGGTACAGCCATGTGACTTGCCTGTTTTGGCCTGCAGAAAGGATGGCGTCCTGATTCTGAGACTAGACTTCAAAAGGTTCTGCATGTTTTGGTTCAACTTTGAACGGTTGCCATCACCATGTGAAGAACATGTCTGGACCAGAGCCTGGTTACAAGAAGTAGGTATGAAGGTCGTGGAATAGAGTCACACCCAGCTCAGGACAGCATTGACTGACCAGAAGCTGACCAACCCCAGGTACATGAACCAATCCATAAGAGCAGGCAAAGTCATCTGGTCAACCCCTAGTGGACCTCAGATGTGGAGGCAGTAAACCCTAACAGTTGGATGTCACAGAGGTTGTGGTGTTTATTACATAGCATTGTTGTGGCAATAAATAACAGATAATAGATATGTCAGCCTTTTTCACATTGTTTAGAAACAGTCTTGGCTTGTCATTTCTACTCTAAATTCTTTGCAGGCAAGGAAATAATAACAAAATCTGTAACGATGATGATAATGGTAATGGTGGTAGTGATGCTGCATTATATGTATTACAGTAAGTGATTTATCACAATCATCATGGCAGCTCCACGAGATGGAAACCATCATCGTCTCTACCTTATAGACATGAGAGCTGAGGCTTAGCCCAGGGTCATGTAACTAGCTCACATCTCAGTACCTTCAGCACCATGTATAGAAGAAGGCAGTCAATGCTCATGTGTCTGTTGGATGAATGAGTAACTATAGTTCAAATTATGTTAGTTGAATAAGCCTGAAGCAGATTAAAGTAAAATAGAACGTCTGCCTTAAGTGAACATGAATGAGAAGGATAGCTTCCCCTGCTTCTCCAGTCTTTAGCTCACGCAGCCTGTTTGTGCAGCGAGCCCTAAGAGCCTTAACGTTTATCCGTTTTGCCTCATCCCTTGGTAACACATTAAAACTAACCATTGGATTATTGTGATAAACAAGAAAACATACCCCGTTGTCTGTCTGTGTGTGTCTTTTTTAACAGCACTATAAATCAGGCTTGCCTTGTTTCCAAATCTAATTCAATTACAGAGAAACTATACCTTGTGGACGATTAAACTGTATATTGTGAGTATCCACTGAGTGATTAGATTACTAAATGTGCTCCCTGCCATAACTTACCTCTGTCCCTGTTGTAGATTGCCCATGCCTACCCAAGGATGGGAACATTCCCGCAGACATACACCACATTGAAGGATATTTATAGCGCATCTCAAACTCGGAACGTCTTCTTCAAGGGGATACCAATGCATCATGCAAACTCTTTAGACTTATTATGGTTCTGTAAGTGGAAAAGTCCACTTGACAGATTTCTCTTTTTCTCTTGCCAGTGCTCAGGTATGGGAACACAGAATTATGAAATGTGACCTTTCTTCTTTTCCACAAAAATAATCTCTGAGCTGTCTCTTCTAGGTCAAGGCATGAAGGCTAAAGGCTTTCCCTTCTCTGTGATGAGTTTCTCAGAAAAACGGCTATCGTGCTAAGGGTGAGAGTCTTTGAGATATCTATGTCTGCAGTAGACGCCCATGGCTGCGAGTGGGAAATGCCAGTTACCAGGCCTTCCTTTTTGATCTGGGGCAATTCTCAAAAGAAAGGGGCTTGATTTCATTCACTGACTTATTATTCCTTTAACACATATTTATTGAGTTCAGGCTGCCAAGGCCACTTAAGTACTCTAAAAACCTAGGACTATTTGTCTATTATAGTTCCTCATAGCTTATAAAGCATCTTCCTAATAATTCTCTCATTTGTTCTCATAAAAATCTCATGAAGTAGGCAGAGCCAGGAATAAGCATATATTTTTAAATTGCCAGTGATGATGTTTGGCATTAATTTAGCAAATATTTTATGCCAGGGACTACATTAAGCACTTCACATGTTACCTCTTTTAAGTTTCAAATGAGTCCTCTAACGTGGGTACTATCATAGGGCTAATTGTTAAAATTTTTATTTGTGTTTGGCTGCGCTGGGTCTTCATTGCTGTTCAGGCTTTCTCTAGTCGTGCTCAGGCTTCTCGCTCCGGTGGCCTCTCTTGTTGTGGGCATGGGCTCTAGAGAATGCGAGCTTCAGTAGTCGCGGCTCACAATCTCTAGAGCATGGGCTCAGAAGTTGAGGCACATGGGCTTAATTGCCCTGAGGCATATGGGATCTTCCCAGACCAGGGACTGAACCTGTGTCCCCTGCATTGGCAGATGGATTTTTGACCACTGAACCACCAGAGAAGTCCCTTGGGCTAATTTTTTTAATATGAAGAAGCTGAGGTTCAGGGAGGCTCAGTGACTTGCCCAAGATCACCCAGTTCTTCAGTGGCAGAACTTAGATTCAAACTCAGGGGCTCTCTGGCCCCTAAAGTTCATGCTCCTTTTCACTGAGTAGCCTGCCTCCCAGCACGGGAGCTGAGATTTTCTCTCTTCTGATACGGTTCTTCCCTTGGCACCAGAATGTTCTTAGGAATTCATCTTGGCACCAGAAGCTGTATCAGCAGCAGAAACTCTTACCTTCTCAGATCTCGCCTCTATTTTCTTGTTTGTCCATTAGCAATTCTTGGAGGTACTATTTTCTTTGAGAAGATCCAAGAGTCCAATAAAATAAACCACTTTTCCAGAACTTTCATGAGTCCAGGAGAAAAGTGGAAATTCAAAACAATAACAGTAATTTTAAATATCTCTATTTCTTCTTGTGGTTGTTTCCAAAAGGGATGTCTTGGATAATAAGGATTTTGGTTATTCTACACATTTATCTATGCACTTCTATTTGTGTTTGAGTAGCTCCACAAGCAATCTTTCCAATAATTTGGAAGTCTTTGGTAACTACTAATAACAATTCTTCATGTTTGCCAAGAAAATTACTACTCAGAGAACCTCTCACAATCCGTAGTTTATTTGATCCTCCTAACTATTGTATTAGATATGAATAGACATTTTCAATCATCTGTACAGATGGAAAACTCTAGAAGGTAGAAAATTGTGGAGTCTTGGTTTGAGGCCTGTAAATCTTACCCAGTGGTGGATAGAATGCTTCATCACAATGCTTTACTCCACAGGGCTGGCATTATGCAGCCAAGGACTCATGATAGGGAGAGTAGACTTCCTCACCTCTTGGCTTTGGAACTGGCCATGTGACTTGCTCTGGGTGTTAGGAAATGTGACCCAGACATAGGATGGAAATCTTCTTCCACAGTGGGGTTTACCCTCATGAACCTCTGCCATTGGCATGTCCCTCTTGGATAGCTACTGTCATTTCATCCTGGGCCCTCCAGACGCCATCCATCTTGATGGGCAGAGACCAAATCAAGTGCCATCATTAAGA
This sequence comes from Aepyceros melampus, assembly GCA_006408695.1. Lineage (NCBI taxonomy): Eukaryota > Metazoa > Chordata > Mammalia > Artiodactyla > Bovidae > Aepyceros > Aepyceros melampus. The sequence continues at coordinate 224,620 of SJXQ01003548.1, forward strand.
ACACATGTGGAGCACTTGTGACTACCCCACCCTGCAGTGAGAAGTCAGGTCCAGCCAGACCTGTGGTTTGAGGTAGAACACCCCACAGAGTCCAGCCTGGGTCAGCCACTGTCCAGCCAAGCTATAGATATGAGAAGAGCTGAGTGCTGCTTTTAAGACACTGAGTTACGGGGTTGTTACATAGCATCATTGTGACTACAGCCAGCTAACTCTCCTTGAAAGGCAGCTCCATGAGGGCTAGACTGTGTGTGTTCCTCTTTATCTCCAGTGTGAAACACAGACCTGGCACAGAAACCAAATCAAGAACAGTTATGAAGTGCATGGAGCTTTGATCGAGACTCTCCTGGCTTTCATGTTGTGTCCAAACTGTGTTTAACCTGGTGAAACCAAAACTGAAAAAAATACATGTATCCCAGTATTCTTCGCAGCACTGGTTGCAATAGCTAGGACACAGAAGCAAGCTTGATGTCCAAGAACAGATGAATGGATAAGAAGCCGTGATACATATATACAGCAGAATACTGCTCAGCCTTGAAAAGGAACGCATCTGACTCAATTCTAATGGGGTGGATGAACCTACAGCCTATTATAAGTGAAGTGAAGTCGCTCAGTCGTGTCCGACTCTTTGCAACCCGTGGACTGTAGCCTACCAAGCTTCTCCATCCATGGGATTCTCCAGGCAAGAATACTGAAGTGGGTTGCCATTTCCTTCTCCAGGGGATCTTCCCGACCCAGGGATCGAACCCAGGTCTCCCATATTGCAGGCAGACGCTTTAACCTCTGCACCAACGGGGAAGCCCACAGCCTATTATACAGAATAAGAAAAACAAAGAAAAAGTCAGAAAGAGAAAAATGAATATTGCATATTAACTCATCTATATGGAATCTAGAAAGATGGTATTGGTGAACCTATTTGCAGGGCAGCACTGGAGACACAGACATAGAGGATGGACTTATGGACAAGGGCCAGGGGGAGAAAGGAGAGGGAGAGATGAATGGAGAGCGCAGCATGGAAGCACACACACCACCGTATGTGAAACAGATAGCCAAGGGGAATTTGCCCTATGACTCAGGGAACTCAAACTGGGGCTCTGTAACAACCTGGAGGGGTGGGGAGGGGTGGGAGGTGGGAGGGAGCTTCAAGCGGGCAGGGCCATATGCACACATACGGCTGATCCATGTTGATGTGTGGCAGAAATCAAACCAAGCAACTGTCCTTCCATTAAAAATGAATAAAATGTTAAAAAATCCTGTTAAATGTTCTGGCATCGTGGCCATGATATATGTAAGGAAGTTAATATTCTTTTCTTCATAAGGCTTTTGTTAGGTTGGAATGAGATTATCTGTATAAGTGACTTGCTCAGTGGTAAAGAATCGCCTGACAGTGCAGGGGGTGTGGGTTTGATCCCTGGGTCAGGAAGATCCTCAGAGGAGGAAACAGCAACCCATTCCAGTATTCTCACCTGGGAAATCCCAGGGGTAGAGGAGCCTGGTGACCTAAAGTCCATAGGCCACAAAAGAGCTGGGTATGAGTTAGCCACTAAGCACCAGCACCACACCCCAAAGAAACCCCGTGCCCGGCGGAAGCCCTCGTTTCCCGCTTTGACTTCCTTCTAGCCCTGGACCGTCAGTGATCTCTCTGTCTCTATAAGGTTGTCCATTCTGGATATTTCATACAGATGGAATCATATAATACGTGTTCAAATATGACTGGCTTCTTTCACTGAGTATTGATGTTTTCAAGACCTCTCCATGATATAGCGTGTCTCTTCATTCCTTTGTATTGCTGAACAGAGTTCCATTGTATAGATATACCACATTTCATCTATTTATGGTTGATATGCATTTAGGGTGTTTCTACTTTTTGGTTCTTACGGAGAATTATTCTGCTATGAACATTTGTGTGCAAATATTTGCATGGACACATGTTTTTATTTCTCTTGGGTATATATTTAGGAGTGAATTTTCTGGACCATATGGTAACTCTATTTTTTAAAAAAAAAATTTGAGGAATTGCCAAACTGTTTTCCAAAGTGGCTGCATTGTTTAGCATTCCCTTTCTATCCAATGTTGAATGAGGGTTCCAATTTTTCTACATCTTTGCCAACACTTGTGATGACTTTAAAAATTCTATCCATTTTAGTCAGTGTGAAGTAGCATCTCATCATGGTTTTGATTTGCATTTTCTGAATGACTAATGATGTTGGACTTTTTTTATGTTCTTATTGGTCACTTGTATATCTTCTTTGAGGAATATCTATTCATATTCTTCCCCACTTTTTTTTTTTTTTTCTAAATTTAAGTCTAGTCAATATACACATGAGTAAGCAACATCCCTGTATCTGATTAATAAATTACAGTTTATCAGCTCCATTTCAATAGTGATTTTTCTGGCAGATTAAATGTACATCATTTCCTAACTCAGTGATCAGAATTTCCCACAAAGTATTCAAAAATCTTTCCCACTTTTAAACTGAGTTATTTATCTTTTTAATATTGGGTTGTAAGAGTTCTTCTTATATTCTGAATACCATTCTTTATTTGATCATGATTTTCAAATAGTTTCTCCCATTCTGTGTGTTGTCTTTTCACTTTCATGATGATATTCCTACCACAAAGTTTAAAATTTCTGTGAATTGAAATTTACCTTTTCTTAATTGAAGTATAGTTGATATACAATATTGTATACCTAATACTTTCTCTTTTGTAGCTTTTGCTTTTATTACTGCATCTGACAATGCTTTGCCTAGCCCAAGGTCATGAAGATTTATTTCTGTGTTTTTTTCCTATGAGTTTTGTAATTTTAGCTATTAAATTTCAGTCTATGATTCGAGTTAATTTTTAAATGTATTCTGAAAGGAGGTTCAACTTCATTCTTTTGTGTTTGAATATCCAGTTGTTTCAACATAATTTATCAACAGGACTATCCTTTCCCCATTGATTCTTGATGCTTTTGTCAAAAATCAATTGATCATAAACATAAGGGTTTACATACAGAGTCTCAGTTCTAGTCCACTGATCTCTGTATGTTGATCTTTATGCCAGTGCCACACTGTCTTAATTACTGTAGCTTTGTAGAAAGATTCAAAATTGGGGGTGTCAGTCCTCCAACTTTGTTCTTTATTTCCAAGATTGTTTTAGCTATTCTCGGTCCCTTGTATTTCTCTATGAATTTTGGGATCAGTTTGTCAATTTCTGAAAAGAAAAAAGCTTCTGGAGATTTGATAGGAATTGCACTGAATCTCTAGGTCACTTTGGAGGGTATTTTCATCTTGAAAGTACTAAGTGTTCTGATTCATGAACGTGAAATGTCTTTTCATTTATGTAGGTATTTTCAAGTATCTTTCAACAATGTTTTATAGTAAACATTTTTCACTTAAATTTATTGCTAAATATTTTATTATTTTTGATGCTATTGTAGTAGAAGCTTTCTTAATTTCATTTTCAGGTTGTTCATTGCTAGTGCCAAAAAATACATCTTTTTTTTTTTTTTTTACATATTGCTCTTGTATCATGCAACCTTGCTGAACTTGGGTGTTCTCATTGTCGTGTGTGGTGTGTGTGTGTGTGTGTGTGTGTGTGTGTATTCCCTATGCTTCTCTGTATACAAGATCTTGTCATTTGCAAATAAAGATAGTTCTACTTCTTCCTTTCCAATGTGATGTCTTCTGTTTCTTTTTCTTGCCTAATTGCTCTGTCTAGAGACTGCCGTATAACACTGAATAGAAGTGACATGAGCAGACATCTTGTCTTGTTCCTGATCTTAGGGAGAAAACATTGTCTTTCACCATCAACTGTGATGTTTAGCTGTGGAGTTTTTGTAGATTCCCTTTATCAGTGTGAGGACTTTCCCTTCTATTCCTAGACCAGTTCAATTCAGTTCAGTCGCTCAGTCATGTCCGACTCTTTACAACCCCATGAATCGCAGCACGCCAGGCCTCCCTGTCCATCAACAACTCCCGGAGTTCACTCAGACTCACGTCCATTGAGTCCGTGATGCCATCCAGCCATCTCATCCTCGGTCGTCCCCTTCTCCTCCTGTCCCCAATCCCTCCCAGCATCAGAGTCTTTTCCAATGAGTCAACTCTTTGCATGGGGTGGCCAAAGTACTGGAGTTTCAGCTTCAGCATCATTCCTTCCAAAGAAATCCCAGGGTTGATCTCCTTCAGAATGGATTGGCTGGATCTCCTTGCAGTCCAAGGGACTCTCAAGAGTCTTCTCCAACACCACAGTTCAAAAGCATCAATTCTTCTGCGCTCAGCCTTCTTCACAGTCCAACTCTCACATCCATACATGACCACAGGAAAAACCACAGCCTTGACTAGATGGACCTTAGTCAGCAAAGTAATGTCTCTGCTTTTGAATATGCTATCTAGGTTGGTCATAACTTTTCTTCCAAGGAGTAAGCGTCTTTTAATTTCATGGCTGCAGTCACCATCTGCAGTGATTTTGGAGCCCCCAAAAATAAAGTCTGACACTGTTTCTCCATCTATTGCCCATGAAGTGATGGGACCGGATGCCATGATCTTTGTTTTCTGAATGTTGAGCTTTAAGTCAACATTTTCACTCTCCTCTTAACCACTGAGCATTTTTATCATGAAAAGTTGTTGGGTTTGGTAAGCGCTTTTTCTGCATCTATTGAGACAATCATGCCATTTTTCTTCTTTATTATCTGCCCACTCTCAATTGTTATATCCTTGATTGTCTGACCTGTCACAGTCTTTCCCATGAGAACTTAGCAAAGGGCCAGCTGCTGAAACATCTCAACATGAACAGGTTTCAAGCAGAAGACCAAGGGCAAGATTCCCTACTTCGAGAAAGACAAATGCAGATTTGATTTTACTCCCTCTTTTGGAGGAGAGTGCATCCAGGTCTTGACAGTATGCAGTATATCAACATCTTCCTGGATGCACTGGGGTCCAGAGGCCCGACTTGGTAGAATCACAAATTTGTGGTTCTACACTCTGTCAGACAAGAGCTTTTCTAGAAGTAGGTTGCTCTACTGATATTCTCTTTCCCACAATTACATTGGACAATATACCCAAGTCCTATAAAATTAAAATCAAGTTTGAAATAGGGTTTGTTAATTACAGTATTTAGCTGTTGTGGTTATTGTTTCCTTGGAGATTAATGAGGTGAGTTATTGTAACATAATTAGGCTACAGTGTATCTAATCTCTTACAAACCCTTGCTATTCAATGTTGTTCCAGTATCGTTTGAAGGTTAATTTCACTCTGCTGGTATAGACTTGGCAATGCACTTTCTATTGAAATATGTTTTTAATTATATTTGAAAGTCATTAGTCAAGGGCTCTGCTGGGTTGTTCTGCACATGCTTGCCATGAAAAAATCAGATACTGTTAGACTCATCATGGTCATCCATCCCCATACCCTGGGGTCCCCAGGGCATCAAGGGGGATTTGCCAACAGATGGTCGTGCAACCTGCATGAGCCTGTCTGGTCCCTCACATGCATCTTTGATGGTGAAATCTTTGGCAAAAGTCCCCACCGTGGACTTAGGTCTGTGGGTCAGCCTCCAGAGTGGAATTTTAGGTCACCTCATAGCTGTGACTTTCTCAAACACTCATAGCTCTTTCCCACTTACGGCTTCATGGACACTGCCACATGCTTTGAATGCTCCTTTTCTGTCTTACTTCCAGTCATCAATCAGCTTAAATGACACTCCTTCCAAGGGATCTTCCAGGACCTCTGCCTCCCAGGCCTCATCAGCTCCTCTGTGATCAGCTCCTATTTCACCCTATGTTTTCCTCTGTGGAACTGATTGCTATGTGTAAATGTACACATCTTTGATCATCTGCTGTTTGATGTTTCCTTCCTCATAAGGCTGAGTCTCTGTCTGTTCCCTGCCCTACCCACAGCACATGGCACACACAGAAAACCCTCAGGTGTGGTGGCTGAACGAAAGCCCTGGGGACTAACTTGCTAACCTCCAACAGCCTCCCTGGCAGGAGACTCAGCCTCACCTTTGCTCCTCAGTTTTGTACCCTCGTTCCACACAGGCTGAGTGGCTGGACCCCTCCTCCCTGCTTCACCTGTTTACCTGCCTCGATTATTCATCAGCGTTCTGGAGGGAGCACACAGGATCTTCTTCAAGGGGGTGTCCTGAGATGACAGCATAACCACTATGAGACAGACATCCACCAGAGGCCAGTTTCTCATTTGTCTGCATTGTGAGGTTTGTCTGGGTGATATCTGAGCTATGGCTTCTAAGAGCCCAAATTGACATTGAACAGGTGGCTCATAGGAAGCTGTGGAGGAGATGAGCGGGCAGTTAGCAGCCCCACCAAGAACCTCAAGGCAGAAGTCTTGTGCTATTCTGGGTCTTTCTCTATTGCTTCCTCTAGAGCAAAGCATGTCCTTCCTACATGGGCATCTCTTTAGAGAATTCAAGCCAAGGGACTTCCCTGCTGGTCCAGCAGTTAAGAATCCACCTTGCAATGCAGGGGACAGAGGCTAGACCCTTGGTCAGGGAACTAAGATCCCGCAATCATGGGGCGACGAAGTCCACACCCCACAGCTAGTAAGCCTGTGTACTCTGAAGCCTGCGCGCCACAACCATAGGTTCCCTGAAGCATGGCTATGGAGTCCGTGTGCCACAATGGAGGTCCTGCACGCCACAGCCAAGGCCAGGCACAGCCAAAGAAGTGAATACTGAAAACAAGAACTCAAACCAAGGAAGGTATTTCACAATGCCTTCCATTTTTAAAACCAGGCCCTCCTTACTAAAGTGTTTCCGAGGGGCCAGATTCAGCGGGGAAGAGGGCTGGTTGACTGTTCCCACTGTTAGCAAAGCTGCTTGTATATGTGTGTGTGTGTGTGTGTGTGTGTGTGTGTGTGTGCACTCGTGTGCACAGCTGTGTCCATGTGTATGCATATAGACTGCTCTATCCTGTATCTTCCTGAAGCCTTAGTTGTTAAAGAATCCTGCAATGCAGGAGACTCCAGTTCAATTCCTGGCTTGGGAAGATCTGCTGGAGAAGGGATAGGCTAGCCACTCAAGTATTCTTGGGCTTCCCTTGTGGCTCAGCTGGTAAAGAATCTGCCTGGAATGTGGGAGACCTGGGTTGAGAAGATCCTCTGCAGAAGGGAAAGGCTACCCACTCCAGTATTCTGACCTGGAGAATTCCAAGGACTACAGTTCATGGGGTCACAGAGTCAGACATGACTGGAAAACATTCACTTTTTTCACATCCTGTTGTGGAGAGACAGGAAATCGTGCTTTCTATTGTGTTCTTAGGCTTATAAAGTCATTTCCTGAAGGGCTTGATTTAGTTTAGACAAAAGCTGTTTTCTGGATCAGTGACCTAAGCAAAGGCTTGGAGACTGGAAAAAGTCTCAAAACAAGGCCTCTGCCTGGGTGCTTGTCAGAGAGGTTGGCTGGGAAGCTTGCCTACCCAGCAGGTCCAGGGGAATCATGGCTCAGAGCTAGGTGTCACTGCTGCTTGGTCAGGCAGTGCCGAGTGCAGGTGAGAACATCATTGCAGGGTGAATGCTGACTCCCCCTGGGTCTCCATGTCTTCATCTTCAGGGAGGCAGGACGATGTGGCAGTTACAGCAGAAACTCTGGAGTCAGAGTACAAGGGTTGAAGCTGGAACCACTGCTTCCTAGCCATGAGGGCATAGGGAAGGAATGTAACTTCTCTGAGCTTTCACTCCCTCCAGAGCAATCCTCATGGGGTGGCTGTGAGGATTAGAGAGACCAGTGAATGTTTGGAATAAGTCAGAGTTGTTCTTGTTTTTAAAATAGGGGTGTACTTTCCTCCCTCTGCGGTCACACAGAGCCCAAGGTGGAATGATGGGAAGTGAGAGGAAAGAAAAGAATCTGACACGTTCTGTGCACCCTCCCCTCTGGTGGGGGCTCAGATGGTAAAGAACTGCCCACAGTGTGGGAGACCCAGGTTCAATCCCTGGGTTGGGAAGATCCCCTGGAGAAAGGCATGACAACCTACTCCAGTATTCTTGCCTGAAGATTTTCTTGGACAGAGGAACCTGATGGGCTACAGTCCATAGAGTTGCAAAGAGTCAGACACGACTGAGCAGGGAACACTTTCTTTTCACTGAGTGCCTGGCTCCACTCCATACTGGCTGCTCTGTGTTCTTTACCTTGTTGCACATTCACACGAGCCCACTGAAGTGCATGAGATCATCCCCTTCCTGAGAAAATATAAGCTGTCCATTCCTACCCCAATCGTGATTCTGTCTGGGAAAGCCAGCCCCCACTGGGCTCCACATGGAGTCACTATGATCCACGCCACGTACATGGAGTGAAATGAGCACCCCTGACTTGGTGCTGATAGCAAACACGGATAGGCTGGGCATGGGGAAGGCCAACAGGTGGGGAGGTGGCTCTGTGCAAATGCTGCCCAATTAGAATGTTCCATATCGAATGGTGAAGTTGAATCTGGTCAACACTCACCCAGGAGGTTCCAGTGCTATGTGAGGGCAGCCCTGACCCTAAAACTAATGAGATACTGGGAGCGTCTTCTAGAAGGCCTGACACACATTGCAGAGCTGCACAGCACATTGGTTACTGAGCTTGCCAGGGCAGTTTCTTTCATTGTTAACTCCCTTGCCTGGATCCTTAAGAAAAAGCCCCATCACCAAGGACCTCTGTGTGGGTCTCTCCCTTGAGCCCATGTGGGTGACAATATGCTCCCCATTTTCCACACAAGGAGACTCAGAGAAGCATTTGGAGGTCCACATACAGCTGGCGTGTGGCGGAACCGTTGGCACGCCGTGGGGCTTGCTCACACGTCAGGACCAGCAGTGGGCCAGCTGCCATCCGTGCCTGGCTTGGTGTCTGTGCCTCCCAAGGTGGCACCACCAGCCACCTTCTCCCCCATCAGGGCTGGTGCGGGTTTCCAGGTCTCCATGTCCTCAGCCCGCTGCCTGGTGCTGGCCAGGGGCGGCTGCTGGGTTTCGCAGGTTAGCTGCAGGTGGGGCTCGCATCACTGCGCTGCTGCCTCACTCCTGGGCTTGGCTCCGATCAGGACAAACGGGGCCTTCCTGGCCTATTGTCCTCTCACCAAGCCTGAATCCTGCTTCTCCCAACATTTTCTTTTTTTAAATTTTCTTCACATTATCATTATCATTATTATTATTATTTTAAAGAAGCCCTTTTCTTCAGGTGGAATAGGTTTCTCTGATTTAAACTCCTTGGGTCCCAGTGTAATTTCCCTGCCCTAATGTGCCACATTGGCCTTTGCGAATCAATCGGTTTTGTCTACTGGATCAGAGGCCTCCCTGAAATGCAGATAAACTGCCCATTATGGAACCATTGTCTCCCAATTCTGGGAGGTATTCAGAGAATTCAAACAGATTTGTCAGGCCTGACCTTCTTTTCATGCACCAAGCTGGGATTGGCCCTCTCTAAATTAAATACTGCTGAGCACCACCCCCTCCCCTCCACCCCCTGCCTCCTGACAGGGCCTTGGATGTCACAACCCCCGTCTCCAGCTATCCCCGCCTCCCCGGTCCTCTGCCTTAGGCAACAGCCCCTCCATTGCCAAGGAACCCACCAGCATGCCGGGTCCTCGGCATCTTGGACCCACTGTCCTCCACTCTGCACTGGCCTGCTGTCGAGCAGCCCCATAGCCTTGGGGTTAGCCAGGGGCAAATCCTCATCTACAGCCTGGAGTCCAGAGAAGGGAGAACCAGAGAAGGGACTCTGCCACTTCCTGCCTCCCTGTCTGCTCTTGCCCTGAACACCAGCATTATTTTATTACTGTAAGTCTCATGGGCTTCCCAGGTGGCTCTAGTGGAAAGAAACTGCACACCAATTCAGGAGACGTAAGAGACTCGGTTTCAATTCTTGGGTTGGGAAGACCCCCTGGAGGAGGGCATGGCAATCCACTCCAGTATTCTTGTTTGGGGAATCCCATGGACAGAGGAGCCTGGAAGGCTACAGTCCACATGGTCACAAAGAGCTGGACAGAGCTTAGTGACTGAACAACCACAGCATAACTAGTGTATAATATTAGCAATAGTACTAACTGTAGGTATTGTAATCAATAACACATTATTTCTCATATGACACAGAATCATTAAAATATTTTCATATCATCAACAATATTAACAATAGTGTATGCTGGCTGCTACAAGGCTTCTCTGTCCATTGAGCCTTTTTCTATCAACTTCATGACTCAGGTACGAGCGTAACAAAGTAGAAACTACAACAAACAATAGTGGTGAGGATGATGGACTTTCAAGTCCTGTATGTGATCCAAGCATTTGCCAAGCATGCAGATTTCACTTCAGTCCAGTTCACTCAGTCGTGTCCGACTCTTTGTGACCTCATGGACTACAGCATACGAGGCTTCCCTGCCTATCACCAACTCCCTGAGCTTGCTCAAACTCATGTCCATTGAGTTGGTGATGCCATCTAACCATCTCATCCTCTGTCGTCTCCTTCTCCTCCTGCCTTCAATCTTTCCCAGCATCACAGTCTTTTCCAGTGAGTCAGTTCTTCATATCAGGTGGCCAAAGTATTAAGAGCTTCTGTTCAGCATCAGTCCTTCCGAAGAATATTCAGGACTGATTTCCTTTAGGATGGACTGGTTGGATCTCCTTGCAGTCCAAGGGACTCTCAAGAGTCTTCTCCAACACCACAATTAGAAAGCATCAATTCTTCGGCACTCAGCTTTCTTTATAGTCCAACTCTCACATCCATACATAACTACTGGAAAAACCATAGCTTCGACTAGATGGACCTTTGTCGGTAAAGTAATGTCTCTGCTTTTTAATATGCTGTCTAGGTTGGTGATAACTTTTCTTCCAAGGAGCAAGCGTCTTTTAATTTCATGGCTGCAGTCACCATCTGCAGTGATTTTGGAGCCCCCCCCAATAGTCTCTCATTGTTTCTGTTGTTTCCCGTCTGTTTGCCATGAAGTGATGGGACCAGATGCCATTATCTTCATTTTTTGGATGTTGAATTTTAAGCCAACTTTTTCACTCTCCTCTTTCACTTTCATCAAGAGGCTCTTTAGTTCTTTTTGCCTTTTCATACTGTTCATGGGGTTTTCAAGGCAAGAATACTGAAGATTTTGCTTCCCCCAGTAATCGACGCATGGAGTCACTTCCTTCTCTGCTCAGTCGCTCAGTCTTGTCTGACTCTTTGCAACCCTGTGGACTGCAGCCCACTGGGCTCCTCTGTCCGTGGGATTTTCCAGGCAAGAATACTGGAGTGAGCTGCCGTTTCCTTCTCCAGGGGGTCTTCCTGACCTGGGGACTGAACCCAGGTCTCCTGCATCGCAGGTGGATTCTTTACGCTGAGCCACCTAGGAAGCCTGAATCACTTACTTCTGTCATCGTATGGTAAGGAAACTGAGGTTTGGAGAGGTTTTATAATTTTCCCAAGTGCACAATATGTGCGAACTATTATATCTGGCCTTGAATTCTAACCCAGATACAAAGACTGATTTTGCATAGTTACTTACACTGGTTAGAACCTCTTATGTTAAAAGTTCCTAAGCTGAAACTCCCATGAGCAAAGGAGTCATCTGACAGGAGCTCTGTGGGAATATTTGTGTATTTCAAGGGGTTCATTGACTCCTTCATGCAAGGGAAGCCATCCATACCAGAAGGAATCCCCAGATGGATGGCTGCATGGGGCAAGCACCTGCTCACCCACTTCAAGGGCTTCTAGAAGGCAGCAGAGGTCCTGGTGGTCAGGAAGGAGGAGGTGGTGGGAACACCTTTGCCCGCTGCCTTGGTGCCTCTCTGATTGTTCTGAGGCACAGGCCCCTGAGCTGGCCTGGCGGTTCCTCCGAGAATCCCTGTCTCTGAGCTACTTTCTGCTGCTCTTCTCGCCATGGCCTGGAACCACCTGCAACACGATTCCTTCCCAGCACAGAGGCAGCTCTATGTGTGAGGTCTGATGCACGCCCGCCAGTGTGTGCTGTCAACCTCCTTCCCCACCCCCCATTGTGCAAAGCTCCAGGATCACTTCTGGTCCACCCATCCCGGCCGACACTCTGTACTTGAAACACCCCTTTCTGTGGGCACCAAGGCACAGTCCCATCTTTCTGCTTAAAAGTCTAGTGATGCTCCCTGGCCGGATGAACTTCATCTGCACAGCCCTGGCTCATACCCGGTGTCTCCACTGGCAGGTGAGAACCCTGAAATCAGTCCAGGACTTTCAGGATCCCAGCTCCAGGGCAAAATGGACAGGAAAGGGATGATGTATGTTGAGCGTTTGCCGCTGCTGAGGACTCTCCCTGGCTGAACATTGACTTTGGAAACCGGCCAACCTAAATCTGTCACTTGCATGCTGTGGGTTCTTGGGTAATTGACTTAAACTTTCTGAGCTTCAGTTTGTTGGAGATACCAGTATATCTTCTGGGGAGATGCCTATATGGCAGGCAGCAGGGAGTCTTTGGTATTTTTCCAGTGATTTCTAATATGTGTCTTTCCATCCTCGAGCACATCTCACACAGTAGCCTCTCATCAGCGGCACATTATCTCGTCTGCTCAGGTGTTTCACGGGAGCTCCTCTCTCCTGCCGACCCCAGAGTTTAATGAATCTAGAATCCCCCAGCCTGCATCCGTGAACTGGGCATCCCCTTGCAGAGATAACCTTGTTGCCACTGTGAACAGGGTAATATTTCCCCCTTTCTTCGTAGTCTAATGAATAAATGATATTCCCATTGGTTATTTATCTACTTTTAGAATTTGAATGGAATTCTACTGATAATTACGGCATTTCACCGTTTGATAGGAAATTGGCACCTGCTGCATGGAGATAATAGCCCAATTCAGCATCTATGAAATATGGAATTTTCTGCTAATTCCTGCCTTGAAATTTGTAAATCATCAGTGGAGTTGGTTATTAAAATTCAGGAGTTTAAAGACCCAGAGCCAAGGGGGTAGGGAACGTCCCTTCTTCATTAAGATTATGGAAACTCACTGTGACTGCCGGACCGAGGACTCTTGGCCCAGGAGGGCTCAGAGCAACTCGGGAACAGGAAAGCTTCTTGGTAACATGATTATCCATGAGACTAAGCCTGCAAAACAGGAGCAAGCTGGCTGAGGGTGCTTGTCAGAATTTGCAGAGATGAGAGATAGCAGTGAGGCAGAGAATTGTAAAAGGCACAGGCTTGGAGGTCAGGCAGATAATAGTTAGAATTCTACCTGCTTCTCTGAGCCTCCATGTCTGCACTGGCAAATTGAAAAAAAAAAAAAAGCCTTTCTAGGTGATGCATAGCTACTTTGATCTTTTAAATTGATCTCAGCTCAAATCTATACATTTATCATCTGTTTACAGCTATTTACTACAGATCACCAAGTGCCAGATACTCCACTGGGGTTTGGTGGTGGTGGTGGTGGTGGACTCTGGGGAGCAAAGCCAGGCTTCTTCCCTGACCTTGTGGAGATTACTCACCGAAGATGGCATTTTGATTCTTTGACCATGTCTTCATCAATCCTGAATGAATATAAAGATCCAGAAAGGAAAAATTTTAAATCAATACCATTCTCCCTGATTGAGGAGAACACCTGCTTTCAATTAGTAACCTAAAAAGTTGACTTGGAAGTTTTGGGGAGTGATGGAAATAGTCCATGTTTTGATTGTGATGGTGATTAATACGACTGTATATATTTGTCAAAACTCATTAAGCTAAATGCTTTAGAAAAGGATACATTTTATTGTATGTAGGTTCAGTTCAGTTCAGTCACTCAGTCGTATCTGACTCTTTGCGACCCCATGAACCGTAGCATGCCAGGCCTCCCTGTCCATCACCAACTCCCAGTGTCCACCCAAACCCATGTCCATTGTGTCGGTGATGCCATCCAACCATCTCATCCTCTGTCATCCCCTTCTCCTCCTGCCTTCAATCTTTCCCTTATAACTTGATAAACCTGACTTTCAAAACAAACACAAAACACCCTCTTTGGACATGAAACAGCAATGGGACAGGCTGTAGTAGTTGCCAAAGCTGAAGATGTCACTGACTGGGAACTCAGAATTTCAGATGACTAAGAACTAACATAGTGTTCCCACCTTGCACTTTGGTGTGTAAGAATATACAGATTCCTCCACCTGCCTTTGAATTTCACCAGGAGCTCATGAACTCTGGGCTCTGGGTTGCCCCACCCCACTCTTGTCTTGGTGGCCACTGGGAAGGCAAATTGTCATAATGACTCAATCCCCAGCTGACCTAAAGATCAACCCCAGCGTACCAGTGCTCTCTCATCCTCAGCACTGTCCTCTGAGCAGCAATGTTGCCAATGGAAGAATTGCAGCGACATGGTAGTGGTCATTTTTTGTCCATTGAGCCAGTGACACCATCCAACCATCTCATCCCAGCATCAGCGTAGTTGTTGGGAAAGATTGAAGGCAGGAGGATAAAGGCATGACAGAGGATGAGGTGGTTGAATGGCATCACTGACTCGATGGACATGAGTTTGAACAAGCTCCGAGAGTTGATGATGGACAGGAAGGCCTGGTGTGCTGCAGCCCGTGGGTCGCAAAGAGTTGGACACAACTGAGCGACTGAACTGAACTGGTAGTGGTCATGCCAAGTTGATCCACCTGGCCTTGTTCAGGGCAAGGAACTCAGGCTTCAGTGCCCAGGAAATCTTTGAGCTCAGCACGGTCACGTGATGCCCAGTGTCACCCCTTGTGATGACCACCTGCACAGACTTCTCCCTCCTTCTCTCCTTGCTGCTTCCTTCTCCCCGCTCTCCTTTCTCCTCCTCTCCTTCTTCCCTTTCTTAGATCTCTCCACACTCATCTTTCCCTTGATTCTTCCCTGGGGAGGCTGTTTGTAGCTAAAAGAAACTTGCGCTTCCTCACCCCCTGGCTGGTTTAATGTACTTCTCTCTGCCTGCTGGGGCACGCTGGCAGGTGACTTCTCAAGTCAAAAAGCATATGCTTTAATCCTCACTGAAACCTGATTTCCGTGGAGCCCCACAGAGTCTTGCCATCGCAGAAGAAACCCTCAGTGAGAAAATGAGGTAGCGTCAGGTTTTTCATCTCCAGCCGAACCGATAATCTTTCTCCATGGAGCTCACAGCCAGGTTAATGAGATACCAGGGGAACTTGGCTGACATTCTCCTCTTTGGTGCCAAGTGTCCATACTTGTACGTGGACAGCCCCGGATGACTTTATTCCTAACTTCCACCCTGGCCAGTGAGCTCATCCCAGGCCAGGACGAGGTAACCATTTTCTGCAACCGTGGGACTTAATGCAGGATTCGGCATGTAGTAAAAGATGTACAGTTGAAACTGGTTGAACCAAACTGACCGAGAGAATGATGGAAGAGAGAGGAAAACGTCTCGGAGGGCTGCACTGTAAGGGGCATGTACAGTCCACAGTGGCAGGAATCAGGGCCATCACTGGCAAGGACAAGTTTGTTCAGTTTTCCTGAGTTCTTTGGTGTCCACCCTGGATGCTCCTGTGGTCACAGAGATATTGGTTTTGCCTAGAAAATATGAAGGGATCATTTTTTAATAGCATTCTTATCTCAGTTTAACTAAAGGGAAGGGTCAGGTCAAGGAGATGCCTCAAATCTCTCCACGTTCCATCATTCCCATAGCTTCTTTTAAACCCAGACAATGTCCGTCCTAAAAATCCATGGAACAGAGCAGGTGTGGCCCCTGGCTGCCTTCTCAGTCACATCCAAAGTCCCCCCTAACAAGTGACAAAGGTGCCCCACGACCTTGGCCTAGAACTGCGTTCGCTTCTCTAAGGAGCTCCCTCTCTCCAGGGCCGCCCAAGGGCACCTCTCATGCCCCAGCCTTCTGCAATTTCCCTCTGGCTTCTCCACCTCGACCCTTCTCCCATTCCAATCAGTAAGCACATCGGCATTTGCTACCTGAGTAGAGGAGGGCTTCGTCTGAGCATCATGGGGATGCGCACGGACCTCGTCCAGGAGGGCTTCGTCTGAGCGTCGTGGGGATGCGCACGGACCTCGTCCAGGAGGGCTTCGTCTGAGCATCATGGGGATGCGCACGGACCTCGTCCAGGAGGGCTTCGTCTGAGCGTCGTGGGGATGCGCACGGACCTCGTCCAGGAGGGCTTCGTCTGAGCGTCATGGGGATGTGCACGGACCTCGTCCAGGGAGCTGAGTTCACATTCACTTTGCAGGCCCACCGTGTGCTGTGCTGTGCTTAGTTGCTCAGTCGTGTCTGCTCTTTGCGACCCTATGACCTGTAGCCCACCAGGCTCCTCTGTCCATAGAGATTCTCCAGGCAAGAAGAATACTGGTGCTCTGGACGGCTAAGCATGGGCATACATGCGCTATCTAAAGCTGGGATGTCGTAGTGATCGCCCCATGAGCAGAGGGAACCATGACAAAGCCCGGTTGCCCACAGAGGCGTTCTGGCACTCACGATCTCACTCACCGCACCTGGCTCTCAGCTCTGATGAAGCATCCCGGCCACGTGCTTGGCCCTGATCCCATGGAGCGGCTCTTCACCCCTTTGTTGCGAGCCTGTTCCCCCGGCACCTGGCACAGAGAGGAAGTGAACTCATAATCCAGAAGAGACGCTGATGCCTGTGTTTTGGGAAGTTTGGGGTTTCAGATTCGGAGCTGTCTCCTTTGTTTCAGAAACAGACACGTCACCATCTATGGCAACACTCTTTGTGATCCTTTTCACTCTCCTGAAAGTGCACCAGAGTAGCACTGGGGGGTGGTGCGATTCAGCCACCCACGGCCATCTGGGGCCGTTTCTCCTAGCGTCTGTCTGCCTCGGCCTCCCCACCCCCTTCCTGATTCCCGAGTCAGAGAAGGACTCTGCCATCCAGTATCCTAGGTGGCCTGGAGGGAGCAAAGGACATTCGAGCCCTCTAGGAAGAGTTCACAGAGAAGGCAGTGGAGGTTTCAGTTTTTCTTAATGTATTGCTTAAACACGCTGGCTGTGTCTCTGCGCTTTCCTGGGCCAGGGTCTCGGCTGTGTCTCTGCGCTTTCCTGGGCCAGGGTCTCGGCTGTGTCTCTGCGCTTTCCTGGGCCAGGGTCTCGGCTGTGTCTCTGCGCTTTCCTGGGCCAGGGTCTCTCTGACCGTCTGGCTCTGGCTCGTCCTGCCCCCTCCCCTCTCCATCCGCACGTGTCTGTCTCTTTGCATCTCTGCCTTTCTCTCCATCTGTTTGTGTGTCTGTAAATCTGTCTTCCTGTCTCTTTTTCAATCTCTCTCCTGCTTCCTCCCTCCCTCCCAATTCCTGCCCGCGCCCCCCTCCCCCATCTTTCTCTCTGAGTCTGCCTTAGTCACCATCACCTCCCTGGTAAAACAGGGCTGACAATAATGGGTATTTTGCATTTCCCATAATTAACTTGGGCTCCAACATGGGCCGCCTTTGCATCATTGTATGCCTCACTTTAGCTAGCAGTGTTGTCACACAAGTTCTGTATCATTAGAATAAAATGACTCTGGAAGAGTAACAGGGGCTTAATGTTGCTTGGTCCCACCAATTGACCTGTAATTTCCCATGTGATCTTGCCTCTGTTTGGCTAACTCTATCCTACTTATTGTATGTCAGTAAATCTATGTTTTTCTCACTCAGCAAAGGGTACTGAGGGTTTGCCTTGAGAAATTTCCCAAATTTCCCTTCTGTAGAGTTCAAGCTTGTGATGATGGCTGTAGAGCTCTGTGTACAAACTATAAACCATTGACTTGTGTACTTTGTGGATAACGTGTGGTAGGTGAATTATTTCTCAACAAGGCTGGGTGTTTTTTTTTTTTTTTTAAGTTAAGTCTAAGTATAAAACACATTCTACTGGTTTTAGTCCAGCTTCAGATTTTCCACTAGATCATTTAAACTTGGGGACCCCACAGCATGTGAGCCAGAACTTATTCATGACTCTCTATAAATGCATCACAGAGAAATACCAGACATTACCTCCTGCTGAAATCCGCTGGCTAATCTAAACCTTGGCTGGAGGGTTCTCCTGGCTGTCAGCGCAGAAGCAGAAAACAAGGGAAGATGAATAAACTCAGTAGGATCCGGCCTCCATGGGTTTTCTTCCCTCTGACAAAGACAGGCTAACTCCTGCTCATCCTCAACACAAATACTCTTCCTCAGAAGGCTTCCCTGGCATCCCAGGTTTAGAGAAATCTCCTTAATTGCTGTGCTCCCCAAATACCCTGAAATCCTTCTCACGGTTATCATGCCTTCTTTTCCTTCTTGGCTTAAGTGGATGTCTTCTCTGTTGGACTATACATGCCTGGAATGTGGGATTATGTCTCTTTTGCACCAAGGAGGTATGAAGTAATTGGGCAAGGGCAGATTAAAAGGGAGAAAGGGGAGATGAATAAACAAATGAATATGGGAACTTGGTGTCTAATATAGACAGTACAGTCTACCCTGAATATTCATTGGAAGGACTGATGCTGAAGCTGAAGCTCCAATCTTTTGGCCACCTGATGTGAAGATCAGATTCACTGGAAAAGATCCTGATGCTGCGAATGGTTGAAGGCAGAAGTAGGGGTGGCAGAGGAGAGGATGAGATGGCACCACTGACTCAACGGACATCAGGTGGAGCAAACTCAGGGAGACAGTGAAGGACAGGGAAGGCTGGTGTGCATGGTCCGTGGGGTTGCAGAACAGTCAGCCACAACGTAGTGACTGAACAACAGCGACGGCAGGCAGTCCGCTGGCCCCAGTCAGGTGTTCAAGGCCCAGTGCTACCTCCTGAGCGCAGATGCAGGCAGATCGTGTTTCACTTCATTTTGTTTCAGAGATGTTATGTTTTCTACAAATTGAAGTTTCATGACTACCCTGCATTAAGCAGATCCACCAGTACCATTTTCCACCATATTTTGGTCACTTCATGGCTTTCTGTCACATTTGGTCGTTCTCAGGATACTGCACATTTTTTCGTCATTATTATATTTGTTACAATGCTTTGTGGTCAGGGATCTTTGCTGTTACTACTGCAAAGATACTGGGGTCTTCCCAGCTGACCCTCGTGGAAAAGAATTCAGCTACCAGTGCAGGAGGTGTAAGTGACGTGGGTTCGATCCCTGGGCCGAGAAGATCCCCTGGAGACAGCCTCGGCCACCCACTCCAGTATTGTTGCCTGGAGAAGCCCATGGACAGAGGAGCCTGGCAGGCTTCAGTCCATGGGGTCGCAAAGAGTCGGACACGACTGAAGTGACTTAGCATACAGCATGCACACACAAAGCCTCAGATGACAGTTAGCAATGTTTAGCAATAAAATCTTTTTTAATAATTAAATTTATTTATTTCTAATTGAAGGTGATTGCTTTACAGTATTGTGCTGGTTTCTGCCATACATCAACATGAATCAGCCATAGGTATATCTATGTGCCCTCCCTCTTAAACCTCCCTCGAACATTAGAAATAAAATATTCTAAATTTAGGTATGTACATTATTTTTTAAGACATGATGCTATTGTACATTGAATAGACTACAGGATAGAGAAAACATAACTTTTATTTTGCCCTGGGAAACTGAAAACTTCCTGTGACTCATTTTATTGAGATATTTGTTTTACTGCCATGGCACTGAACCTTCTGTAGCTCCAAGGTCTGCCTATATATTATTTTCTATGTACCTGACACTATTCTAGGCCTCAGGGAACTCAGCAGTGAGCCAAACAGACCTCTCTCTTGGAGCTTGAATTCTGGTAGGGGAAAGACACAGACAATAAAAATAAATCAGTTAATCGTGTGTGTGTGTGTTCTTAGTCCCTCAGTCATGTCTGACTCTGCGACCCCCGTGGTATTCTCCACGCAAGAATACTGGAGTGGGTTGCCATTTCCTCCTCCACGGGATCTTCCTGACCCAAGGATCGAACCCAGGTCTCCTGCATTGCGGGTTGATTCCTTACCATCTGAGCCACCAGGGAAGTCCAAGAATAATCCCTTCTCCAGCGGATCTTCTCGATCAAACTGGGGTCTCCTGCATTGCAGGTGGAGTCTTTACCAGCTGAGCCACCAGGGAAGTCCCGTTGATCATGTGGACTATCAGAAGATGATACGTGTTGAGGAGTGTGGGTGAGGTGTGTGACCATTTGGGAGTTTTGTTTCTTTAAAAAATATTTATTTATTTATTAGTCCGCATTAGGTCTGCGTCACATGAGAGGTCTTTTCTTTACTGCATATGGACTCTCGAGTTGTGACGAGGGCTCAGTAGTTGTGATGAGCGGTGCTCAGCCTTAGTTGCTCCTCAGCATGTGGGATCTTAGTTTCCCAACCAAGGATCAATCCCGTGTCCCCTGCATTGCGAGATGGAAGTCCCAGCATGTGGCCCTTTGCAGACATTTTTCCGTGGTCTTTATTCACGTTGCATCTGTAGGGAAACAAAGGCTTAATACAGAGGGGGAGAAAACTGGAGAACTTGCTGCGGGACAGAGACAGAGAAAAAGGTCATGGTTCGTTGCATTCCACGCACCCTAAGGGCTTCCGAGGTGGCGCTAGTGGTAAAGAACCCGTCTGCCACTGCAGGACACATAAGAGGTATGGGTTTGACCCCTGTGTTGGGAAGATCCCCTGGAGGAAGGGATGGCAGCCCACTCCAGTAGTCTTGCCTGGAGAATCCCACGGACAGAGGAGCCTGGCGGGCTGTAGTCCATAGGGTCACAAAGAGTTGGACACGACTGAAGTGACTTAGCTCACACACACATGTACACGCACCCTAAGACTTAAAGCTGGGATTCCAGCAGCAGAAGGAAAAGCAATGTGGGGCGGGAACAAACAGCCCTCTTGGTATGGAAACAGAGAGCACGAGGTTGCGGAGTCAGTGCTCGAGTTACAGCCCACTCTTCACGCTCCATTCCTGGTTTGTAAGCACAAGCCTTGGCAAGTTACAAAGCTAAAAGGAAGACAAAAAACAAATGGGCACAGAGCACAGCTGGAGTCAGAGGCGGCGGGACTAGGCTGTGTGGCTGCCAGGCCCCGGGAGGCAGCGTGTGGCCAGCTGCAGCAGGGGCTGGAGCCACAGGCAGGTCTCTTTGAACTCGGTATTTTTCCACAGCAAACAGAAGCCTGGAGCCTGTTGGCAGTGGAGCCACATCCCAAGGGTAGAGAGGGCAGAGCAGCCGTGGGGAGCCGGGCTGGGAGGAAGCAAACACGGGGCAGAGGCGAGTTTTCAGCGCTTCACGGTTGGGGCTCCCCAGAGAGCCGGGGCCAATGTTAATATTCACCAGGCGCCCCGGCGATCCAGCACAGGAGGGGAGAGGAGAGTAGGGCAGCGGGTTGCCAAGTGTCACATGGTCCCGGGAGGCTAAAGGGGGACCTCTGCAAACAAGTGCGCACAGTGCTGGCCACAGACAGTCCTCCCTCCATGATAACAGCATCTGCCGGTGCGTGTCGAGCACGTGCTTGTCAGACATCATGCACAAAGAACTTTATGGGGATTATCTCATCCTCACCGTGAATCCTTCTGTCCTTTAGGACTCATACGGTTGCAAGTGACTGAAAATCAAACCCAAAATGATGAGAAGAAGAAAGGGAATTTGTCAACACATGCAGCTGAAAAATCCAGGGGTACATGGCTTCAGGTTTGGCTGGATCCAGGAACTTAAACAAAGTTCTAGGGTCCAGTCTTTTTCTGATTTCTTGACTCTGCTTTTCATTTCTTGGTACCATCCTCAAAGCTCCAGTAATCCTCACGGCTTCTCACTGGCTCAAGTGGGCCCCCTGTGCCCATCCTTGATAAGATTCCTGTGGCTGCAGGGCCATCTCTGCCACCCTAGAGTGAGAGGTGGATGCTCAGTCATAATGAGCTGGAATGGGTGCTCAAATGAGTATCAGGGATGGTCCTGAAAATGAGTAAATCAAGAGGCGTGTGTGCATGCTCAGTCATGTCCGACTCTTTGTGACCTCATGGACGGTAGCCCACTGGGCTCCTCTGCTCATGGGATTTCTCCAGGTAAGAATACTAGAGTGGGTTGCATTTCCGTCTCCAGGAGATCTTCCTGACCCAGGGATTGAACTTGAATCTCTCACGTCTCCTGCATTGTCAGGCGGATTCTTTACCACTTGCGCCACCTGGGAAGCCCCAGGTAAATGGAAGCAGGCATTAAAAATAAAAACGCCCATCCTTCAATGCTCAGATCACCTCTCTTTTGTAGGTGGGGAACCCGAGGCTTAGAAAGGTGGAGGCACTGGTCCCAGGGTCAGTGGTGAGGCTGGAACAGCGGTCCGGCGTCCCCTGCAGTGGCTCTCAGCTCATCCCATCCCCCAGCCACAGCCGCGCCTCCTGCCGCTTGTCCCCAGCCCCTCCCTGATTCCTGATCTGTCCTTGGAGCTGCCAAGTCACTCCAAGACACCCAGGGAGCGTCAGGGTCACCCTGAAGACGCGGGAGTTGTCACAAGGCCACGGGCCCATCAATTGTGTCGGTTTCAGAGGACCATTCCCGAGGCAGAGGGTCAACGATACCATCATCTCCATCTTCTTTAATGCTAATTACTTTTTTCCCCCACGTCAACATAAAAATCATCTTAAATGTCCTCATTAAAGCGAATGTGGTTTCTGACCACAGAATCATCAACTCAGCCTGGGAAAGACTTTCAGGGGAGATGATGTTCCCTGAGCCACGTGTGACAATTCTGAGTGATTTAGAATATCGGCTTTGTATGATTTTTAATCATTAAAGGAGATGTAAAAACATATTTTATACACAATCTTTTATCTTACACTTATTTTTATATTTCTCTATAACAATTTATTGCGACACATATATCACCATTACATCAGACATTTATGGCTCCATTAAAATTCAATGCCACCATAAATTTGGGCTGGTTAAAGTGGTGACATTTGTAACAGCTTCCACAAGGACATATTTTATATTTAAAGTGAAACTTTGAGAAGAAACTTTTGTTAAAGAAAAAAAAAAATACTTATAGGCAAGGAGAGGGATATAAGATTTTCCTGCTGTCTAAAACACCGAATGCCTACCCTAATACCTGCTGTATTAAGAAGCTAGACTTTTGCTAAATACTTGGGGAGCTATTTCCAGTATTGGGGATTAACGGGAATCATATGATAATGCTATCATTGACTAGAAATACTCCACTCTCCCCAATCCTTTGGCAGCCTAAGACCTGGGAGAATTTCAGAAGTAAGGGAAAATATTAAATCAGACTTTTAAACAATGCAGTGTCCATATAATGAGTGCTTTTCTGATTCTAGAGTGTAAGGGTTTTCAGAAAGTGATAGGATGAGGGGCTTATGTTTTTCTATCATTTGCTCCAAGATAGTGAGTGCTTCTACTGGGAAATTTAAGGTCTGTCTCTCTCTCCCTTTCAATCCATCAGAGGATATTAGAGCAGCTTTTGTGATTCCAGGGCTTTTATAGATGATTTGAAAAGTAAAAGGGGGATATATTCCTTGTTCTGAAGAAACTTCTACACTAGTGAGAGTGAAAATGTTAGTTATTCAGTCATGTCCATCTCTCTGCAACTCCATGGACTGTAGCCCACAGGGCTCCTCTGTCCATGGGATTCTCCAGGCAAGAATACTAGAGTGGGTAGCCATTCCTTTCTCCAGGGGATCTTCCCTGACCCAGGGATCCAACTCAGGTCTCCTGTATTAAGGCAGATTCTTTACTGTCTGAGCTATCAGGGAAGTCCTTCTATACAAGGATGCCCTCTATGAAAGGACTTTTGCATCCTCAGGAGCCATGAGAATATCTGATGCTCAGAAGATATCCACCTACATCATTTGCTTAACTCACTGGAATGGTTGGACAAGACATCCAGTAAAGACAGCTTTGGGCTGTCAGCACCCAGCTGGGCATGACTGAAGGTCTGGTTGCACAGGACAGACCAGGTATCATGTACGACCTCTGAGCAAGAGAAGTGCATGAGAGCTGTGCAAGCTCAAGACGGGGTCATGGAAGAATGAGGCTGCAGGTGGGTACGATTTGACCCTCCAAAAGTAACACAAAGAGTTGTCTGGGCAAGAGGAACCAGGCAAGGTGTGTAAGAGCGCTTTAAGAACATCCCTGGAGAGAGAGATCTGGCTAAAGGATGGGATCAATGTGTCCTTGAGCTTAGTCAGCCTCACAATCTGTGTAGTAACCAAGGGCAATAACATCTCATCGAGCATGCATTGTGTCAAGCAGGGTGCCTGCCATGCCTGACGATAAAGAGAGCAAAGATCTGTGCCCACCTTCTGTTAACCTGGTTCTCTTCTAAGTGCTTTGCTCAGAGGTGTGCATGCTCAGCCATGTCTGACTCTTTGTGACCCCATGGACTGTAGCCTGCCAGGCTTCTCTGCCCATGGAATTTTCCAGGCAAAAAAACCTGGAATGGGCTGCCATTTCCTCCTCCAGGGGATCTTCCTGACCAGGGATCGAACCCATGTCTCCTGCAGTCTGAGCCAACCAGGGGAACCCAAGCAACTCCTCCCTCTTGCCTTTTCCTATGTTGCTCTCTTTCCAGAGTTCTTTCCTGCTCCCCCTCACATTGCTTGGATGGCATGCTCCTACACATCCTTCAAACCCCATCCCAAACGCCTCCTCCTTCTTGCAGCCTCTGTCTTCTGGGCTCCCACAGCACCTGGAACTGATTCTAGTCAGCTTGTGTTTTAGTTACCTTCTCACAAACCTATCTCCTGAGCGGCTCATGGAATCCCTTGAGGTCAGGAACTCAATGATTTTGAAGTCGTTGGAGGCAGTGTGAGCTGCTGCTGGAGCTGGCCTGGACCAGATCACAAGAATCACTGTGTGTGTCTCTTCCTTACTGCACATTCAGTTCATGCTTGCTAAGTCACTTCAGTCTTGTCTGATTCTTTGTGACTCTATGGACTGTAGCCCCCCGCCAGGCTCCTCCGTCCATGGGATTCCCCAGGCAAGAATACTGAGGTGGGTGGCCATGCCCTTCTGCAGGGGATTTTCCCAACCCAGGGATCGAACCCATGTCTCTGATGTCTCTTGCATTGGCAGGCAGGTTCTTTACCACTAATGCCCACCTGGGGAGCCCCAAAATAGATGAACATCAAGAGATTAATCTAGGAACCATCTGGGATTTGAGCCTGGGACCTCTTGTAACCAAAGCAAGAATCACCCCTGGGCCAATGAGCCACCATAACACACATTCAGTAGGTTCCTGTTGATAACTTGAAATTGGCCACAGTGGAATATTGGCAGGATTTGGCAGTTAATGAATATCAAGCCCTTTAGTAGCATGGGTGAGGAGGGGGAGACACAATAATAAAACATTTACCTGCTCACACTGATCTCAGGCAAAATGAAGTAAAAGGCTTTTGCCACCTGTCTCAGCCTCATAGAATGGTGGTCATTTTCTTGTGATTAGATGACCTGTGTGCCAACAAAGGTCCATCTAGCCAAGGCTATGGTTTTTCTAGTAGTCATGTATGGATGTGAGAGTTGGACTATAAAGAAAGCTGAGTGCCAAAAATTGAAGCTTTTGAACTGTGGTGTTGGAGAAGACTCTTAAGAGTCCCTTGGACCGCAAGGAGATCCAACCAGTCCATCCTAAAGGAGATCAGTCCTGAGTGTTCACTGGAAGGACTGATGTTGAAGCTGAAACTCCAATACTTTGGCCACCTGATGTGAAGAGCTGACTCATTTGAAAAGACCCTGATGCTGGGAAAGATTGAGGGCAGGAGGAGAAGGGGACGACAGAGGAATGGATGGTTGGATGGCATCACCAATTCGATAGACATGGAAGTGGACTCTGAAAGTTGGTGATGGACAAGGAGGCCTGGTGTGCTACGGTTCATGGGGTCACAAAGAGTTGGACACGACTGAGCGAACTGAACTGACCTGTGTGTAAAGAAATGTTGCTTTCTCTCCATCCAGACAGTTTAAAGAGCTCTCTCTGCAGACTCCACTGTTTAGGCTCTGGTAGAAAATCCCAGGGACGGAGGAGCCTGGTGGGCTGCTGTCTATGGGGTTGCACAGAGTCGGACACGACTGAAGTGACTTAGCAGCAGCAGCAGAGAGATGCTACAGGTCTTCCTTGTAGCTCAAATGGTAAAGAGTCTGCCTGCAATGCAGGAGACCTAGTTTCTATCCCTGGGTGGGGAAGATCCCCTGGAGGAAATGGCAATCCACTCCAGTATTCTTGCCTGGAGAACCCCATGGACAGAGGAGCCTGGTGGGCTACAATCCATAGGGTCGCAAAGATTCAGGCTCAACTGAGTGACTAACACTAGAGAGATGCTGGATTTGACTGGGTGATTGTAAAGTTTCTTCCCAGCTCCAAAATTCATTGATTCTGGGCATTATGCATCTCACTCACCAGTAACTAACATTAATAATGCCCTACATTCATTCAGCCCTTATCTTTTCTTTTTTTCCCTGAACTTTCATATCCATTATGTCATTTGACACTTCTCAGAAGCCACTGAATAGATGAACTCCGAGGCTCAGAGAGGGTAAGACACTTACCCAAAGCCGCGCAGATACAGAGCAGAAAGCTTCATCAGCTCCGAGATTGCACTGAAGGTGAAGAACATATGGCGTGGGTGGTCGCCCAGAAGAACTGAAAAGTAGTGTATCTATGTAATATCAGCTATTTTAATAGAGGGCAAAAAGCACACTGTCTCAAAATTGAGATAGCTTATCTTTGATTCTAAACATCTGAATACTCAATCCGTTGGGAGGGCTCCCTTCCATTTTTGCTGCTCGACGAGCTGTCTGAGCCTCATAATCACGGCGCCAGGCTTCCCAGGATGCTGCTTGCTCTGTGGGTCACGGAATCCTTTTTCCCTCCAGAGAGACTGACCCCTCCACACACAATCGAGGATGAGCAGGCGTTTTACAGAGGTTTCAGAAAAGGTTGGTAACTCATCTCTCTGAATTCCCTGTGATAAGAGAGCCTATTAGGAGGCTAAGGAGGAGAAGCAATTTGAGTTTCACGAAACTACCGAGTAATTCAGACAAGCCTGGGTGTAGAACTTTGCTCACCCCTCTACTTGGGATTTGTACGACTCTAAAACATATATTGAGTTTCAAAGTAGACTGAAGGAATACATTTAGAGCAAAGGAAAACACGTACAGGGCATCAGTAAAAAAAGAAAGCCAGGACTTCCCTGGTGATCCAGTGCAGAGTCTGCCTGCCAGTGCAGGGGACATGGGTTCGATCCCTGATCCAGAAATGTTCCGCATGCTGCCAGGCAACTAAGCCCGTGTTGCCACAAGTTCTGAGCCTGAGCCCTAGAGACCTTGCTCCACAATGAGAGAAGCTGCCGCATCAAGAAGCCAGCTCTCCGCAGCTAGAGAGTAGCCTCTGCCTGCTGCAGCTTGACAAAGCACTGGGCACAGCAACAAAGACCAGCACAGCCAAGAATCAGTAGTTAGAGTCAAACATTTTAAAAAGAATGCAGACATCCATGTGTGTACACACACGTGCAAAACTTTAATAACACACCTCCAATGACAATAATAGCTGAATGATAACAGTGGATATAGCTCAGCCCTCATAATGTGCTCACAAAATTCTAGAAGTAAAGATTTCAGTGCCATTACATAGGAAATTCAGGAGAAAAAAAATCTTGCTTGGTATAAGTTGCCTATAACTTTTACACTTTGTAGGTGCGTATGTGCTAATTTAGTTGTGTCTAACTCTGCAACGCTTTGGACCGTAGCCCACCAGGCTCCTCTGTCCGTGGCGTTCTCCAAGCAATGATAATGGGACATGCGTTGCCATGTCCTCCTCCAGGGGATCTTCCCGACCCAGGGATTGAACTCATGTCTCTTGTGTCTCCTGCATTGGCTGGGGAGTTCTTTACCACCAGTGCCACCGGGGAAGCCCACACTTTGTACACTAGTTATTATTTTACTGTTTATCCTCAAAAATGTTTAGAATATAATTGTGTGGAACTTAGACTGCATGTTTCACTTGAGAAAGAGTTAGAACTCGGCTCCCATGTGGCAGCCAGAGAGAGCCTCTCTGAGCGTGTGCAGTGACGTTGTCTCTCACTGCAACTTCTGTGGTGAGAGCTGTCTTTAGGGCCTCCCTCCCATGGTGTGTTGGAACCAGCTCAGACTGGTGGGGGAGAGCAGGTTGTCAAATTTCAAGGAAATCTGCCACCTGGTTGGTGTCATCTTGGCACCTTGAAATTGGCCATCATTGGGATGTTTGCACCATGGAAACCAGGAAATACTACAAAGCAGTGGTTTTCACTCCCTAAGGAGCTAGTTGTTAAGCATTTACCACAACACCGCTGCTATTCACTATACAGGGTGCTGCTCCATTTATGTCTTTCAATCTCACTCAATTTTCATATCCAGACAAGTAGACAACCATGTGAAAGTCATAGAGTCTATTTTTTTTTAAAACTGTACTGCAGTGTAGTTGATTTACAACATTGTGTTATTTTCAGGTGTACAGCAAAGTGAATCAATTATACATATACATATACCCACTCGTTTTAAGACTCTTTTCCTAGATAGGTCATTAGCAAGAGTATTGAGTAGAGTTCTTAATAGGAAAACCAAAGACCTGAACCCTGTGAAAATCAGAAACAATAAAGGATTCCCTACTCTTACCCAGTAACCTGTAGGTATTTGATAACTATATAATGTAGCCTTTCTTTTTGTTCCTTTTCCTAAGCTAGCTTAAGAGTCCTCAAGCTTTAGGGCATGAGTTAATGTGCAAGTGTCGATAGGGGGAAACCACGTGTATGGCACTTTACAAGAATATTTAGGGGGCTTTTGAGGGTAACTTTGGCCACAAAATTATTTTACTGGAGGACTTCTCTGCTGGCTCAGTGCTTAAGACTTTGCCTGTCAATGCAGGAGACATGGGTTCAAACCCTTTTCTGGGAAGATCCAGCATGCCTGTGCACTATTGAGCCTGTGCTCTAGAGCCCGCCAGCTGCAGTTACTGATCCGGGCACCACAAGTACTCAAGTCCGAGCTCCCTAGAGCCCATGCTCTGCAACAAGAGAGGCCACTGCAATGAGAAGTCCGTGCACTTCAACTAGGCTGTAGGCCCCCTTGCCGCAACTCCAGAAAAGCCCGTGCAGCAGTGAACACCCAGAACAGCCAAACATAAAGAAATAAATACATTTTTAATAAGTATTTTACTGAAGCTGGCAAAATAGATAGTTGAAACCCAGAATACATGGGTTTGAATTTAGGCTTTGCCACACAAGCTACTTTACCTTTTCTGAGCTTTTAGTTTCTTCATCAGTAAAATCAGAATAAAAATGATACCCTGCCGCTAAAGTTTCTTATTAAATGTGTTCATATATGTAACATGTTTAGTATCACTGCTTGGAATTATTTGGGCTAGGCGCATGTTAGTTATTATTATTATTATAAAGTAAAGGAGTGTTTTAATTGATGACATTGGCAGCTGAGTAAGGGTTAGAGTGGATGGAGTCAAGACTGGGAAAGTCTTGGTTAGAAGTTCATTCCTTTGGTCCAGCCTGACCCTGTTGAATGAATAATTGATACTGTGTGGCTGTTTGGTGTTACACAGGCTAAGCCAGTGGCTTCTCCTGAAATTTAACCTATGACACAGAGAGCTTTCGTTCAGTTCAGTCACTCCATCGTGTCCAACTCTTTGTGACCCCATGGACTGCAGCACGCCAGGCCTCCCTGTCCCTCACTAACTCCCGGAGCTTACTCAAACTCATGATAGAGAGCTTTAGCTGACTATTAAAAAAGACCTCTTTCCCTAGAAATCTATTTTATCAGCTTCCATCTGGTTCCATCTGGAGCTGGAAGGCATCATGAAGAGGAGGGAATAGTGGGAGATAAAATCAGAGAGCACCCAGAACCCAGACCTTGGAATTCCTCAGAGGTCATGGGGAAAGTTTTATATCTTAGTAAGCCAAGTGGAAAGCTGTGAAAAAATGTAGGTGCTAGGAAGCTGAAGTTCGAATATTCTGGCCACCTGATGTGAATAGCCGACACACAGGAAAAGACCCTGATGCTGGGAAAGACTGAGGACAGGAGAGGAGAGTCACAGAGGCTGAGGTGGTTGGATGGCATCACCGACTCAATGGACATGAACTTGGGCAAACTCCGGGAGACAGCGAGGGACAGGGAGGCCTGGAGTGCTGCAGTTCATCGAGTCACAAAGAGTCAGACACAACTTGATGACTGAACAGCAAGAACGAGGCACGAGGAGATACAGAAATGTAGTTGGTCACAGATGAACAGAAAAATCCCTCCTTATCTCCTGCACTGGATTGATATGCAGAAACATCACAGAATTGTAGTATGTTGTGCTAATTATGGGGAAAGGGCATGCAAACTGCAGGGCGACCTGAGGGAAACCGGAAACCCTACAGCAAGGGCCATGGAACAGATAAACAAGGCTTCCCGGTGACTCTCTCGCAGTTGCTTGTAAATGGCCTCCTTAGGGACCATCTCCTCCGGGAAGTTTGTCACATCTCTCAAATGCCCTGGCTGGTCTTTTACCGCCTTCAGCATCCAGGCCCTGTCTCATGTCCAGGGATGAATAATAAAGATAAATTTGAGAAGTAATGGATAAAGACCCCATCCTTGTAGAGCAATAAAATTTATCATGGCTTAACTAATCTGGCACATTTATGCCTGCTGCCTGCCTTCCCAACCATCGTATGACTAATTGATAACTAATTTCCTCAATTTGTACTTCATTACTTATTACAGCAGAAAAGCTTATACCCTAACTCTATGAATCAAATAGACTCCATGAAATCAGCAGTGATGGTATTGGCCAGAGTTCTTGGCAAATCGACCAGCTTTTCAGGAAAGGTGACTTCCTCTCAACAAAACATCTAAGGGATACTAAGTTTTCATTGTGTGCCAGGAACAGGGCCAAACATGTTGTTGTTGTTCAGTCACTACGTCGTTTCCAACTCTTTGTGACCACATAGACTGCAGCACACCAGGCTTCTCTGTCCTTCACCATTTCTCAGAGCTCGCTCAAACTCATGTCCGTTGAGTCGCTGATGCCATTCAACCATCTCATCCTCTGTCAGCCCCTTCTCCTCCAACCCTCAATCTTTCCCAGCATCAAAGTCTTTTCTAATGATTCAGCTGTTCACATCAGGTAGTCAAACTATTGGAGCTTCAGCTTCATCATCAGTCCCTTCCAATGACTATTCAGGGTTGATTCCCTTTAGGATTGACTGGTTTGATCTGTTAGCATTCCAAGGGATTCTCAAGAGTCTTCTCCAGCACCACAGTTTGAATGCATCAATTCTTTGGTGCCCAACCTTCTTTATGGTCCAATTCTCACATCCGTACTCAACTACTAGAAAAACGTGACTACTGGAAAAAAAAAAAAAAACGCATGTTACATTTGTATGATTAAAGGTCATGACGGATAATCAAACTTTGGTAGCTTATCACAACAGAAATTTATTTCTTTTTCAATAACCATTTAATTCAGGCATTCCTGGTTGGCAAAGGATGGGGGAGTTTTGGTCCAGGTAGTCATTCAGGTTGATGGAGTCCCCAAATTAAAGCCCAGGTGGTCCACCATCATCAGTGAACAGCTTCTAAGGTTGCCCTCCCTTGCTGTTGGTGTTCAGTCAACAGATGGAGGAAAGAGGATGGGGAGCACAGGTGGGAAGTTTTAAGGGCTAGCGGAGAAGAACACATCGTTTCAACTCATGCTGTGCTGGTCATAACTCAGGGAGACCTGGGAATGTACCACAGACGTGACCCAAGAAGTGTGTTTTGTTGGACAGATTGCCACAAACTGTGATTTCACTTAATCTTTATAACAGTGCTATCAGGTTGGCCCTTATCCCCACTTTACAGATGAGGAAAGTGAGGCTTGGACAGGTTAAGTTAACTTGCTTAAGGTCAAAGAGCTAGAAAGTGAAGGAACAGAGTCTTCAGCTCAAGTCGTTTGTCCGATTCCAAGTCCATGCTTTCACCTGTGCTAAACTACTTCTGTGAGGTCTTAAACAGTGGGAAGGCCAGATGAAAGGTCTTTTTCCCTTACTATGCTCTGGTCAACACTAACATACCTGGACTTGCCTGGTGGTCTGGTGGTTAAGAGTCTGCCTACCAATGCAGAGGACACGGGTTCGATCCCTAGTCTGGGAAGATTCCACATGCTGTGGGCAACTAAGCCTGTGCACTGCAGCTACCAAATCCATGCTCTAGAGCCCATGCTCAGCAACAAGAGAAGCCACCACAATGAGAAGCCCCCACACTGCAAAGAACAGTAGCTCCTGCTTGCCGCAACTAGGGGAAAGCCCGCATGTAGCAACAAAGACCCAGCGCAGCCGAAAGTAACGAATACACTTTAAAAAAGCACTAACATACTTGACCCCAACCCACCATGAAGTTCTCTTCATTCCGAGGGGAGCTGTTACCACTGCCTCTGATGCGGACTCGTCTAGTGAAAGCAGAACCAGGACATCTTGTGAACTTGCAGAAACCCAGGTTGGGGTGCCCCGGGGTGCCCAGGTCCAGTGATGCTGAATTCTGAGGCTGACCACCCACGTGTGCTTCCACTGTGGGAGGCACAGAGCAAGTGTCAAACTGAGCAGGAAAGATTCCACTAATTAAAGCTTTTCTGAACTCTGCTGTCCGTTGGCTTTTTAACAAGTGATGCTATTAATCCTACATGTTCTCGGTTTTTCATTTGTTGTGGGGGGAAAATGTTGAAGGCGATATTGTGGTGTTTATCCTTGGAATAATGTTGCCATAGTTACCTCTCGACTTTATTATACCAGTGGTGCAATAATTGAAGCAAGGGGACCTGGGGATGCTCTCGTAACCATGAGCTCAGTCCCTAAAATGGGCATGAAACACATCTCTTAAAAAAAAAAAAAAACGCATGTTACATTTGTATGATTAAAGGTCATGACAGATAATCAAACTTTGGTAGCTTATCACAACAGAAATTTATTTCTTTTTCAATAACCATTTAATTCAGGCATTCCTGGTTGGCAAAGGATGGGGGAGTTTTGGTCCAGGTAGTCATTCAGGTTGATGGAGTCCCCAAATTAAAGCCCAGGTGGTCCACCATCATCAGTGAACAGCTTCTAAGGTTGCCCTCCCTTGCTGTTGGTGTTCAGTCAACAGATGGAGGAAAGAGGATGGGGAGCACAGGTGGGAAGTTTTAATGGGCTAGCGGAGAAGAACACATCGTTTCAACTCATGCTGTGCTGGTCATAACTCAGGGAGACCTGGGAATGTACCACAGACGTGACCCAAGAAGTGTGTTTTGTTGGACAGATTGCCACAAACTGTGATTTCACTTAATCTTTATAACAGTGCTATCAGGTTGGCCCTTATCCCCACTTTACAGATGAGGAAAGTGAGGCTTGGACAGGTTAAGTTAACTTGCTTAAGGTCAAAGAGCTAGAAAGTGAAGGAACAGAGTCTTCAGCTCAAGTCGTCTGTCCGATTCCAAGTCCATGCTTTCACCTGTGCTAAACTACTTCTGTGAGGTCTTAAACAGTGGGAAGGCCAGATGAGAGGTCTTTTTCCCTTACTATGCTCTGGTCAACACTAACATACCTGGACTTGCCTGGTGGTCTGGTGGTTAAGAGTCTGCCTACCAATGCAGAGGACACGGGTTCGATCCCTAGTCTGGGAAGATTCCACATGCTGTGGGCAACTAAGCCTGTGCACTGCAGCTACCAAATCCATGCTCTAGAGCCCATGCTCAGCAACAAGAGAAGCCACCACAATGAGAAGCCCCCACACTGCAAAGAACAGTAGCTCCTGCTTGCCGCAACTAGGGGAAAGCCCGCATGTAGCAACAAAGACCCAGCGCAGCCGAAAGTAATGAATACACTTTAAAAAAGCACTAACATACTTGACCCCAACCCACCATGAGTTCTCTTCATTCCGAGGGGAGCTGTTACCACTGCCTCTGATGCGGACTCGTCTAGTGAAAGCAGAACCAGGACATCTTGTGAACTTGCAGAAACCCAGGTTGGGGTGCCCCGGGGTGCCCAGGTCCAGTGATGCTGAATTCTGAGGCTGACCACCCACGTGTGCTTCCACTGTGGGAGGCACAGAGCAAGTGTCAAACTGAGCAGGAAAGATTCCACTAATTAAAGCTTTTCTGAACTCTGCTGTCCGTTGGCTTTTTAACAAGTGATGCTATTAATCCTACATGTTCTCGGTTTTTCATTTGTTTGTGGGGGGAAAATGTTGAAGGCGATATTGTGGTGTTTATCCTTGGAATAATGTTGCCATAGTTACCTCTCGACTTTATTATACCAGTGGTGCAATAATTGAAGCAAGGGGACCTGGGGATGCTCTCGTAACCATGAGCTCAGTCCCTAAAATGGGCATGAAACACATCTCTTAGATTGGGGGAAAAAGAAGGGAGCTTGCCCTCAGCACTTAACCCCAAAACTCAGCCAAGTGGGCCTATGTATTTGACGAGAGTGTTGCTTGGTGATGTCCAGAGTGAGCCATTTCTATGAAGTTGCTTTGTTTTCACATTGTTTTACAGTGACACTCTTAGAATGCAGGAATGTAGTGTCTCCATGGAAACTGGAAATGTACAAAATTAAGACCCAGAATAGGAAAGCTCCTATGAGCACAGTTCTGCTGATCACTAGTAAAGAAATGATGTGTTGCAGGTAAAGGTGCTGGATGTCAGAAGAGACGGGGAATGATACCTTTGACATCCTAATCTAACCTTCACTTTTTGGACGTGGTGGAGAAAGGTTATAAATGCACATCCAGGTGATTGTGGTCTGTCAGACAGGAGGAACGCTTGTTAATACTCCATTGTGGGAAAAGAGCCACTTCACTTCCATGGGAAGTGTGCCTTGGCTCCACATCTCTGTTGAGCTCATTCAGAAAGAGTTAGTGGGACACGAAAGAGACAGTGTGATGCAATCAAAGACGTAGAATTTATGGTCAGAACAGAGTTCAGTCTCAGCTCCTCCATTTGCTGTCTCATAACTTCAAGCATTGGAGAAGGAAATGGCAACTCACTCCAGTATTCTTGCCTGCAGAATCCCAGGGACAGAGGAGACTGGTGGGCTGCCATCTATGAGGTCGCACAGAGTCGGACACGACTGAAGCGACTTAGCAGCAGCAGCAGCTTTAAGCAAATCCCTCCAGCTTGCTGAACCTCTGTTTCCATGTTCCATAAAATGGGTATCTAAAGCTGTATACGTTTTTGAAGTGTCGCAGGATTCAAAGTGCACCCACACACTTTACAAATGTGTATTCGTCACCTTTGTTCACCTCTCTTCACATATGCATGTTTATTTTTAGGAGTATCAGGAGGGGTTTTTCAGCCTGACTTCCTCTATACAAGGTAAAGGTTCAGTTCAGAACGTCTGAGCCAATGGCATACTGGCCTGAGAGGCACAGCTTGCAGAGCAGTCAGTGGGAACACGAGGCCGTCTTCGGCTGCACGTGCTGTGTGTTCATGCTGGGGACTGGTGAAGGCAGATGCGTGTCTGTTCCCATGTGCCACTTTTGTGGCTCCGGCTCCTCTTTGTCAAGGGCCTACCTGTTTGATCCCTGACTTCTCTTTTGTCTCCCTCCACTCACGTCTGGGCTTCCTTGCTGGCTCAGACGGTAAAGAATCTGCCCAAAATGTAGGAGATCCTGGTTCCAACCCTCCATCAGGAAGATCCCCTGGAGAACAGAATGGCTAACCACTCCAGTATTCTTGCCTGGGGAAGTCCATGGACAGAGGAGCCTAGTGGGCTACAGTCCATGGGGTCCCAGAGCTGGACATGACTGAGTGACTAACACTTTCACTCACATCTCACGCATTTGCTGAAATGCCATCCAATTCTATCAGGACATTCAAACACACAAAATTCTCAGAGTCTCCTTCTGCAGTCACTGCAAGTTCAGAGTCTTATTAACAATTTTTGTGGTTATTCCCATGTCTGTTTTTTTAATTATTAAAAAATTTAAACCCCTTGATTGAAGTATGCTGACATACAAAAACTGTCGACATATTTTACGTATACAACTGGATGAATCTGAAGATAAGTACACCCTCATGAAACCATCACCAGAATCTATGCCACACACACAACTATTACCTCCAAAAATTTCCTTCCACCCTGTTTATTATTATTGTTGTTTTTTACTTTTTGATAACAATAATGAATATAAGATATACTCTCTTAGATAAGTGCTGTGGTATATGTGGATCTCTAGAACTTGTTCACCTAATGTAGCTGTACCCTTTGATCAGGGTCTCTCTGTTTATCCCCTCCTGACAGCCCCTAGCAACCACCCTTCCACTTTCAGCTTCTGTGAGTTTGACTATTTTAGATTTCTCATTTAAGTGGTTGTTATTATTCCGGCTCATTGCAACTGAATAGACTGCAGCCATCCAGGCTCCTCTATCCATGGGATTCTCCAGGCAAGGGTAGTGGAGTGAGTTGTCATCCCCTTATTTAGGCGATAGAACCCTGGTCTCCTGCATTGCAGGCAGATTCTTTACCACTGAGCCACTAGGGAAGCCCCATTTAAGTGGTACCTTGCAGTATTTGTCCTTCTGTGTCTGGTTTATTTGGCTTAACAAAATGGCCTGACGGAGAAGGCAATGGCACCCCACTCCAGTACTTTTGCCTGGAAAATCCCATGGATGGAGGAGCCTGGTAGGCTGCAGTCCATGGGGTCGCTGAGAGTCGGACACAGCTGAGCAACTTCACTTTCCCTTTTCACTTTCATGCATTGGAGAAGGAAATGGCAACCCACTCCATTGTTCTTGCCTGGAGAATCCCAGGGACGAGGGAGCCTGGTGGGCTGCTGTCTATGGGGTCGCACAGAGCCAGATACGACTGAAGCAGCTTAGCAGTAGCAGCAGCAGCAATGGCCTGAAGATCATCCAGATTGTTGCTAATGGCAAGATTTCCTGCTTTTCTGAGGTTGAATATTCTTCCATTGTATTTGTAGAGCACATTTTCTTATCCATTTACCCTTCAGTGGACATTTAGATGGATTCCATGTCTTGGCTATTATGGAGAATGCTTGTAATTAACATGAGGTGCAGCTTCTCTTTGAGATTCTGATTCTATTTCCCTGGGAAATATACCCAGAACTGGGATTCCTGGAGCATATGGTAATTCTATTTTTAATGTTTGAAGGCCCTCTCTACTGTTTCCCACTGTGGCTGCACCAGTTTACATTCCTACCAACAGTGCACAAGGGTTCCCTTCCCTCCACATCTTTGTCAACAGCTGTTATCATTCTTTTAAAAATAAAAAATAAAAAAACTACTCTAACAGGTGTGAGGTGCTATCACATGTCTGTTCTTAATGGCGCCGAATGGAAGGAAGCTCCTTTACTTCCAGCGCCAAGCATCTGCTGGATCTCTGCGTGGTTGGAGCCAAAGCTCTCAGAACTCATCTCCAGCCCTGTCTGATGCTCTGCAGTGTTTCCCAGGGGACTCTCTAAAAAGAGTAGTTTCCACTTCCTGTCATGAGCAGTGTTTTCCTCTGATCTGCCCAATCTCCCTCAGTGTAAGGAAACAATATTCCGCTCTGGTTTTTGGCACGTGGAGCTGTTCTTCCTCACCAGTGGAGGGAAGCCTTGACACTGCTTGGGCGTCTTTATCAAACAGCCTTAACGCTGCAGCCACCTGCGGTTTCATGATTTAAAACATCCATGCTCCCCCTCTGTGTATGCTTCAACTGTACCAAAAGTGTGGGTTTCTACAGTCTTATAGACTGCTATGAATACCTCATTGGGCTAAAAAAAAAACCACAAAAACCTTCCATTTAAGCCTCATATGCTGAGGCATGTCATGATCAACTAGATGCTGAATAAATGGCAGGAAAATGTTACTTTATAAATATTTACTGAGTAGCCGTTCCTTGTCATGTGATGTTCTGCACATTGGGAAAGGAATCAGCTTGTCCAGGCTTGTCTGGTATTTTCCCAGTTTTATCATGGAAAGTCCCATGGAAATTTAACAGTCCCAGGCAAACAGGGCAGTTGGTTACCTTAGACTCTAGGACTAAACTGCTGAACAAAACCTCCTCTCTCAAGGATCTGACCGTCTAATAAACCAGAAAATAGAAGTAAACACCCAGCAGTTTAACTCCTAGTTATAGACCCAAACTAAAAACAGGTCCTCTAACAAATACATATCCGTGTGTGTCCATGGCAGCTCTATTCACAGCAACCAAATGGCAAGAACAACCCAAATGTCCATCATCAGATGAATGGACACTCCAATTCTCCTCTATGCACACAATGGAATATTATTTAGCCGTAAAAGGAATGAAGTAACTGATACATGCTGTAACATGGGTGAACTTAGAGAACATTATGCTAAGTCAAAGGAGACCCCAAAATGCCCACATATTGTGAGTTTCCATTTATGTGACATATTTAGAGTAGGTAAGGCTACTTTCAAAGTGAAGGAAATGACAACCCCCTCCAGCATTCTTGCCTGAAAATTTCCATGGAGAGCGCAGCCTGGTGGGCTACAGTCCATGGGGTTGCAAAGAGTTGGACACTACTGAGTAATTAACACTTGCACTTGCAAGAATCTAAAATCTTGTAATTGCCCTACTTCTAAAATGGTCCTTCAGCTACTCCATTGCTCTGAGGAAGATCTGGCCCCACCATTTGGTCCTTACTCTTTCCGAGTATTTCCTAGGGAACAGATTCCTAGAGACTTTAGGGCTAAAATGCTAAAAAAAAAAATAATATGAGATGGCAGATTCTCTGAGGAAGCCATTCCATATCCGGTGACTTGGTGCTGGGGCAGGACTGCACAGTAAGGACCAGAGCATCCTAGTTCTGGCTCTTAACACAGCTTCCTGGACAGAGCGACTCCAGGATCAAAGAGGGTTTAAACAACCACCTCCCCGGCCCCCAAGACACAGCGATGGGCAGGAGCTTCCACGTGGAGTCTGATTTCCGCTTCTGCCCTTGACCCTGCGCCCTAGAACAGCAGGGTCACCAGGTGTACATCGTCACCTGTAAAATGAGGACAGAGACGACGTGTTGTGAGGATACGTGTTTCTCCTCGAAGCCAGTAGTATACACTGTCTGGAAAATAACAAGTGCTCAATAATTATTAATTTTCTCCATTCTTTCCTTTCCATTCCAAGACTTAATTAAGATGTATCCTCGAAGCTATGATTCAGTGATTTACAGGAAGGGAAATCTACACGGCCAGCACCCATGAAGAAATGTTAAGGGTGGCTAGCAACAAAGGATTGAAAAGAGAAGGAGCAAGGCGTCATTTTTCTCCTACAAAATTGGCCCAGGAAAAGGCGGGGGGAGTCAGTGTCGTCTTAGAGTTTAGGAATCAGGTATTTGCATCCTAGGCTATTAATGGAACAACCGGGACCAACATTTTGAGGGAAGTGATTTGGCGATAATATGCTTGTTTCAAAAGCCTTAAACATGCACTTAAGTTTTGACCCGGCAATTTCAGTTTGAGAAATTTATCCCCAGGGAATAACTAAGGATGTGCTCGCAAACTTAGCCACAGAAAGCACTCTATAGTTGTTAAATGAAGGAGTGAACGATCCTCATTGCTGCATTGTTTATAATCATGAAAATTCCAGTAACAGGAAAAAAAATAAATTATGGTCTGGCCACAAAATGAAATCCTCTGCAGCCATTAAATCTGATTCAGTAAACACGTTTGGATAACTTTTACCATTTACAAGGGCCTGTAAGATATTTCTGATTCCCCAAGTTAAAAAAAAAAAAAAATATATATATGTTAAATGACAGATCGTATGGCTATGGCTTGTTTAAAAAGACGTATCCATAAATAAGATGGGGGGAAAGACTCTCCAAGGGTGCACAGAGCGATGTGAGAAGCCGTTAGTGCCGAGGGGTGTGACATGGTGAGTGAGTTTTAGTCCCTTGTTTCTGCTTTTCTGTGTATTCTGGGCATGTACTATTGACACATATTTAAAAAAAAAAATAACTTAATGTTAAAATAGAGGGACTTGCTGAGATGGGGGTGGGTGGTTGGCAACCGAGATAAGGAACCAGAATGCAAAGTGTGAGCCAGGAGGAGGCGGGGCGTCTGGCCAGGGTACCAGTGCAGCAAGCTGTGCGCAGGCTTTCCTGCCTCCCTGGTGACTGTTTCAGCTTTTCTGACCTCAGATCAACACTCTGAGACCTCGATTTGACTTCAGCCTCCTTAGGATGTGTCATGTCTGGGAAACACACAAACACTCCCCTTTGTCTTTGCTGCCCTGGAGGAAGAAATGGCAACCCATTCCACTCTTCTTGCCTGGAGAATCCCATGGACAGAGGAGCCTGGTGGGCTACAGTCCACAGGGTTGTAGAGTCGGACACGATTGAAGCAACATAGCACACACGCACGCACGGGGGTGGCTCGCTCCTGGCCGTGTGTCCTGATGAGAGCTGGTTTGTACTTGGACATCAGAGAGCAGACTGGTCTCTGAAGCTCTGAGGACAGCCTGGACCAGCCTCCTGGAGAGGGAGAGAGAGCCAGCTCCGGGCCGCGACGAGGAAAGCCCGCGGCCCAGGAGGCCCTTGCATAGAAGGGGATGTATTTACCTTTTTTAAATGCTCCCCAGATTTTCGCTGAGTAAATTGCTGCGATGGAACATAATTGCTTTTCATTTTATTTTTAAAAATTGCTGCCAAGGCAGTCTGCTTGCCTCCTGAAGTCAGCACAAATCCGAGAACACTTTACTCCAAGGGAAGATTTTTTTTTTTAAACTTGGATTTGACAGTGACTTCCCCTAGATGATGAGCAGGTCAAGGTTCCATAGATCATGGCGACTCTTTGCACTTTAGACCCAGAGATTCGCGAAGCTCATCAGCTCGTTCCTTTCACTCACGTCTTTGCTGAAATACCATGTCCAGAAAGAACCCGCCTCGGAAATCACTGTCTAAAATAGCACGTTCTTCTGTCAGCTTTCCTGGAACTTGTGTTTTCCCCCAAAGTTCCTTTCCTGCCTTGCATGCATGCTTAGTCCTTTCAGTCATGTCAACTCTGTGCGACCCCATGGACTGTAGCCCATGAGGCTCCTCTGTCCATGGGTTTCTCAGGTGAGAATACTGGAGTGGGTAGCCATTCCCTTCTCCAGGGAATCTGCCCAACCCAGAGACTGAATCTGTATCTCTTAATCTCTTGTGTTGGCAGCTGGGTTCTTTAACCCTAGCACCACCTGGGAAGCCCATCTTTGTTATACAATTTTTTTTTCAAAGTCGCTCAGTCATGTCCAGCTCTTTGCAACTGTAGTCCATGGGATTCTCCAGGCCAGAATACTGGAGTGGGTAGCCGTTCCCTTCACCAGGGGGTCTTTCGAACCCAGGTTTCCCACACTGCCGGTGGATTCTTTACCAGCTGAGCCACATGGAAGCCCAAGAATACTGGAGTGGGTAGCCTATCCCTTCTCCAGCAGATCTTCCTGACCCAGGAATAGAATCAGGGTCTCCCGCACTGCAGATGGATTCTTTACCAGCTGAGCTAGCTGGGAAACAGGGTACATGTATATGTCAATTGTAATCTCCAGT
This sequence comes from Aepyceros melampus, assembly GCA_006408695.1. Classification (NCBI taxonomy): domain Eukaryota; kingdom Metazoa; phylum Chordata; class Mammalia; order Artiodactyla; family Bovidae; genus Aepyceros; species Aepyceros melampus. The sequence continues at coordinate 265,942 of SJXQ01003548.1, forward strand.
CATCCTATCCCCTTCCCTGCTTGTATCCATAAGTTTGAGCTCTACATCTGTGTCTCTATTTCTGCTTTGCAAATAAGTTCATCTCTACCATTCTTCTAGATTCTGCATATAAACATTATGCAATATTTCTTCTTCTCTTTCTGACTTAGTTCATTCTGTATGATAGTCTCTAGGTCTGTCCATGCCTCTGCAAATGGCACTGTTTGGTTCCTTTTTGTGGCAATATTTTATTGTATATATGTGCCACATCTTCCTTATTCATTCCTCTTTGATGGACACTCAGGTTGCTTCCATATCTGGAGTTTTTAGTGCTATTTTTTCAAAGACATGGAGGTTGAAATTTGACTCTGCCTGCTTGGACCCCCTGGGGGTGAAGCTAGTGGATTGATTAAGCCTAGTCTTTATAAAGTCACATCCATTTGCTTTGGTTTTGGGGTACTCTGCTGCCAGATACCCTTGGTCCTGCCCCACTTGGGTCCGGGCTCCAGTGACCAGAGGTAAGAGTGTTCTTGCGGAGTCAGCATAGGAATTCTCTGAGCCTACCTACTTCAGTTGACTGAAAATGGTCTCTCAGCTCCCACCTAAGGGCTTCCCAATAATTAGAAGCAATGCTTGCAAATCCTTGTGGATCCTTTTGGAAGGAGACCTGTGACGTTTGCTGGTGCTTTGCTCTTCGTATGGCATGGCATCAAGACCCCTGGGAAGCTTGCTCCGAAACCTACAGCAGAGGGATTTAGGCAAGTGTTTGTCCTTCCTTGTCTATCAGATGAGCAACTCTTATAGCTCTTGTGGGAACTGAGTGAGATGCCGCATGCAGAGTGCCCACTCTGGTGAGTGACATGTAGGTCTTCAACACATTTTAATGATAAAAACACGAAGACCATTCTAATGAAAGGTAGGCAGGAAAGACTGTATTCACCTTACTCGAGGGGTGGAGACACTGGAGCTCAGAGAGGTTATTTGGCCAAAGTTCAAGTATACAGAAATGAGGATACCAAATCCCTAATGTTTGCCCTCTGCACCTCCCTTGGGCTTCCAATCAGGTTCCGCACTATAGGCATCAGCATCCTCCTCACCCGCTCATACATTCCCACACACTGACCTCTTGGAGAAATCATAGATGCTGAGGTGACACTCCCTCTGCCTTAGAGGTCCTCTCTTCTCCATCCTTCCCTCCAAGTCCCAACTATTTCCCTTCATCTCACTGGGGAGCCACTATCTCCAAGCTCATCTGGTCTTTAAGCATCTACGGTTCAGTCTTGCAGACAACGAATCCTCTGCATTTGGTGCCCATCACTTACCTTCCAGGGTTGGTTTGTTTTTCTGCTAGTTTGCTCCTGGCTCTGGTTTTCACGGTGTGAAAACTTACATCTTGGTCACCATGTGAAACAACTCCCACCCTTTAAGACGGAGTCTGTGTCTTTCACACCTTGTGTGCTCCCTCTAGAGCCCCTGGCTTACAGCTGGGCATTCACTGCCAACCACAGATGAGAAGGGCAGGGGTGGGTGGTGAAAAGGCTCTAGCTGTGAGCTGGAAGCTTCAAGGCAGCAGCCCATCTTCATTTCTTGTGGCCGTGCTCTGTTCCTGACTTCAAGATAAGTGAGGACTGCCTCTAGGTATGGGGTTACAGGAAGTGGGGGGCACTTTTTCCATCCAGATAAAGATGAGATGATGTCCAGAGACCATCCTTAGAAGTCCTTAACTGAGATAAGTGGAGCCACGAAAGTTGGCAACCCAATTCCAAAATGGCCCACCAGTGGGGAAGGGGTGGGTGATGTGTTCAGAAAGGAATGGAGCATGAAGTGCTGGCCCTCAGGGACCCCTTCTGGATGTCACACTCAGCAGGACCTCTCCCAATCTCTCCCATTTGGGGGCATTCAAGCTCACAGACATCTTGTTTCCTGCAGTTGTCTCCAGGCTTCTGAGTTCAGTCCCTCGGTGTCCACAGGGCATTGGCTCCAGAAGCCCTGGCAGATACCAAGTTCCATGGGTGCTCCAGTTCCTTACATAAAATGACAGTATAGTGAATATGGTCGGCCCTCATGCCCACAAGCTTTGTATTGTGGCTTGTTGTTGTTCAGTTGCTCAATCATGTCTGACTCTTTTTGACTCCATGGACTGCAGCACGCCAGGCTTCCCTGTCCTTCACCACCTCCCTGAGTTTGCTTAAACTCATGTCCATTGACTTCGTGATGCCAGCCAACCATCTCATCCTCTGTCGCCCCCTTCTCCTCCTGCCCTCGATCTTTACCAGCATCAGGGTCTTTCCCACTGAGTCGGCTCTGCCAGCTGTACACAGCAGGGCTTGTCGGGGTACTCTCAGTATCTCCCCCATAGTATTCATAGGGTGGCTTTCCTCTTGACTCCTAAGGAGGCATAAAGGAAGTTTTTGTCTGAAAGGGGAAGCCTGTTTACTGTAATTAGATATTTAAAGACCCTCATTAGTCTACTTTGCTGGACCTAACACTCAGCAGTATCAAAATGAGAGGCTTTCAGCTCTGTTGCCTCCTTCCCCTCCTCCAGCATCAGTCTTTGAAGATTCCTGTTTGTATTTCTCCTTAGTCCTTAAGCTTCATGGCCATACTCTTGACCTAAGAAGTCCCATCACTTTCTCTCTGCAGATGAAATATATATGTTATATTTCCCACCCACTTGCGCCACCCCCCACCCCGTTCGAAAAGGTTAAGAAGCAGTCAGGCCCCCCAGTAGAGTGAACGAACAGCTCACCCAGCTATGCAATTATCCCAAAATAGCCCGTTTCCATTTGTAAGACTAGACTGCATTTAAATAAGCATTCTCTTCAAATAAACTTTCATTAAGTCAGACCTCTCTATAGCGAGCACGCTTAATGAGCGTGTGTATGCCCGCGTGTGGTGTGGAGCAGCTACCTCCATGCTTGGTTTTTGGAACAGGAGAGAGGCTGAGCTGTAATGAGATAAGGGAATGCGTTTTGGCAGAGACGCCGTTGACTTAACAAAGGGAACACTGAGATGTGCGTCGAATGGGGGTTGCTAAGATATCTGTGCTTCTGAAGAAATGGCTGCTGAAATTTCATGGGATACCATGACTTCCCTCCTCCCATCACATTTTTATTAGAAACCCTGCACCCATCATGCCTTCTCTGCTTAGACCCTTTTCCTCCTTCCTCATGGCATCACTGGGAAGTGATACGTGGCTGACAGGGAGCATGGCTACAGGTGCAAAATGCAAAATACTATTTCTCTAGTGTTTTCAGCCCTAATGAAATACCGGCATGGATCCTGTTTGAAAGCTACCAGGTGGCAGCATTTATTTGGGCTGAAACTCTGCATTGTCGCCAAAAATCCACTCTCCTGTGCATTATTGTTGTGCGGATTTGAGCCCACCCGCTCTGGAGGAAGCAGGTGACTCTGGGTTCAGCCCACGTGGGCGCCTTTGAAATGGGAGGTCAGCCCGGCCTCCGCTGCTTCCCCGGGGTACTTTATTAGAAAATGACTTCTCTTGTGGCCAAATGGAGCTGCTCTCTGTGGAGCAGAGGTATGAGATGACTGGATGAGGAGCTCGATCACACTGACCACCTCTGTTGTTTTTTTTTAAACCTATTGTCCTCAAGTATTCTACATTTTCAAAGGAATGAAAACTAGAAAAACCAGAAAGTGGGATAGAGCTGGGGTAGGTGGGGGATGCCTAAGGTCCCTTTGTGTGTGCTAAGTCACTTCAGTCGTGTCCAACTCTTTGCGACCCTGTGGACTATAGCCCGCCAGGCTTCTCTGTCCACGGGATTCTCCGGAGTCTTTCTAGCGGAGTGAGTTGCCATGCCCTCCTCCATCTTCCCAACCCAGGGATCAAACTCAGGTCTCTTATATCTCCTGCATTGACAGGTGGATTTTCTTTACCACTAATGCCACCTGGGAAGCCCTTGGCCCCCATTAAGAAGTTTCAGATAGCTATGTTAGCAGAAAGCCTTGTGGTGGAGCCTATAGACTCCCATAAAGTCAAAGAAAGATTAGAGTCAATTAAATATTGATGCAACAGTAAGTGGAAGAGAAGTGAGGGACTGCCTTCTAAATCTGACCTTTTCAGTCTAATATGTTACAGGGTGAAGTGTTTCCCTTCAAAATCCATGTGTTGAAGTCCTCACTCAGAATGTGGCCTCAACTGGAGACAGTCTTTCTCAGTTCAGTTCAGTTCAGTTCAGTCGCGCAATCGTGTCCGACTCTTTGCGACCCCATGAATCGCAGTATGCCAGGCCTCCCTGTCCATCACCAACTCCCGGAGTTCACTCAGACTCACGTCCATTGAGTCCATGATGCCATCCAGCCATCTCATCCTCGGTCGTCCCCTTCTCCTCCTGCCCCCAATCCCTCCCAGCATCAGGGTCTTTTCCAATGAGTCAACTCTTCGCATAAGGTGGCCAAAGTACTGGAGCTTCAGTTTTAGCATCATTCCTTCCAAAGAAATCCCAGGGTTGATCTCCCTCAGAATGGATTGGTTACCAAAGTACTGGAGCTTCAGTTTTAGCATCATTCCTTCCAAAGAAATCCCAGGGTTGATCTCCTTCAGAATGGACTGGTTGGATCTCCTTGCAGTCCAAGGGACTCTCAAGAGTCTTCTCCAACACCACAGTTCAAAAGCATCAATTCTTCTGCGCTCAGCCTTCTTCACAGTCCAACTCTCACATCCATACATGACCACAGGAAAAACCATAGCCTTGACTAGACGGACCTTAGTCGGCAAAGTAATGTCTCTGCTTTTGAATATACTATCTAGGTTGGTCATAACTTTTCTTCCAAGGAGTAAGCGTCTTTTAATTTCATGGCTGCAGTCACCATCTGCAGTGATTTTGGGGCCCAAAAAAACAAAGTCTGACACTGTTTCTACTGTTTCCCCATCTATTTCCCATGAAGTGATGGGGCCAGATGCCATGATCTTCATTTTTCTAGTCTTTCTAGAGGAAGTCAAGTGACAGTGAGGTAACATGAGTGGGCTCTGTTCCCATATGACTGGTGCCCTTATAAGAGTGGTGATGTGATTGTAGATACGCATGGTGGGAAGACCACAGGAAGACAAAGACGGTCATCTACAAACCAGGGATGGAGTCCTGGGACAGGTTCCTCCTCATAGCCCTCAGAAGGAAGCGACCTTGCCAACCACTCGATCCTGGAGTTTTGGCCTCCAGAACTGTGGACAGTAGATTTAAACCACCCAGTTTGTGGTTCATTATCATGGTGGTCCTTGCAAATGAATGCAGCATGTATACAGCAAGGACCTCTTGGAAGAAAATCAAGTTGTGAGTATGTGTAACTCTTGGATACTAGTTCTTCTTTAGTTAAGGGAGAAATTATAGAAAGTTGAGGTGGAAAGGAGCTTACCTATGGGAGGGTTGGGATAGGTCACTGTGGCAAAGTCCAGGAACTTGGACGCTCTGAAACTTTCAAGAGGAAAGAATGAATAAGGTGCTAGCCAGAGTTATGTCGTATGATGTATTTGTGTGTATGTTGTGAGTGTATTAATGCCGAGATGATGTCATAAGCTTAAGTCAGAAACTCTCATGTTGAACTGACTGTACTGTTTAAATGTCAACCCTCCAGTGAAGGGGCAGGATGAATGCAGCCAAAATAGGGTAGCACACTTCTCAGAGAACTCTATCTTGTGCCCATGGTAGAAATGACTAATGGATCACAACACTCTTTCCCTCTGGGTTGAATCTTGCCTCCACTGGTGAGCCAGGCAGGCACAACCAATCATTCCAATGTGGCAGGCTAAATTAAACCTAGTTTTTGGTTTCTTGTCAAGACCCTTTCTCCCAAGGATGCGGCGTCTGGGCTGGCAGCTTGGGTGAAACGCAGACTCTGGGGCCTCTCCCACACCTACCGAATTGAAATCTGCATTTCTAAACAGGGTCCCTAGGTGATCAACGTGCACATTAGGTGTGAGGTGCTCTGACCTGGAGGGACCGTCCTCCTGTGCAGGCAGTCAGTGTGAGCTCTACATGGCCCTGAGCAATAAGCCAGAGACCATTGTCACTCTCAAGAGAAAGCACTTCAGTTTGGGGTCAGGCAAGTGACGATGTTCAGTGTGAAATCGGACCCTTGCTCTGTTCTAGCTCTTTTTTATATGTGTCATAGGGTCAGTTCAATCAGTATGTTGCTTTTTTTTTTTTTTAAGTCTAGCTTGTGAATAAGAGCAATGAACTCAAGGGACAGAGGCCTCTTTGGTACCAACAAAAGGATCTTCAGAGCTCTGATGGAGAACAGCAAGGCTCACTGTCAGGCGCCCTAACATGGACCACCTCTTGCAGAATCTCCTCATGTGTTTCTCAAGAATCCACATTCCCAGGCTCCATTGTCAGCCCACTGACTTAGAACCTCAGTGATCTGATGCCCAAGAATCCCCATGCTGAGCCAGCTCCTCAGGTGATTCTTATGTACCCTCCAGTTTCAGAATCACTTGATAATTCAACCCAATTGTGAGGCAGAAACTCTTGTGAAAGAGTAAATGAAAGAGTCATTTATGCTACAGTATGAATTAGTAAGGGCTCTCAGCTGGTGCTAGTGGTAAAGAGCCCGCCTGCCAATGCAGGAGACACACAGTGACATGGGTTCTATCCCTGGGTTGGGAAGATACCCAGGAGTAGGACATGGCAACTCACTCCAGTATTCTTGCCTGGAAAATCCCATGGACAGAGGAGCCTGGCAGGATACAGTTCATAGGGTCACTAAATGTTGGACATGACTGAGGAACTGAGGATACACACGCACACCCAGAAGTGAGTAAACTTTTCATGAGTGACCTTCCAGGTTATGTCTATGGTCATGCATGCACACACGTTTACATGAATGAGATCATGAGACACACATCACTACATATTTTACTTTTTAAATTCAACATTCACATTTTCTATATCCTATCCTATTCTAAGGCCTGCATAGCTTTCCATAACTTGGATAGGCCTTCGTTGTTATATATATTAGTTTCTTATTGGTGGACATTTAGAATGTTTTCTGTTTTTTTTCCCCCCATTGTGAACAATGCTATGGTGATCATTTTTGCACTGTTTTTGTGTACCTGAACACGTGTGTGCATGGGAGTATTTTCCTATAAATGGAATAGCCAGTTTGAAGGGTATATACATTTTATATTTTAATAGATCTACCAAGTGTGTGTTAGTCAATCAGTCACGTCTGACTCTTTGCAACCTCATGGACTGTAGCCTGCCAGGCTTCTCTGTCCATGGAATTCTCTAGGCAAGAATACTGGAGTGGATAGCCCTTCCCTTCTCCAGGGGATCTTCTTCATCTAGGGATCGAACCCAGGTCTCCCACATTGCAGGCAGATTCTTTACCATTTAGGCCAACAGGAAAACCCAAGTTTCCCTCTGAATGGGTTATATTGAACAGTAATTTGCAATCTCACCAGCAAGGTGCTATCTGCTTTTTATATAGTTGCATGTTTTACAAAGCCCTTTAGGGGCATTACTCCTTGGAAGGAAAGTTATGACCAACTTAGACAGCATATTAAAAAGCAGAGACAAGCCCTCTGAATGGGTTGTATTGAACAGTAATTTGCAATCTCACCAGCAGGGTGCTATCTGCTTTTTATATAGTTGCATGTTTTACAAAGCCCTTTAGGGGCATTACTCCTTGGAAGGAAAGTTATGACCAACCTAGACAGCATATTAAAAAGCAGAGACATTACTTTGCCAATAAAGGTCCGTCTAGTCTAGGCTATGGTTTTTCCAGTGGTCATGTATAGATGTGAGAGCTGGACTGTGAAGAAAGCTGAGTGCCGAAGAATTGACGCTTTTGAACTATGGTGTTGGAGAAGACTCTTGAGAGTCCCTTGGACTGCAAGGAGATCCAACCAGTCCATCCTAAAGGAGATCAGTCCTGGGTGTTCATTGGAAGGACTGATGCTAAAGCTAAAACTGCAATACTTTTGGCCACTTCATGCGAAGAGTTGACTCATTGGAAAAGACTCTGATGCTGGGAGGGATTGGGGGCAGGAGGAGAAGGGGACGACAAAGGATGAGATGGATGGATGGATCACCGACTCAGTGGACACGAGTTTGGATAAACTCTGGGAGTTGGTGATGGACAGGGCGGCCTGGCATGCTGTGATTTATGAGGTCACAAAGAGTCGGACACGACTGAGCGACTGAACTAAGCTTAGGGGCATTATCACTCAGTCTGGTGATGGGAGGGATGGAGAGCTGTAGGTTTATGCTCATAGTGCAGATGAAGAGACCAAGTCACAGCATGGGACTGCATGGGAAAGAGGAGAGAAAGGCCCCATCCACATGCAGATGGACAGAGGCAGACCAACGTCACTTTTCTATTTCTGCATTAATAACATTTTGCTTTACTTTTCCATTTCTCTGTTAGTGGAAATACTTGCTCATATCATTTTTTATGGTATATGAGTGAGTGTTTTAGTGTCATATAGATTTTTTCAAAGACTTTGCTGTTTTAGATGAGTTTTATGGTCACAGGAAAATTGAGAGGGAGGCACAGAGGTTTATCCTCTACTCCTCCGTGTGCACAGCCTCCCCTACTACAACAGCACCCACAGAATAGTGCACTGGTTATAATTAATGAGCCTGGTATTGACACCTCGTGATCCCACATAGTCCGCAGCTTATAGCAGGGTTCACACTGGCTATTGTGCATTGTACAGGTTTAATCAGGTGCTCAGTGACATGTGTGCCTCACTATGGTATCATGCAGTGTGTTTTCACTGCCATAAGCATTCTCTGTGCTCCATCCATCCCCCTTCCTTCCCTGCAAACCCCCTGGCAACCCACTGATCTGTTGACTGTCTCCGTAGTTTTACCCTTTCCAAAATGCCACATGGTTGGAATCATACAGCATGTATCCTTTTCAGATTGGCTTCTTTTAATTAGAAATATGCACTAAAGACTTCTCCATGTCTTTTCATGGCTTGATAACTCATTCATTTTTAGTGCTGAGTAATATTTCATTGTCTGGACGTACCACAGTGATTCATCCATTCACTGCCTGAAGAACACTTTGGTTGATTCCAAGTTTTGGCAATAATGAGCAAGGCTTCTATAAACAATATGTGGGGATAGGTTTTTGTATGGAAATAAGTTTTCAGTTCATTTGGGTAAATACATAATTGGCATAATTTCTGGATTATATGGTGAGAGTGTGGTTGGTTTTGTAAGGAAATGCCTAAGTGTCTTCCAAAGCAGCTGTGCCATTCTGCATTCCCGCCAGCAATGACTGAAAGTTCTTGTTGCTTCACACCCTTGCTGGCACTTGGGGTGGTCAGTCTTCTGGATTTTGGCCATTCTAACAGGTGTGTCATGTAGATGCTTTTAGAAATCATTTTCACAGAGGGAGTATTATATACATACACACAATGTCTTCAAATGTTTAATAAATGTTCAGTAATGTTCAACAAATGTCAATTCCCCTCTGACCTCTTTCTACAGACAGAAGTTACCCACCTTCTCCAACAAATCACAGTAGGTGGTAGATTTCAGTAACTAAGCAACTGATTTGTTTAATACTCTGTTTAATAGTCATTGTTCCACACCATTTATAAGAGTGCCTCTATTTGTCAGGGCTTTAGGATACCAGCAGAGTTTCCCTTCCTGTCTACTGAAGGACTAAAGTTTATTTTAAAAACAACATCTCCCCCTCCCTCATTTCCCCTCAACCAAACCTCATAGGAAATTGGAAAGTCTGCAAAGTGCTTACAAAGTCACGATGCATGCAGCTTAATCCCTGAGGGGTGATGTGGGCAAAAGAAGAGAGTTCACATCTCAAATCGACCCAGAGTAACTCATATCACTTTCTGGGGTTTTTGAGTACCCCACAGGCGACACCATATTCCAGACTCCATTCTTTTCCCTCACCTGCTGCACCTGCACCCCTCCCCCACCTGCCATACCTGCACCCCCACCTGCTGTGTGTGCACCCCTCTTCCCCCACCTGCCCTACCTGCGCCCCTCCCCCACCTGCCTTGGCTGCTCCTAAGCGTCTCTGCAAACCAGGCTCCTCTCCCTGGCCCTCATCTCCCAGTCCTCATGCCCGATGTGAAGCCTGGGTCTGTCTTGAAGAGGAACAGGCGGATGCAGCTGGGGAGGCATTGCATCCAAAGGTCTGATGCGAGCAGACCAGAATTATTCATAAGATGGGGGAAATAAGCAAAAAATAAGCTCAAAAACCATGTTTGCACAGTGTTTTGTCCCGTCAATTATAAACTATAAAAACAAAAGCTGCCTTGTTTGGCTTGATGGCTACACTGAGGCCATCCTCCTGCAGCAGGCCAGGGTGTGTGGCTGGATGCATGGATGGACAAATGGACAGAAAAGAGACCTAGTGGGCATTGGGTGGGCCCAGTGTAGCCTCGAGGAGCTAGAAAACACAGACTTGAAGCCAGGGGTCTGCTATTCTGCATGGTTAGCGCTTGCTGACAGACTGGAGCCTTGCTGTGCTGCAGTGCCTGGAACAAGGGCTTTGAAAGAGAGAAGAGGTACCTGTCAGTGCCCAGAGGAAGGAAAATCATGTTTAAAGTTGGTGACGCAGGCATTCATGGGAGACGGCTGGGGAGAAGGATAGATAGTTCTTCTCCATTTTAGAGGTGCTGCCTCTTGACCTTGAGATGCCCCTGATCTTGTCTGGGTGACGTTTCTGGCTCCCCAGGAAGAGTCTTCCATCACCTGGCCCAGCCTTCAGGGCAAAGAGCTCTTCAAGAGCCCAATGAATCTTAATAAAAAATGGAAATGGCTTTCCCCCTTCATTTTAATTAACATTATGTCTACATTTCTGGGATAATGGATAATTAAGTGAGTTCCCTTGGCATTACAATGTTCTTGGAAACAATTTATGGTTTCGTTTCACTCTGTGAAGGCTGTTTGGGTTGGTGTTGAAGTTTCATCATAAATATTTCTGAGGAGTATTTGCACATCAGTGATTTGTATTCACGTGGCTGCGATACCACACATTCTGGGGAAGTGTCTTACATAATAGTTCCTCACAGGCAACACTTCTGTCCTTCTTTTGCTTTGGGGCACAGAGTCGGTTTCAGAATTTGCACTCAGGGGGTAGCACTAGCCAGCTGCCACTGTTCTAACCTGTGTTCACCTGTGTGAAGTGGTTGGCCTGAGACAGAAACCCAGTGGACCTCCTGAAACTGGGCAAGGCTCCAGTCTTCCTGTCTAAAAGGGAAATGCTGACAATGATAAGAGTTCACACGTAGTAAGTGTATTAAATATATCAAATGTAAAAAATGCCCCCTAATCTGTACTTTACTGGGCTTCCCTGGTGGCTCAGCTGGTAAAGAATCTGCCTGCAATGCAGGAGACCTGGGTTTGATTCCTGGGTTGGGAAGATCCCCCTGGAGAAGGAAACGTATTTTCCCAGTCTTCTTGCCTGCAGAATCCCATGGATGGAAGAGCCTGGCGGGCTACACCCCATGGGGTAACAAAGAGTCGGACATGACTGAGAGACTAACATAGCCTGTACTGTGTTCAATATGTCTTTATTGTCCACATTCAGCCTTCATGATAAATCAAGGGCTTAGGTGCTCCTGTTGTCATCCTCAGTTTATGTCAAGCTAGGGAGTGCATCCATTGGGGTTTAAAGCCAGGCATTTGCCTTTAATTGCCTGTGGTGCCCGATGTACCCCTTATACCATCCTTATGGTAATATTTGGGCTATGCAGACATGCTGACCACCTCCTTCCAGGAGACTTTCTGTGATGATGGAAATGGCCAGGTCTGTCCAGTTCAGTGACCACTAGCCATGGAGGGCTACTGAGCCTGTGAAATACGACTAGTGTGACTGTGGAAATGAATTGAACAATTAAATATAATTACTTGTCTAAAGAGCCATGTGTGGTTACTGGCTGCCATATTAGACAGCATAGTCACAGAGCAAGTTGTCTGCTCTTATGCAATAATACTCAGGTCCCACTTATTGCTGCTGTAACTAATCAGCCAAACTTCATGGTTGAAAAAACACAAAGTTGGTCAGGAGCCCTAACCTCGAGGTGTCAGCAGGGCTGTGTTCCTTCTGCAGGCTCTAGGGGAGAATGCATTTACTTCTCTTTTCTAGCATCTACAGCCTGCCTGCGTTCTCTGGCTTGTGGCCCCTTCCCTCCTCTTCAAAGTTGGCGGAAGAGCACCTTCAACTCTCTGTCTGATTCTGACCTTCCCTCCTTCTTCTTTGAAGACCTTTGTAATTACACTGGTTTATCTGGATAATCCAGAACTGTCTCCTCATATCAGAGTCCTTAGAAGGGAATGACAACCCACTCCAGTATTCTTGCCTGCAGAACCCCACGAATAGAGGAACCTGGCAGGCTATAGTCCGTAGGTTCACAAAGAGTTTGACATGACTGAAGCAGCTAGCACTTTGAGGGCTTCCCAAGCAGTGCTAGTGGTAAAGGATGTGCCTGCCATTGCAGGAGATGTAACAGACATGAGTTCGAACCCTGGGTCAGGAAGATCCCCTGGAGGAGGGCATGGCAACCCACTCCAGTGTCCTTGCCTGGAGACTCCCATGGACAGAGGAGCTGTCCGGCTACAGACCATAGGGTCGGAAAAGAGTCGGATGTGACTAAAGTGAGTTAGAACACACACACTCACATTCACAAAGTCCTTTTTTGCCATACTGGTAACACGTTCACAGGTTCTGAGGATTAACACCAGGGCATCGTCTAGCCTCTTGTATCACCCAGACACCCTTGTGCGACTGTCCCTCGGAGGTTAAGGTCACAGGCTGCAAGGTTACACCGGCCTGGATGTGAATCCTTTCTTCGTCACTCCCAGTGGAACTTGGCTTTAAGCAGGTTGCTTCATCTTTCAGTGTGTCAATGCACTTATCCTCAGAAGGGGAATAATGCTAATGCCAAACTGATGGTGTTGTTATAAAAATCAAGTGAGATGACGAGGGAAGGTGCTTAGCACAGAGGGGGGCACATTTTAACACTCAAATTGTTTGATGCTACTTCTTGTACTTGGTTTTTGTTATTATTTGGTGCAGTATACCCTTACTTTCCTGCTTAGTTCTTTAAAAGATATCCCTGAGGTCAAAGTAATCTAGAGATGATGACAACCATGATCATAAGTAGTTATCTCTTTCATTTAAAATGCTTTTTAGGGTACTTCCTTTTATTTCTCTTAATCATTTTAACCGCCATGTAAAGTACGTGGTAGTAGAAAACAAAGGCTCAGAAGAGCCAGACCCCAAACTCCTGCCCACTGTTTCCAGGACTGATGCTCGTTACACACGTCGTACCTGCCTTTCTCTCTATCCTGAAATAAAGAAGAAGGAAGGAAAACCCTGTGGGTTTGCACAGGGGGTGGAAGGATGAGTCAAGGAAGGCGAGGAGGAATGGTGACCACGTACCAGTTGGGAGTTACTGGCCCAGAGTCTTCCGTGACGTGTAAGGTTTGCAGTTTCACAGGCTTCCCTTTGAGCTGCACAGGGGCCCAGAGAGCTAACTGAGAGTTCTCCTGCCAGTTATGCCCTCCGCCCAGCAGGAGAGGCTCTCTCCCGTCTCCCCCACGAGCTGCGCCCCACCTGGTCCTCCACCTACCCGCCTGCAGCACCACCCCAATGCGCCGATCCCTCCTCCTGCAGGGCGAGGGGCCGTCTCACTCTCCGCCTCTGCGCAGCCTGCCTCCGCCCAGTGGCTCAGCTGGCCTCCGGGTGGCCCTGTGTGCTGCGCAGTGTCTTCGCTCTGCGGGGCTGTGTGTGTACGCTGGCTAGCGAGCTGTGCAGGTCTCACCTGCCCACTGTGGGGTGCTGTGCGTTAGACCATCTCATGCGACTTAGGGTGGGGGGATTCCCCCCTTCACTCGCGGGGTGATTAGGAGGTGATGAGGACAGTCCTCCTGAGTTTGAGATCAAAGTCTACCCACTCAGGTTCTCTACAATCTCAGGCCCTCTCCGTGCTTCCTTTGCTCTGTAGATTTTTGGTATCTGCCCGGTATGATTCGTATGAATGCTAAACAAAATGTATGCTTATGTATCTGGCATATAAAACACTCAACAGCTTCCTTCTTCCCTCCCTTTTTACTTTCCTTCTTCCTTCCTTCTGCAAATTTATATTAAGCACTCACAGTTTTGTGAGGATGGAACAAACTATTATCAGAAAAATCCAGATCCCAAGTATGAGTTAAGCTGCCAGGCTATCAATGGCTACCTGAACACAAACTCAAGATATTTCTTCAAATTTTATTTTTAATTAGGGGATATTTACTTTATAATATTCTGATGGTTTCTGCCACATTCAACATGAATCAGCCCCACAGGGATACATATGTCCTCTCTTTCTTAAACTTCCTCCCCTACCACCTCCCTCCCCATCCCACCCCTCAAGGTTGTCACAGAGCACCAACTTTTAACTCAAGATATTTTAACAACTTCAGGATGATTTGAAAATAAATCATTTGCTTATTTTTCAAATAATGATATTTTCCATTTTCCCTACTCCCTGACCTCTTGCACAAACCTCTCTGGATCTGGCCCTTCCATGGATCTTGAATTTAAACCGTGAAAAGTTAAGCCCCACACTGTTGTTCAACTTCTAGACCTGAGCTTTGCTCATCCTTGCATTTCCAACCCAGCACAAAAGCGTTTTCAATACACGATCACCCAAGTTGTAGCGGGTGTTCTACAATTCCATTCAGCACATAAAAATGTGTTTCTTCTGGCTGCATTATATTACCCTACTTATTGAGCCATTTATCACATAGCATGGGGCCCAAGCTCTGTTTTATTGAAATTACAGAATCCAATATCCATGTGTCCACATATCCTCGCATCTCTGCAGGGCCTTTCTGGAGGAGAGTTGCCTCTTATGAATGTTGACAAGCTAAGCAGTCTTTTCTCTCCATTCCCCTGGGTTCAGGGTGAATTCCATTGGAAATATATCCATCCTAGAAAAAGAACACTCCCTCCCACTCAAGTGGGACGATGGGACTGCATTGCCCCAGCATTTAGCACTGGATGCAGAATGTGTGTGCTAAGTCCTGTCAGACTCTTCACGATCCTGTGGACTGTAGCCCGCCAGGCTCCTCTGTCCATGGGATTTCCCAGGCAAGCATAGTGGAGTGGGTTGCCATGCCCTCCTCCAGGGGATCTTCCTGATCCAGGGATCGAAGCTGTGTCTCTTACATCTCCTGCATTGACAGGTGGGTTCTTTACCACCAGGGGATGTGGAATAGTGGAGTAGTAATTGTGGGTCCTGATACAGGAAGCTGCCAGACCTGAGTCAAACCCCAGCTCTTCTGCTTTGCCACTCTTGAACCTTGGACCCCCTCCCCCCAACCTTTTTTTTTTTTTTTGGTAAATTGGCTGATCTTCAGTTTCCTTATCTGTAAAATAAATGAGGATGATAATAGTACCAAACTCAGAAAGTTGTTGAAATGAATAGATGAGCCAAAATATACACATGCTTGGAAGAGTGCTGGATATCTTTCAAGCTTGTGGCTATAACTTTTTATTTTCTTTCATACCTTGTGCCACTCAGTTGTGTCCAGCTATTTGCAACCCCATGGACTGTATGGGGGGAGGCTCCTCTCTCTGTGGGATTCTCCAGACAAGAATACTACAGTGGGTTGCCATTTCCTCCTCCAGGGAATCTTCCCAACCCAGGGATGGAACCCTGTATTTCCAGGGTCTCCTGCATTGCAGACAGATTCTCTACCACAGAGCCTATAATTCTTTCTGGTAGAAGGAAGGATAGAGAAGATGAGATGACTTTTATTCATTTATTCATCCTACATTTATTATGTGCCTACTGTGTATCATGTACAATGCCAGGCATTGAGGATGCAAAAAGATTAAGATGAATAAACTTAGCCTCAGTCATCAAAATGCTGAGTCTCTTCCAAGACGGACACTTAAGATTTCATAGGCAAAATAGGCTGCATCCTGTCCTACTTCCATCCCATTTTGTAGCCTGACATGCTTTCAAAAGGCTGCTCAGCTTCTGGAATCCCACCGTTAAACTGCTTAAGTACAAACCAACAGGGAGCTCCTGAGAAATGCCTGTGACTTCAAGGTTAAGTTCAGGTTACCCACCTAACCTTGAGCAAATCACTTCTTTGCTTTCTCCTCTTTAAAACCAGGAATTCCTCCTTCTGCACAGGCCACCACACAGAGCACAAACTACTATATCCAGAAAGTGCTTTGTCAACCCAAAGTGATGATTCTGGCACGAGGAGCAGAGCACCCTCCCTAGGTCCCTCTGGGAGAGGTGGGAAATGTGTGATGAAACAAGTTCAAACCCTGATGGGTATTTCTGTCTCCTTCTGTTAAACTTGGGTTTGGCAACTTTTACAACCCTCCCCCTTGATTCTAAAACTGGGTCCTAAGGGAACCTGTGAGACAAGCTGTCAAACAGTAACTGAAAAGTTAGATAAAGTTAAGGAAGCTAAGAGGTGGGTGCTTTTCTGAGGCTTTTTGCCTAAAGATAGAGGGAAAAGTAGGGAGGGAAGTGAATCTCTCTAAACGGGGAAAACAAAATCGTGCAGAGCTTTAATTTCCCTGGAAGTCTAAGTCTTAACTGTAGCCGCCTTTGCTAGATTCTGAATGTACTTGGAGAGCAAGTTTCTCAGGAGGGTCATTGTTATAGGGCTGGACAGGGTGGTTCCTCCCTATGCAGTGTAGTCACCATGCCAGATAAACACCAGGAGCAGCCCCAACTCAGTCTCTGTGGCAACCCCAAACACCCACACGTTTTTCCAAATTTCTCTAGGAAAGGTCTTAGCAAGTATTTTTCTGTGAAGACCCAGATAGCAAATATCAACCCTATGGTCGCTGTCACAACTCGAGGCTGCACCCCACAGAATGAAAGCAACCGTAGACATGGGGACAAATGGGCATGGCTGTGTTCCAATAACATTTTATTTACAAAAACCGAGGGCAGGCTGACCCTGGTCTGTGGGTTGTCCTCTGAGGAGCCCTGTTCTAGGGGACTGTGCCACCCTGTTGAAATTCCCTTTTCTGTTAGGAGAAATGTGGGCAGAGAAATGAGGTGACTGTCCTTGATAGCACTGATCATCTCTATGATAGCTTCCTCACAGAAAGAAGAAGGAAGTGCCCAGATGAGAGATCTTGTTTTGTCTTCCCTTCACCTTGAGTTAGGGTTCTTCAGAGAGACAGAGCCAATAGGTGGATAGATAGATGGAGGGATGGATGGGTAGATAGATGGGTGGGTGCATGGATGGTTGGATGGGTAGATAGACAGATGGTAAATAGACAGAGAAGTGAGTGGGTGGGTGGGTAGGTAGGTAGGTATAAATAGGTAGGTAAGTATGTGGATTGATTAATTATGTGATGGATAAATTATGAGAGATTAACTCACATGATTATGTGGGCTAAGAAGCCCCATGATCTGCCATTGGCAACCTGGAGACCCAAGAAAGCTGGTATATAATTCAGAACAAGTCCAAAGTCCCAAGAACCAGGGAAGCCACTGGGGTAAATCCTAGACCTGCTGCTAAGTCGCTTCAGTCGTGTCCGACTCTGTGCGACCCCATAGACTGGACTATGTAGCCCACCAGGCTCCCCCGTCCCTGGGATTCTCCAGGCAAAAACACTGGAGTGGGTTGCCATTTCCTTCTCCAGTACATGAAAGTGAAAAGTGAAAGTGAAGTCGCTCAATTGTGTGCAACTCTTAGCAACCCCATGGACTGCAGCGCACCAGGCTCCTCCATCCATGAGATTTTCCAGGCAAGAGTACTGGAGTGGGGTGCCATTGCCGGGGGCAGAGAATATGAGATGAGAGGTCCCAGCTAAGGTAGTCATGCAGGAAAGGAGTGAGTTCCCCCTTCCTCTCCATTTTGTTCCAGGCAGGCCCCCAACTGAACTAGCTGATGCCCGCCCACATTGGGGAGGGGAGTGTACCATTCAAGTGCTAATCTCGTCCCTCCCAAGAACGCCCTCCCAGACACACCCAGAAATACCCTGTGACCAGATACCTATGCTTCTGCTATCTAATCAAGCTGACACTTTAAATTAACTATCCCACTCCCCATACGGTGGACTTCCCTGGGGGCTCAGATGGTGAAGAATCCACCTGCTGTGCAGGAGACCAGGGTTCTATCCCTGTGTTGGGAGGATCCCCTGGAGAAGGGCGTGGCAACCCACTCCAGCATGCTTGCCTAGGAAATCCCATGGACAGAGAAGTCTGGTGGGAGACAGTCCATGTGTTTGCAAAGAGTCAGACACGACTCAGCAACCAAACAACAACGATAATGATTTCCATGCTATGTGTGTGTGTGTGCAGTTGGACTGTACAGACCCCATGGACTGTAAATAATTTACATAAAATATACAGATCTCAAAGGTAAAATTCAATGAGTTTTGATGAATATTAATATATACCCTGGTGACTATCATCTCATCCTATGTATAGGTCACTTCTCTCCATTTTAGAAAGTATCCTGAGCCAATCCAGGATGCCCCCGTCTGAGGCAACTGTCCCTATACAGTAGTTTCACCTGTGTTTTTGTACTCTGTGTATTGGGATTTACAGTTTATGTCTTTTTCTTGTCATCTTGGGTGGACTTTTTCATTAAATGAAAGGTGGGTATTGACAATAATATGGGGAAATTTTATTTAGATAAATCATCCTAATCCCATCACCTGAGGAGCACATGTTTTCATCCTGGTAAATTCTCCCCCTGATCTCACCCATGTTAATTATTTTCAGACTTTCCACACCATTTCCCCTGATTTTTTATTGAATGATACACCAGACACATTTCCCTTGTTTCTGTGGAATTACCTAATAATTGTTTAGTGGTTGTCTAAAATTCTAGCCTGCTGATGCTCTCAAAGGTACCAGAACCTCTCCCTGTCAAGGACAGAGATGGTATTTCCAGGTTCATTTTGGAGAGGCTGATCCCCAGGTTCGAATCATGGCTTGAAGCCTTGGTTGCTTATCAACCAAGAGGTCATAATCAGACTGGCTTTGTAGGGTTGCTGTTACAGTTGAATCAGTTCTTCTGTGTCAAACAGTCAGAACAATGCCCAGGACAGGACAGAGTAAGCGCTATCATTATTGGGCATTTACGCCATTGTCCAGTTTTTCATGGGGCTTTCCAGGTGGCTCAGAGGTAGAGAATCTGCCTGCCAGGCAGGAGATGTGGATTCCATCCCTGGATAGGTAAGATCCCCTGGAGGAAGGCATGGCGACCCCCTCCAGGATTCTTGCCTGGGAAATCCCATGGACAGAGGAGCCTGGCAGGAAACAGTCCATGGGGGTTGCAGAGAGTCAGACACGACTTAGTGAGCAAACAGCAGCAGCGCCAGCCAACGCCTGGCAGACGCTGTGGTCACAGGTACGTAAGGGTTCTTCCTGAGGTGAATTCCCGAGAGAAGAGGTAAAGACGTGGGATATTCAGTGGCCCTTGCTGTGTGCTGTCCATCCTTCTCAGCTAGTGGCCCGCACTCCCACCCCCAGACCCTCATCTTTGATGATGCTTCTTCCTTACTTGTTGTAATTGCTTAGTTACTAAGTCATGTCCAACTCCTTGTGACCCCATGGACTGCAGCACACCAGGCTTCCCTGTCCTTCATTATCTCCTGAAATTTCCTCAAATTCATATCTACTGGGTCAGTGATACTAACCAGCCATCTCATCCTCTGTCGTCCCCTTCTCCTCCTGCCTTCAATCTTTCCCAGCATCAGGGTCTTTTCCCTTGAGTCGGCTCGTCACATCAGGTGGCCAAAGTATGTACTGGAGCTTCAACTTCAGCATCAGTCCTTCCAATGAATATTCAGGGTTGATTTCCTTTTGGACTGACTGATTGATTTCCTTGCTGTCCAAGGGACTCTCCAGGGTCTTCTTACTTCTTAGATCCTGTAAACTCTCGGGTTCTCTGGAGAGTGTCTTCAAATTCTTGAATAAACCTGCCTCTCTTCATTTCCACTGTCATTACGTTGGCCCTTCTCCACCCATGAGTATAGAAGGGCCCCATAGATGAGCCTTTAATTTCTCCAGAACATCCCCAAAGATCTTGCCCTGAGGGTGAAATTCAATCTCCTCAGCCTGCTCCTTGCCCGAGACTCAAACCTGGACTTTACCCTCAATGATGCTTCTCTCTCGCTTGGCTGCACCTACTCATCACATCCTATTTCACGTCTGACTAGCTTTATGTCAACTCTTAATGAGATGACAGTGTGAAATGGGAGTCTGGCCCCATCTAGGAGGGGTGGGGGAGAAGGGGTCAGAAAGGTGGGATGAGACAAGAAGGGCTGATGGTATTTCCCTTTGTGAAGGAGACCTTGTAATAACTGTACAGGGCCCTCCACTGTGAGAAAAGGGGACATGTGAATACCCCAAGGACACAGTTATCTGAGATTCTTCTCCTTGGGAACCTGATTCTAAAGAGCATCATAGGTGTTCTCTGGTGCATACAGAAGTTTCTCATGGTGAATTAGATGAAAGACCAATGATACTTCTTGACAACGTTCTGCACAAGGAAATTATGCCCTAAGAGATGCAACATCATTCTCTGTCTAAATCACTCAGTGGGACAGTAAGGTTACTGGAGCTTGTGGTGAGTTGTTATTGCTGTTCAGTCACTAAGTCGTGTCCAACTCTTTGCAATCCCGTGGACTGCAGCACGCCAGCCTCCCCTGTCCTTCACTATCTCCCAGAGTTTGCTCAAACTCATGTTCATAGAGTCAATGATGCCATCTCATCCTCTGCTGCCCCTTCTCCTTTTGCCTTCAATCTTTCCCAGCATCAGAGTCTTTTCCAATGAGTTGGCTCTTTGCATCAAGTGGCCAGGGTGTTGGAGCTTCAACTTCAGCATCAGTCCTTCCATGAATATTCAGGGTTGAATATTTAGGATTGACTGGTTTGTTCTCCTCGCAATCCAAGGGACTCTCAAGAGTCTTCTCTGGCACCACAGTTTGAAAGTGTCAGTTCTTTAGTGTTCAGCCTTCTTTATGGTTCAATTCTCACATCCTTACCTGACTACTGGAAAAACCATAGCTTTGACCATATGGACCTTTGTAGGCAAAGAGATGTCTTTTCTTTTTAATAAGACTTATTTACTAAACTGTCAGCTTCATCAGCAAGTGTGACACACACACACACACACACACACACCCCTCACCTATCCTGAGAATGATGCTGTCAATGAGAGTCAAACCCTTTTTCTTCTGCCACCCACCTCCAAAATTACAATAAAAAATTATAAGAGGTTCCAGAAGTAGTTCAGTTCTGAGGAAAAAATGCATCCCATCCCACCCCCATATGGAGACCTTCCCTGTGTCCCAGAAATAGAGAAGCTTCTTCAAAGACATCTCCATCATCCAGCACACTCAGCAAGGGCTCTCAGCCAGCACTGCTCCCTTTCCAGTTGATTCTCAGGTGCCAGATAAGCTGTCCATGCTGGCCAGAAGTCTGAGAGTCCTGGAGGCCTTGTGCACAAATCCTTCCCCCACTCTTTCTCCCTTTCTCCTGCAACACAAAGTAAGAAGGCCTATCTGTGTAAGGAGGATTCATTGGAATCTCTAATTAAATACATAGCAGCTGGTGAATTAAAGCATTTGTCTTAGCTCTGCCATCCTATAATACCTTATAATCCTGAGAGTCCAGAGTATGAATTAATTATAATTTCTAAGAACTCAGGGAGCCAGCGGCATTGAGGAGGGTGAGGTGGAGAAGGAGAAGCTCTGAATGGTGATGGCAAATTCTTGTGAAAAAGGGACAGAGCCATGATTGTTATTTAGAAGAAGAGGAAGCCACCTTAGGGAGTTTAGAAGCCTGTGTATTTGTGTGTTTTTTGTGTGAGTGAGTGTGTGTGTGTGTGTGTGTGTGAGGGGGGGGTGTGTGTGCATCACATGTGGGTATATTCAAGGTCATGTTCAGGCTGTTACTGCCAGGCACTTAACAGTCCCAGTTTCATCAGCAGGACCAGCAGTATCTTACAGCTAGCAAGCACTTATTGTTGTCTAGTTGGTCAGTCATGCCCAGCTCTTTGCGACCACATAGACTGTAGCCTGCCAAACTCCTCTGTCCATGGGATTTCCCAGGCTTGTTGCATGCTCTTTATATGACAAGCACTTTTCCCCATCATATCTAAAGACCCATAGCTGTAGTTGTCATGACTCTGCATTGACAGTTTCACTCTCTTACCAATGAATGAGAAGATGAAGCTCGAGGAGGTTAACTCATCTTCGCCAAAGTCTCCCACAGCTCATGAGTTTCAGAGCTGGTGCTCAGACCCAGGGTGACCTGATCTCAGAACCTCTTCCCCTAAGAACTGCTCCCCCGCAACCACCCCGGCCAGTCTTCCTGAATTTACGATGTGCCAGGCCTCTTGCTGGGGGCCTAGAGTATAGAATATAATGAGACATGAGTCTTACCCTTAAGGAAAGGAACCTGCCTTTCAGTGGGAAATGCAGGCTAATGGGACATGTGCTGCTGTAACAGACAAACTCTGAAATTACTTAGGACCCTGGCTCCTACCTCTCTATGGCTATTCCATCTTCACCTTCTGGCCCCCAGGGGGAAATAGGGTGAGGGTCTCTTGGAGAATTTGTACTGACCAGGCCTGGGCATAGTGGGAAGTCCTTCCCTTCATGCTATCGCCGCTGTAACTCAGTCACAGGGCCCTGCCTAGCTACAAGGGAGCTGCAAAATCCTGGTACCTATGTTCTCATGAAGAAGGGTAAGCCTGGGGTATATGGTCAAGGCTTGTAAGCGGGAGAAATCTCTGCATTTTCCGATGTCAAACTTGCAGAGACCTTAGAGAGCAGGGTGGGACTCCGCGGAGAGCTTTATTTTTGTCTCTTTCCCCTCCAGAAGTGGCAAGGTCAGTCTTTTATAAAAAGGATCATGAAAAGCAAATGACTCATAAACTAAAAAAAAAAAAAAAAGACACACATGCAAGGAAAAGAACAAAGCCCTTGGTGTTGTCAGGGGCTGGGATTCACATCCTGGCGCCACCAGGGGAGAATAGTTCCTACCCTCTCCATGCATCGTCCTCCTCCTTGAGAGAAGGAAGACAAAGCGCCTACTGCATGGGGAGCTGCAGGGACAATGGAAATAGAAAAGGAGTGTGGGGTGTCTGGCACGCAGTGCACCCCCGCACATCACCGTTGTCCTGTCTGCAGTGGCAGAAGGCTGCACCAATCTCTGCAGCTGCTCTTACACCCCTGTGCTACTTTGTGGGAGGTAGATGTTGGGCCTTTCTTTCAATTCCTTACACAGCAAGTCAGCTAGATCATGAAAAGGCTCATGCTTAACAAAGAAACCTCAACAGAAATTGAGTCACAGATGCAGAAAACAAAGCTATGGTTACCAAGGTTGGAAGGAGGAGAGAGAGAAACTGGGAGATTGGGATTGACATATACACACTGCTGCTGCTGCTAAGTCACTTCAGTCGTGTCTGACTCTGTGCGACCCCATAGACGGCAGCCCACCAGGCTCCCTCGTCCCTGGGATTCTCCAAGCAAGAACACTGGAGTGGGTTGTCATTTCCTTCTCCAATGCATGAAAGTGAAAAGTGAAAGTGAAGTCGCTCAGTCGTGTCCAACTCTTAGCGACCCCATGGACTGCAGCCTACCAGGCTCCTCCGTCCATGGGATTTTCCAGGCAAGAGCACTGGAGTGGGGTGCCATTGCTACTATACATCAAATAGGCAACTAATAAGGACCTACTGTGTAGCACAGGGACCTCTCTTCAGTACTCTGTAATGACCTATATTGGAATCTAGAAAAGAGTGGAGAAAAAAACAAAAAAACAAAAAAACAACTCATGCTTACATGCTCACCAAACTATAGAAACAACTATTTTATTTTTAAATTCTCTATTGCCCTAAAAATTATATAGTTCTACCTGATTAAAAACAAATGATCAGGAGAATGATAGTCATAATTAATTATTTTTTATGCTTATGTTGACTGTACCATGAAGCTTGCAGGGGTCTTAGTTCCCTGACCAGGGATTGAATGCATGGTCACTACAGGGGAAGTACCAAGTCCTAACTGCTAGACTGCTAGGGAACTCTCCATAATTATATTATTTTAACAGACATCCTCAGTTGTGTGATGGCTCACCAGAAGTCACTGTTCTGAGGCCTTAGTGTGCTGAATCTAGAATCCTCATAGCAAACCTACGGCCTGGGTCCTCTTGTATATTTTTGTCATTGTGCTGTGCTTAATCACTTAGTCATGTTCGACTCTGTGACTCTTTGGGCTGTAGCCCATCAGACTTCTCTGTCCTTGGGAGTTTTCAGGCAAGAATATTGCAGCGGATTGTCATTTCCTCCTCCAGGGCATATTCCCAGCCCAGGGATCAAACCCATATCTCCTGTGTCTCCTGCACTGCAGGTGGATTCTTTACCTGTTAAGCCATCAGGGAAGCTCATTACTACCTATTATTCCCGCTCAGATATCAGCCAAGAGCTCTGAATTTTGGTCTGTCTTTCCATGGCTCTCCTTTCAGCACCTACGACATGACTGACACACAGCAGCAGGCTGTTAAAGATTTGTGGACTGATGGGCTAACTCTCCCATTTCCAGGAACAGTTAGGCTTAGCAAGGTTACAAGACTTGCCAACAGCCACATAGCAGTGGGTATTAAGATTTGTGGACTGATGGGCTAACTCTCCCATTTCCAGGAACAGTTAGGCTTAGCAAGGTTACAAGACTTGCCAACAGCCACATAGCAGTGGGTATTAGAGCTGATCCAAAGCCAGATCTCTCTGGCCCCAGACTACATTTTGCAGAGCAGAAAAATTTAACCAAAGCAGAGATTGGTCCTCATGTATTCAGAAGGAAGTGATCCCACCATGCTATGAAATGTTTGACCCACCTAAATACCCTTTGCTTGATTTCCACTTAAAGGGACTTTGTTCTCTTTGAAAATAAAGAGGTAGGGAAAAATCATGATTGCTGCTGGGCCCAAAGGGTTACTTTGAAGATAACCAGCAAGGTGACTGAGCCCACCGTCTGGATCTCCTGGGGTTGCCTCTGGGGCTTGGAGGCTCCCAGGATGCCAGGGATGTTCAGGATGCCTTTGGTAGTGCTCTGTCCTCAGGGACCCTGCTTCCTCTCCGATGAAACCAGCAATATAGAAGAGATGGTTTCTGACTCCCTCACAATTGGTTATCTTAGAGAAGCAATATAGCATCTTGGGACCTCAGTCTCAGGGTTTGTGAAAGAGATTACAGGGCAGAACCATATTTGAAGAAGTGGTGTTTTTTTGTGTGTAATCCTGGCACAGAACAGCTTCTCTGTAAATGGTCATTGCTGTCACTATTCCTGTTTTAACTCTCTGTAAGCCTTTCCTAAGTTCTTTTGAGTATACTGTAGAGATAGCTCCACAGCTTAATATTGTTGTTCAGTCACTCAGTCATATCCAACTCTTTGCAATCCCATGGACTGGAGCACACCAGGCTTCCTTGACCTTCACTATCTCCTAGAGTTTTCTCAAACTCATGTCCATTGAGTCGGTGATGCTATCCAACCATCTCAACCTCTGTCGTCCCCTTCTCCTCCTGCCTTCAGTTTTTCCCAGCATCAGGGTCTTTTCCATTGAGTCGGCTCTTTGCATGCACAGCTTATAAACCTCATGTTTTGTAAACCTCTGGCTATGTACCCCACCAACCCCTCTCTATGGGGCTGACCTCAGTTTTCTCTAACTTTGCGATTCATCTTCTGAGCAGAGCTCACAAGGGCCAGGGTCCCAGCCCTGGTGCGGCCCTCTGTGCTAAATGTCCCCTCTGGCCACTCCTTGCTGGTCATAGGCAGCCCCCACTGCTCTCACTTCTTGCTGGCTGGCCTCCCAAAGTCAGCTTAATCGTGTCTGTTTCTGTCTTTTCTTGTTTTGTCAACATTCTGTTGAAAAGGAGATGCAAACCTGAGCCTTGATTAGGCATCTCCCTTGGTGCAGATCTACCCTGATTTTCAATTCAGCGTGTGGGTGGAGGTTCAGGGGCACAAGCTTCTTGCTGTTGAAAGGTCCTGGAGCTGACAGAGTCCCAGAAGGGACTTTCTGGGAAGAGATGAGGTGTTCCCCCTCCTCCCTCCATCCCCGTCTTTTCCACCTGTCCACCTATTAGCTATTCAAGAGCAGTGCTCTGGGCTGAAATGCAACCAGGAATTCAGTAAATTGCCAAGCTAGGAGTGTCCTAGACATTCTCACCAGGGAGGTGTTCCGGGGGTGTTCTGGGTTTGGAGGGAGCCTGAACTTGTGTGTATATGTACACACACACACTCAAAAAGTTCCTCGGGGACTGGAATCTAGGATGCTAGCTCTGATCCTCATACAAAGCTCATAAAAGTGAGCCATTTAATTTCTCTGAGCTTTATTTCCTCATATTGTGGATAAGATCATAAAACTGTGGGTTCTTGATCAAACCTCTCATCTTCTCTGAAGTCGACTTTGTCTCATTTATATGATCATTTGCAGTCAAGGGAATGAACATTTCAAGTCTCGGCCTTGACATCCAGTCCCACGAGTGGTCTTGGGCACATGGTTTCATCTCTCTGGGCTTCGGTCTCTGTATCTGTAAAATGAAAGCAGTACGAGAGCACACCGTGGACCTTGTGGCGTGACTGTGAGCCTGGCAATGGAAACGTCAAACAGTAGAAGGATGGTCCTTCTCCCCCTATCTCGTGCTCCTCCTTCCCTTCCCTCTTTGCCTTCACCTCCGTCCTCTCCACCTTCTCCTCTTCTTCCAACATCATTATCGTCATTGCCATCATCTCACTATGAAACCAAATTCAATTACTCTCCTGAAAGTGCTTTGTCATCTGTAAAACATTACATATGGAATTATAGGTAGACTCACCTAAGGTGAAATTCGATGTCAACGTGAGTGTGTGTGTGTTCAGCCTTTTAGATCTGCTCAGTGGAGTATGGCTGTCGGGCAGGTCAGATGCCGCATGTTAAGGCATGCGGTGAGGGAAATGAGTTTGCCTGTGGATGGGGGGTCCAGCTGAGGAGTCGGGAGGCCCGGCAAGGGGGGAACCAGCCAGAACACCTTAATGATGGCTTAAGAAACTTACAAATAAGGCTGAGATTCCTAATGTTTAATTTCAAGTGACTGAACATTAACATTTAATTAGCTCCTGCCTGCTAAACCAATATTAAATCTCAGCAGAGGCTGGTGGCATGTCTTAAACATTAGCAGCCAAGAGGCAGTGGTCCTGTCATGGAGACTCACTGCGAGATGGAAGCTCACCCTGTTTCATGGGATCCCAGTTCACACACACTCTATGTGTTTCCTGGACACATATCCATTCTCATCTCTCTGGTTCTTGAGGTGAGAAGAGGACTCCATGCAAACCAGCACACCTCTTCAAACTCCCTCCACTCTCTCACTGGGTTGACTCCAGGCCAGCCTACTCAAGTAGTCCAGTCTCAGGTTCTGCCCTGGAGAAAAGGAAAAATTATCCCTACCTTGTTGTGCTATTCTACAGATCACTGGCAATGGACAGGATCTGCAGAATATCTGACAGGAGACCTCACCCATCATTGTGGACGGCATGTTTGTGTAATCTCCCCCAAAGTTGCATGTTGAAACCTTCATCCCTGTGATGGGATGGTATTAGGAGGTGCGGCCTTTAGGTTTAGATGAGATCTTGAGAAATGGAGCCCCACGGATGGAATGGATAGCTTTACAAGAAGAAAAAGAGACAGAGCATTCCCCCCACCCTTCCTCCTTCTCTTCCTTCCTTCTTCCCCACTCCCTCCCCTCACCCTCACAGCCTTGTAAAGACACAGCAACAAGCCACCTGCAAACCAGGAAGCCTTCAGACCCTTACCAGATGCCGGGTCTGCCAGCATCTTGAATTTGGACCTCCTAGCTTCCAGAACTAAATGAGAAATAAATGTCCTTTAAACCATAGCCTATGGTGTCTTTGTCACAGTGGCCCAAGACAATGGAGACACCAGTGAATGTCAAGAACAATTCTGCTTCCACTTCACTTTCCTCCTCCCTCCTTCTCACTGACTGTGCCAGTTATGCTGGGCTTCTTATTTCCTGTTGGGACTAAGATCTGTTCTATTTTGTAGTCTTCAGTGTGCTATTCCCTCAGCCTGGACTTCTTTTTCCTCCTGATCCCTGGCCATTTCTCTTGCAAGTCTCAGCTCAAGTTCACCGTCTCCAAGAAGGCTCCTCTGGCCTTCTAGGTAGATCAGTTTTCCCCACCACGCATGCCCATTACATCTGACTTTAATCCTGGAAGAGACATGATTCTGCTCTCCCCTTCTGCTGGTATCCAGTGAAAAGCATCTGCTTCTGTTTATTGCCTCCCAAACCCATTAGAGCCTCACAATATCCCTCATTCTCTAATGAGTTAGTTGTCTTCTTATTCTACTAGTGACAACTCTGACAGTATCCACCGCTTGCATCAATAATCCCCGTTTTCAGATTTTGGCACTGACTTGATCTTTCATAGTTGCACAAGGCTTAGCAAAGCATTCTAGATGGTCATAGGTGGGTACTGCAGTTCAACTCTCAGATTGTACGGTTAAGCGCTATCTCTGTGAAGGCACCGGAGAAGGCAATGGCACCCCACTCCAGTACTCTTGCCTGGAAAATCCCATGGGCAGAGGAGCCTGGAAGGCTGCAGTCCATGGGGTCGCGAAGAGTTGGACACGACTGAGCGACTTCACTTTCACTTTTCACTTTCATGCATTGGAGAAGGAAACGGCAACCCGCTCCAGTGTTCTTGCCTGGAAAATCCCATGGATGGAGGAGCCTGGTGGGCTGCAGTCCATGGGGTCGCGAAGAGTCGGACACGACTGAGCGACTTCACTTTCACTTTCACTTTTCTGTGAAGGCACGGTTGGGCTTTGCTGAGCTGTTTTGCATGGTCATCATCACTCACAGGTTGGGGTCAGGAACAGTGAACCCCAGCATCAAGAGACCCACCAACATCTGGAGCTGCATTCTGAAATGCAGAGGTTTCAATAGGGAGGGAACTACCTGCGGCCCATGGAGTCGATTCCAGGGGATGCGAGCTGCAAATGTGTCAGAGAACGAGGCCACCAATAAGGAATTGGGGTTGTGTTGATCAGTCCAGCCTGGGAATGAGTGTCTGTGCCGATTGGATGTCCTTTTCTTTGTAGGTCCTGAGGCAGTGGAAGAATATGGGATAAGACCAGTCGCCTCAAAGAGTATCATGGGGTATCAGAGGAGTGGTGCTGTGCAGATTAGGTTTTGAAGATGAGCTAGAATAAGGCTAAAGGGGAAGACCGCATCCCAGGGGGTGATGATGGTGATGGTAAAGATGAGGATGAAGGTGACGAGAATGAGGAGGAGGAGGATGTTGATGAGGGTGATGATGATGGTGATATTGATGAGGAGGAGGATACTGATGAGGGTGATGATGATATTGATGAGGAGGAGGAGGAGGATGTTGATGAGGGTGATGATGATGGTGATATTGATGATGATATCGATGGTGATGAGCAGGATGTTGATGAGGGTGATGATGATATTGATGACGAGGAGGAGGAGGATGTTGATGAGGGTGATGATGATGATGGTGATATTGATGATGATATCGATGGTGATGAGCAGGATGTTGATGAGGGTGATGATGATATTGGTGACGAGGAGGAGGAGGATGTTGATGAGGGTGATGATGATATTGATGAGGAGGAGGAGGATGTTGATGTCGATGAGGAGGAGGAGTAGGCGAAGGATGGCAGTAGCAGCTAACCTTTCATGAGCACTAATTGTGCTCAAGTTACTGTACTGAGCGTTTTACATATCCACACATTGAATACTGTCTACAAGGGAGGCACTGTTATTGACCCCATTTTACAGGTGAAGAAACCGAGGCACAGAGCAGTTAAGTAATTTATTATGGCCATCTAGCTAGCAAGAGGCAGTGCCAAGATTCAGCTCCAGCTCTGTCTGACTCCAGACCTGGTAGGGCTCCATCTCTGTTGCTTCTTCTTTCAGATTGACCTCTGTGTGACCCTCTTTCATCATTATTCAATTCGTCATCATTCATTCACCAATTATTTACTCATCCAGCAAATACTTAGTGACATCTATGATGCATTAAGCATTGTGCAAGCTCTCTGCCCTTTTGGACTTGAAGTCCTACTGAAGGGTTAGGATGAGGTGCAAAAGACAAACACATACATAAAATTCCTATGAAAGATTGCAGTGTCTAATAAGTGCTATAAAGAAAATTGAACAGGGCTTTGTGATAACTGATTGAGGGGGAAGAGGGGTCACTTTTATGAGGGAGGTGGGGTTGGTGGGCACCTTGCAGCTTGACATTTACAGTGAGACCTGAAGAGTAAGAGGAACCCATCCCGCAAGGAGCCTATGGAAGAACATTCTCATTTCCCATCTCTCCTGATTTCCTTTTGGGTCTCTGGAGGTATAAGCCATATGTTGGGTTCTCATCAGTGGTGGGGCATTTCAGAACTTCTCTGGGGCAGGCAGACTCAGAAAGGTGCATCTTCTGCGTGGGACCCTCCTGTGGGTGCTCCTGAGAAGTTATTCACCTGCTGCTCCATCCCTGCCTTTCCTGTAACCAAGGACATATTTGTGTTGTCCTGGTCACATTTGGCTTCCAAACCTTGGTCTAGATGGTTCGCTCCCCAGGGCAGCTCAACTCTGGGGAGCTGGGGACCAATTATGAAGCTGTCCTCTTGCCTTATTCACTGCTGAGCACAGCCATAAGCTTGACGCAGAAAATCCTAAATCCAGTTAAGTGTTATTTGCTTGAAATATTTGAAAGAGCCAGCTTGGCCCATCTTCAAATATTTTGTTAGCTAATCAAAGCCAGATTGCGGTCAGAGGCCATATCTAAATTTATTAGGAAAATTAATAGGCCATTTAGATTTTATTGGAATTAAGCTAAAATACGATAAGCAGTCACACCAGCAGATAGTCATTAATTATTACACTGACCTGCATGATGGGCTCATAATGAAATATTGACTTCGAGGTGAGTCAGGAGGCCTTAGGACAAGCAGGACAAGGGCTTGAAGGCTGTCCTCACTCCATCTGCTTGAAGGTAATTGGATAGAACAAGGGAGGGGAGGCTTCCAGTAAAATGCACCATTTTTCCCCTTTATTGTGCATCTGCTGTTTGCTAGGCCCTGGGAGTCTATAGTGAAGAAGACAGCCTGGTTTTGAATACTGCTGTCAGCCCTTCATAGCTGTGTGGCTTTGGACATGTTCCTTAACCACTCTGAATCTCCATTTCCTTACCTGAAAAACAGGGATAAATGTGACAAGTAGGGTTGCCATGAGAAGTCATGGAAATGTGGGTGACATGTTTATTGTAGTTCCTGCACATAGATGTTGCTATGATATTAGTTCCCATTAGTAGTAGGATAAATAAGACAGATTTTCCCCCTTGGAGAATTCAAACAATAAATTATGATTCATCTGACCCTCCAAGCAGAGTTGGTTTATCCCTGCTGTGTGCCACATATATACCAGCAAGGGTCAGAGAAGGCTTTGATGAGAACGAGATATTTGGGTTCGGTTGCAAAGGATGAGAGGATTTGTTCCCCAGGTGGACCAGGGAGGTGCGGGGCTTCCCGGGGGCTGGCATGGCAGAGGCAGAGGCATGGGGGCTTGAACAAGCTGGCAGTGGGGAGCTTTATATAGCTTAGCGTCACAAGATAGCAGCATCTCTGCTGGGTTGTCATCAGAGCAACAAGAACTGGAAACTGCATGTTGTGCTCTAATTACTCACCTTTATGCTTTTCTCCACGAAATGTACATGGATCACGTGTCTCTTCTGAGGATGTCTATTCTGTTTACTTCCTTGTTGTTCAGTAGCTCAGTTGTGTCTGACTCTTTGCAACCCCATGGACTGCAGCATGCCAAGTCTCCCTGTCCTTCACTATCTCCCGTTGGCAAAGCATTCAATATCACAGTAATCCAAGCCTATACCCTGACCAGTAATGCTAAAGAAGAAGTTGAACGGTTCTATGAAGACCGACAGGACCTTCTGGAACTAACACCCAAAAAAGATGTCCTTTTCATTATAGGGGACTGGAATGAAAAGTAGGAAGCCAAGAAATACCTGGAGTAACAGGCAAATTTGGCCTTGGAGTAAAGAATAAGCAGGGCAAAGGCTAGTAGAGCTTTGCCAAGAGAACGCACTGGTCATAGCAAACACTCTCTTCCAATAACACAAGAGGAGACTCTACACATGGACATCACCAGATAGTCAACACCGAAATCAGACTGATTATATTCTTTGCAGCCAAAGATGGAGAAGCTCTATACAGTCAGCAAAAACAAGACCGAGAGCTGACTATAGCTCAGATCATGAACTCCTTATTGCCAAATTCAGACTTAAATTAAAGGAAGCAGGGAAAACCACCAGACCATTCAGGTATCAGTTCAGTTCAGTTCAGTTGCTCAGTCAAGTCTGACTCTTTGTGACCCCATGAACTGCAGCACACCAGGCCTCCTTGTCCATCACCAACTCCCAGAGTCCATCCAAACCCATGTCCATGATGGGTGATGCCTTCCAACCATCTCATCCTTTGTCGTCCCCTTCTCCTCCTGCCCTCAACCTTTCCCAGCATCAGGGTCTTTTCAAATGAGTCAGCTATTCGCATCAGATGGCCAAAGTACTGGAGTTTCAGCTTCAACATCAGTCCTATTAATGAACACCCAGGACTGATCTCCTTTAGGTATGACATAAATCAAATCCCTTACAATTATACAATAGAAGTGAGAAACAGATTCAAGGGACTATGTCTGATAGACAGAGTGCCTGAAGAACTATGGAAGGAGGTTCGTGACATTGTACAGGAGGCAGTGATCAAGACCATCCCCAAGAAAAAGAAATGCAAAAAGGCAAAATGGTTGCCTGAGGAGGCCTTATAAATCGCCAAGAAAAGAAAAGGAGCAAAAAGCAAAGGAGAAAAGGAAAGACATACCCATTCTAATGCAGAGTTCCCAAGAATAGCAAGGAGAGATAAGAAAGCCTTCCTCAGTGATCAGTGCAAAGAAATTGAGGAAGACAACAGAATGGGAAACACTAGAGATCTCTTAAAGAAAATTAGAGATACCAAGGGAACATTTCATGCAAAGATGGGCACAATAAAGGACAGAAATGGTATGGACCTAACGAAGAAGGTATTAAGAAGAGGTGGCAAGAATACACAGAAGAACTATACAAAAAAGATCTTCCTGACCCAGATAACCATGATGGTGTGGTCACTCACCTAGAGCCAGACATCCTGGAATGCGAAGTCAAGTGGGCCTTAGGAACCATCACTATGAACAAAGATAGTGGAGGTGATGGAATTTCAGTTGAGATATTTCAAATCCTAAAGACAATGCTGTGAAAGTGCTGCACTCAATATGCCAGGAATATGGAAGACTCAGCAGTGGCCACAGGACTGACTGGAAAAGGTCAGTTTTCATTCCAGTCCCAAAGAAAGGCAGTGCCAAAGAATGCTCAAACTACCACACAATTGCACTCATCTCACACACTAATAAAATTATGCTCAAAATTCTCCAAGCCAGGTTTCAACAGTACATGAACCGCGAACTTACATATGTTCAAGCTAGTTTTAGAAAAGGCAGAGGAATCAGAGATCAAATTGTCAACATCTGTTGGATCATCAAAAATGATGTTTTTTTTCCAGAAAAACATCTATTTCTGCTTTATTGACTATGCCAAAGCCTTTGACTCTGTGGATCACAATAAATTGGAAAATTCCGAAAGAAATGGGAATACCAGACCACCTGATCTGCCTCTTGAGAAACATGTATGTAGGTCAGGAACAGTTAGAACTGGACATGGAACAACAGACTGGTTCCAATTAGGGAAAGGAGTATATCAAGTACATTAAGTACATTGTCACCCTGGTTATTTAACTTCTATGCAGAGTACATCATGAGAAATGCTGGGCTGGAAGAAGCACAAGCTGGAATCAAGATTGCCAGGAGAAATATCAGTAACCTCAGATATGCAGATGACACCACCCTTATGGCAGAAAGCAAAGAAGAACTAAAGAGCCTCTTGATGAAAGTGCAAGAGGAGAGTGAAAAAGTTGGCTTAAAACTCAACATTCAGAAAACTAAGATCATGGAATCTAGTCCCATCACTTCATGGCAAATAGCTGGGAAAACAGTGGAAACAGTGCAGATTTTATTTTGGGAGTCTCCAAAATCACTGTAGGTGGTGACTGCAGCCATGAAATTAGAAGACCCTTGCTCCTTGGAAGAAAAGTTATGACCAACCTAGACAGCATATTAAAAAGCAGAGACATTACTTTGCCAGCAAAGGTCCATCTAATCCAGGCTATGGTTTTTGCAGTAGTCATGTATGGGTGTGAGAGTTGGACTATAAAGAAAGCTGAGCACTGAAGAATTGATGCTTTTGAACTGTGGTGTTGGAGAAGACTCGAGAGTCCCTTGGACTGCAAGGAGATCCATCCTAAAGGAAATCATTTCTGAATATTTACTGGAAGGACTGATGCTGAAGCTGAAAGTCCAATACTTTGGCCACCTGATGCAAAGAACTGACTCATTGAAAAAGACCCTGATGCTGGGAAATGTTCTAGGTTGGAGGAGAATGGATGACAGAGGATGAGATGGCTGGATGGCATCACCGACTCAATGGACATGAGTTTGAGTAAATTCCAGGAGTTGGTGATGGATAGGGAGGCCTGGCGTGTTGCAGTCCATGGGGTTGCAAAGCGTTGGACACCACGGAGAGACTGAAACTGAACTGGACTGAACACTATCTCCCGGAGTTTGCTCAAATGCATGCCCATGAGTTGGTGATGCCATCCAACCATCTCATCTTCTGTCGTCCCCTTCTCCTCCTGCCTTCAATCTTTCCCATCATCAGGGTCTATTCCATTGAGTTGGCTCTTCCACCAGGTTTATTTCCTTAAGTTTGTCAAATGTTCTGTTTTTCCCAGTGGGATCAGAAGGAAAACCTTGTATGTTCCCTTATATGTTCAACAGTTATGCCCAAGGGGTCTGAGCTGTGAGGTTCCCCATGGGTATGTTCCCCGTGTGGTCACTGCATGCCCTCCTTCACGGTCAGTGTGAGTGTGGCCTGGAGCTGTGGGCCATTGTCTGGGTCACTCAGGCCTGGCTTTGGGACCAGCTCTCTGAGAATTTGGGGTAGCCTCTCTGAACCTCAGCTTCTCTGCAAAGGGAGGTTTCTCACAACTATCCCGTTGGGATCTAGTTAGGATCATTGAAAAAAATTGAAGGATATAAATATATAGCTCTTTGTGTAAGCTCTTAGTATATCTGCATACGCAACAAATGTTAGTTCCCAGAATATAATGTGGTGTGTTTAATTTTTTTAATTAATTAAAAAAATAAGTGGGGGAGGATTGCTATATCTGGGTGTTCTGTTTCGTGTACTAAATATACATCTGTCCTCAGAAAATGAATATGCATTTCTCCAAAGATGTATATGCCTGTTCCATTTCTCCTATTAAATATGTATCTGTTATATATATATATACACACACACACATATATATGTGTGTGTGTATGCTTATGCGTGCGTGCTCAGTTGCTTCAGTTGTGTCTGACTCTTTGCAACCCCATGGACTGTAGCCCACCAGGCTCCTCTGTCCACGGGATTCTCCAGGCTAGAATACTGCAGTGGGCTGCCATGGCCTCCTCTAGGGGATCTTCCCGACCCAGGGATCCAACCTGAATTCCCTACGTCTCCTGCATTGCAGGCAGATTTTTTTTTTTTTTTTTTAACCCCTGAGCTACCAGGGAAGCCCGTGTGGGTATATATATAATTATATAAATATGGTAAGCTCAAGAACATAGATACATATCCTAGCTATACACTGAGAGACATGTTTAAGTAGGAAGAGTAGATATAGGAAAGTGTGGAATATACCAGATTGTTCCAGAAAAAGTGGGAAATGTTCAGAGAACAGGAGAACCAGATTAACCTCACAGGCCGCCCGGGCTGATCTGATCCCTGAGTCCAAAGGTGTGCTGCTCAGCTTCGCCAAAGCCAAAGTGCTAGGGGGGACTTGATCCCAGAGCCCATCCCCTTTCTCCTGGGTGGTGGTGCCGGCGGTAACAGGACATGCACAAGGTGAAAGGAAGTGAGGAGCACACTGGCAGGGGACATCTGCTACCAGGGCCTGATGGACAGGGGATGGGGCAGGCGGAGCTTGTGCCTTTGTATTGGGACTAACCGACTGAGCGGTGTCACTTTCCCTTTTCACTTTCATGCACTGGAGAAGGAAATGGCAACTCACTCCAGTGCTCTTGCCTGGAGAATCCCAGGGACGGCGGAACCTGGTGGGCTGCCGTCTATGGGGTCGCACAGAGTCGGACACGACTGAAGCGACTTAGCAGCAGCAGCAGCAGACCCCACTGGCTCACTTCCAGGGCTTCCCAGGTGGCTCAGGGGTAAAGAATTCACCTGCCAACGCAGGAGCTACAAGAGATGGGGTTCAGTCCCTGGGTCAGGAAGATCCCCTGGAGGAGGGCATAGCAACCGACTGCTGTATTCTTGCCTGGAGAATCCCATGGACAGAGGAGCCTGGCGCGCTGCAGTCCATGGGGGCGCCAAGAGCCAAGACCACTGAGGAACTGGGCAGACACCACTCTCCCAACATGCCGAGAGCCCTGGCCAGGCTGCAGGCGGAGCTAGAGTGGGACCGTTCGCTGCACAGGGCAAGAGCTCCACGGAGCACGTAAAGCGGCCGTCTGCTAGGTCAGCAGCTTGTGGAATCGGGGGAAACGGCCTGAGAGTGACGTATGAATAATAACTGGTTGCAGGGTGACTCTGGGAGGAACTGGAGGAAAGAAGACTCAGGTCTACTACTATTGGTACTGCACCATCATCGTCACGGTCATTATGGGGGTGCTCTTCAGATGCAAACAGGACCACACGGCAGCCCAAGCAGAGAAGCCCTCCCATCGCTGTTGGCGTTGGCTGCTCGCCGCTTTTACAACCCTTCCCCACACAAAACACAGACTGACGCCTGCTTGAATGGATGAAAGAGCAAGGGAGGGGAATTCCAAGGGAAATGTGGTACTGTTGAAAACTGCCTTGCCACGTGGGGACAAATGGGATCTGGCCTTTCAGACTTGGAATGGACTCACTGGGCTTCTCTAAGAGTGGGATGTTCCACACAAGGCTGATCACAGGATCTCCGGTTTTGATGAAAACGCACACGAGTTAGAAAATAGTCCCCGGTCCGGAGTGCAGGGGAAGCAGGCTTCTGGGCGCATGTGTGACAGAAATGCACTGGGGCATTTTAATTAGATCCCTTTACCAGAAATCCTGACCTTCTGTGTAGCACATTAATGTATTTTGCTAATTATAAATGCAATTAAAAAGTACTGAAATAAAATTAGGCTGATCTATCTAATTTACATTAAGCACTTTCAAATTATGCAGATTTTAAAGTCTCTCTTCTCTCTCTGTCTCTCTTTTTTTTTTTCAATTTAGGTTCCAGGGTAAAATTGTCTGCATTAAAACAGCTGGAAAACAACCTTGTAGGAAAACAAATTTCTTTTCTGTGATTATTCTCAGTGTGCAAGTTAATTTTCGAGGCAGTAATATACTTAGCTGGCGCCGAGCAGTGACTCACAGAGCTGAGGACATATGCGTCTGGATGCGGGCGCGGGAACGAGGTCCATGGGAGGATTGAGCGTGGTTTGGTTACTTTGGGAATAAGGTTGAAAGGCTAACTAGGCAAAAAAATACTGACGTGATGGTCGCTAAACAGTCGAGATTTACTCAGAGTGAGATGTAACGGCAGGCATAATGTGCAATTGATAGAGATGAACCATCTGGTGGGTTTATCCAACAACACGGAATTTTTTTTTCCCCCTCTATGCTGACAGGCGAAGAGAGTGATCCGGATGATGAAATTACTGCCCAGCGTTATTAAGAATCAGGACGTTCAATTTTGCTGGCGATAGAAGTTACGTATGCAGAGCAGCTATATATTAGGTGGGGAAATGGAGCATAAAGGAGACTGGGTGGTTACGCTGGACGCTGTCTCCTCAACGGCTGGCTGCGTGTGCTTTTCTGCCGAGGCTGGAGAGAGAACCGCCATTCAGCCTGGGTCTGCTGGAGGCTCTGTTTGCCCGGGGAGGAGACCTTGACAGGGCCTCTCTACAGATTAAATCTGATCCGCAAGTTCCCAGGAAGCAGAGATGTAATAAGCTCTCCTCGGAGCTGCATATAAGCTCCTTAAAATGTTCCTGGTGTGGTGTGACTCTCTTTGCACAGCACACTCAATTTTATTTGCAGCCCAAACTTTGCCCTTTTAGCTCCCCATCAAAAGGAGGCCTAAAATAATTCTCCAAATTGGAGCTGTTGAGTCTGAGCAGGGCAAGAAGACTTCGAAAGCCCTTTCTCCCCTTTTCTTTCCCCCTTTTTGATGCTAACAGAGTCTTTCTGCTTTAGATGCGGAGAAGCTGTCTTGCCTCCTCTGATTGGAAGCCGGGGTTTGGCTTGGGTGATTGGATGCTGGT
This sequence comes from Aepyceros melampus, assembly GCA_006408695.1. NCBI lineage: Eukaryota > Metazoa > Chordata > Mammalia > Artiodactyla > Bovidae > Aepyceros > Aepyceros melampus. Next base: position 304,371 of record SJXQ01003548.1, read on the forward strand.
TTCCATCTTCTTAAAAAAAATGGTTGAACTGTAGGGCATCAGACACATGTAGAAGACAAGGGTCCTTGTGTTCAGAGATCTCCCAGCTGGGGAGGTGGCCAGGAAGGACTCACTAAGGTAAAGTGATTCTTGGCCCCTCCATCCTCCAAGCCTGTGCCACTACAAATTCAAGCCAGAAGTACTATTGATGGAACTATTTGCTAATCCATGCAGAGAAAGGGTTAAGATCATTCTTTCCAGGAAGAGCATGTCTGGGCCCACGTGGATGCCCAGATGCTAAATTGGAGCTAGACAATGTGGGTTTCTCTTTTATGAGGGCCCAGCTAACAGCAGGATTTGATGAGATGGGAATACAGCCACAATTTCCTCACACTAAAAAACAACCCTCCTCCACTTTCATTTCCCTTCTACAATCCTCCCTGGCCACCTTGGCATCAAGCAAATTGCCCATCACCCTTTTGGCTCCAGGCTTGGTCCTTCTCTGACAGCTCCGAGGATTCCTTTGTCCTGTGTCATGTTCCTCTATCTGGCTTTGGAAAGGGTGCTGGATGAGCAGCATGGAAATAGTGGGTGCTTGGGAAGCAACACCCCTGAATTCCAATCCCAGCTCTCCTCAGTCCCAGCAGTGGAATCTTAAGCTAGTTATTGAACATCCCCTGGCTCTGATTTCCTCATCTCTTTTGAAAACAATACCCTTTTCCTAGTAAGGTTGCAGTAAGCAGTAGAAAGCGAAGAAGAACTAAAGAGCCGCTTGATGAAAATGAAAGGGGGAGTGAAAAAGGTGGCTTAAAACTCAACATTCAGAAAACTAAGATCATGGCCTCTGGTCCTATCACTTCATGGCAAATAGATGGGAAAGAGTGGAAACAGTGACAGATTTTATTTTGGGGGCTCAAAAATCACTGCAGATGGTGACTGTAGCCATGAAATTGAAAGACGCTTGCTCCTTGGAAGAAAAGTTATCACCAACCTAGACAGCATCTTATAAAGCAGGGACACTACTTTGCCGACAAAGGTCCATCTAGTCAAAGCTATGGTTTTTCCAGTGGTCATGTATGAATGTGAGAGTTGGACTATAAAGAAAGCTGAGCACTGAAGAATTGATGCTTTTGAACTGTGGTGTTGGAGAAGACTCTTGAGAGTCCCTTGGACTGCAAGGAAATCAAACCAGTAAATCCTAAAGGAAATCAGTCCTGAATGTTCATTGGAAGGGCTGATGTTGAAGCTGAAACTCCAATACTTTGGCCACCTCATGCAAAGAACTGACTCATTTGAAAAGACCCTGATGGTGGGAAAGATTGAAGGTGGGAGGAGAAGGGGACAAGAGAGGATGAGATAGTTGGATAGTATTACTGTCTCGATGGATATGAGCTTGAGTAAACTCCGGGAGGTGGTGATGGACAGGGAGGGCCTGGTTGTGCTGCGGTCCATGGGGTCGCAAAGAGTCAGACATGAATAAGTGACTGAAATGAATTGAACTGAAGCATTAACATGATATCATGACCATGAAACGCATACATGACACTTGACATTCATTCTTTCACTGAACATATAGTCATGCAGGATCTGCTAGGCGCCAGGCACTGTATACTTAGCCCTGAGGTATTGGGGTTAATAGGCACCTATGTGCCTCTGTCCTGGGCATACCTGATGGACATTCGTTACACACTTGATGAAACAGGGCTGAATTAATTAAATAATGGAATTCTACAAATAGTTATTAAGCTCCCCCTGTATTTAAGGTGGTATATCAGGTCAGGAAGATCCCCTGGAGAAGGAAATGCCATTCTGCCTGGAAAATCCCATGGACAGAGCAGCCTGTTGGGCTACAGTCCATGGGGTTGCCAAGAGTCAGACGCAACTTAACAACTGAACAATAACAACAACAATTAGGTATGGAAGGGATATGGCGAGTTGGAAAGGATGTGTTTTTCCTCTCCAGGACTTTGCGTTTCACCATGATTATATTGCTTCATTCAGGTGTTTCAAGACATCAGAAAACATCTTATTTTCCTTCTCAGTCTTCTGCCTCACCTGTTAATTCTCACCAGTGATCAAACTTCCATGCCTTTATATATGCTGCTCTCTGCCCAGAATGGCCTTGGCCATCCCAACTCACCCAGCACACACTCTTCTCTACTTGTGCAACTCTCCTTGCTCATTTTTCAAGACCCAGCTCTGAGATTTCCCCTGAGTAGTCCTGCCCCAGCACTGCTGATGGCCTGCTGCTATCTTCATTTTCTCTGGGGCCTTTTACCCATATTCATGCCTGTTTCCTTCTCTAGAGAGCTCCTTAAGGTCACGGACCCATGTCCGATTCATCTTGGTATCCTTGGTGACTACCATGTTGTCTGGAATTGAGTAATGGCTCATTTAGTGCCTGTTGAGTGAAGAAATAAATTCATGAATTAGTGAATGGATTGTTGGCTGGGTGGAAAGATGGAGAGAGGGAGAGGGAGAGAGAGAGAGAGAAAGAAAGAGAGGCAGGACAAACTTCCATATACGGATGGATGGATGGTTAGTTGGATGAATGGATGGATGGGTGGATGGATGGAGAAAGTAAGAGAGAAAGAGGCAGGACAAACATTACTACATGAATGTGTGGATAGGTGGATGGATGGACAGACAGATCAAACAGTACACAAGTGAGTGCCTACCCTTGGTTTAATGGTGGTAGTAATCAAGTCAAAGCATTTTAGTTAGTGAAACAGTGAAGCTCAGCTATTCTGTTCATTGATAAGGTTTGAACCCTGAGGACTGTTTTGTAGGGAGTTTCCAGGGCATTTCACGAGCTCATAAATCTGAGGACTATGAGCATGTCGGCGTGCTGTGGACCCCAAGCAGGAGTGCATTCCGCGCAATCCAGGGGAGCCTGCAAGCTGCGTGCTGTGACGACCCGCCCCACTCTGCCCCGCCCCCCCCGCTCCATGTGTGCTGTGATCGCCAAGTTCTCATTAATCACGGTGGCCTTGCCTAGAGCTGGCCCCGGGCACCAGGGTTTTCTCTGCAGCCCTGGCTGCTGCTGCCCTCGTGTCCTGCCAAGCTCACCTCCAGACAAACGTACTTAGCAGGTATTTTCCCGGCATTAATAATCAGAATTGACACATTTTAAATGAGGGCTTCCTTGTCATGCAGGGCAGCGCTGATGGATATGTGGGGGAATTGACGGCCCCAGAGAAATGTTTTTGCCATTACCAGCATTTCTCTGACAGGTTTTTAATAGTCCCACTAAAATTGCAGTATATTGGAAAATTTTGTAGATAAAGTGCAGAGGCTTGAGTTGCTGTAACTTGGAGGCTTTGGGGTGGAAAAATACAGTTTGAGGAACCCTGAGTTCTAAACAAATCGTGATCTTAGAGAAGCTGATCTAGTATCAGGTTGGCCTGAAAGCTGGAGAGGGGGAAGCGTCTCTGAGGAGACCCGTGTTACAGGGTGGTGACGGTGCCTTAGTTGCTCAGTCGTGTCTGACTCCTTGCAACTCTATGGACTGTAGCCCGCCAGGCTCATCTGTCCATGGGATTTTCCCAGGCAAGAATACTGAAATGAGTTGCTGTTTCCTTCTCCAGGGGGAGCTTCCTGACCCAGGGATCAAACCTGGGTCTCCTGTATTGCAGGCAGGCTCCGGCATTGCAGGAGGAATCTTTACCAGCTGAGCCACCAGGGAAGCCCCAGGGTTACAGGGAGCTCTGAGCAATGATTCTTGTAAACTGTGGACGAAGCACACTGGAAGTCCTGGAACACAGCCAGATTTAAACCCTAGATTAGAGACGATGGGTGGAACGGGTTCATTCAGTCCTTCATTTCCTCCTCCATTCAATAAGCACTTACTCATTTGACTCATGGGTCACAGATGTAGCTTAGACTCCATACATTGACAATTCTATTAGCTAATGTATGGCCTTGGGCTGTTTATGCCGATTTGAGGTCTAATCCTCAGTTTTCTTATCTCCAATAGGAAGCTAGTAACACCTATTCTTTATAATTATGTTTGAAGGTTAGGGACCAAATAATTCAGATTCTGTGTGGGTCAGGGTCCCTGCAGAACCATGATGTGCACTCGTGGGAGAACTGAAGAGAGTTTAGGATTGTTGTTGTTGAGTTGCTCAGTCATGTCCAACTCTTTGTGACCCAGTGGACTGAAGCACGCCAGGCTTCCCTGTCCTTCACCATCTCCTGGAGTTTGCTCAGATGCTCAGGCTCATGTCCACTGAGTCAATGGTGCCATCCAACCACCTGGGGACTGTTTAAGAGAGAGTGTGGTGAAGAGAGGCCGATGGGGGAAGACGCAGTGCCCTGGAGATAGCAACAGTTGGGGAGCTGTTACCTCCTCCCCAGGCCTCAAGGGGCCAAGGGAATGGGGGTTTCTAGAACCCAGACTTTACCTGACACGCTGTGACCTTCAGGAGAGGTCACTGTCAGCCCACATTCCAACAGAGAGGAGTTGGGAGGACACTCTCATCTGCCTTTGCTCCTGTCTGTGCTATCCTGTGAGGTCTGTCTCCCTCCGCCCATGGCGAAGGGGATCCGTCACTACAGTCCATGAAGGTGAACCTTCCCGGGTACAGAGCAAGGAGGGTGGCCTTGGGGGGACAAATGAGTGCCTCCATCACACACACCAGCACAGCTGACTCTCTGAGTCAATGCACTGTGGGCACAAGGCACTGTCATCCCCCTGGGGGTGAGGGGATGGCTGGTATTATTTCCATTCGACATCGAGGCTTAGGGAGATAGAACGGTCTCCACAGCTTTGCTAGAGGCCCGCCTCCACCAGTATCTCACCTTCTCTCACTTCCTTTCATTCATCCATGGCCATTGGAGGGACGCCAACAGGTGGCAGGCGTGCTTTGCTTCCCTGGTTAAAATCAGGCCCTGAGGGTGAAAGAAGCTGTCCACATCTCATTAGGAAATCGGGTTCTTGCCAGGGACTGTAGTCATTGGGAGAGACGGGATCTGAAAGCTAAACAAACCCCATGATGCCCTGGGATAAGCTTTCCTAATTAGCAGAGGTGGCTGTCAGCTGGACAGATGATGTCCTCTGCCTGGCGCAGCCCTCCTGGAGCTGACACCCTTGTGGTGACACCCTTGGCCGGGGGTGGGGTGGGGGGTGTCCTTCTTACTCCTTAGCCCAATGATCTTCCCAAAGACTCTTCTAAGCCTCTTGGAGCCACTTTCCCAAACACTCAGCGTTTCTAGCTGGAGAGGCAGGACCCCCAGGAAAAGATGGAACAACCTGATAGAGAAATGTCTTTGCAAGACCTCAGGCAGAAACGAATGTTGCCTTGACAACCCAAGTGATCCTCACCTCATGTGAAGGCTAGGCCTCAGCTGCTGTTATCAGACATCTGGGTTCAAATCCTGGCTCCTCTGTTCATTTACTGTGTGATAAGGGCACCGTTACTTAACTGCTCTGAGCCTCCTTTCTCTCTTAGGAAGTGCAGTGACTGACCTGACCTCCATCAGGGTCATGGTCCTTGGGATGGTTCTGGCAGGTCCCTCCTTTCCCTTCACTGGGCCTGGAGACCTGTATTGCATCTCCTCCGCTGATTCTCAATTTAGAGCTCACGCCATTTCAGCACCTCTCCCAGCATTTCCTTCATCACTTCCCAGCATCCCAGGGAGGCCAAGTGGCCAGGACGTCTTGTGAGCTGGCTCCTCCAGGGTTCATCTCTGAAGGCAGCCTGGCTGAGAAAGATGGAGCTGGGTTTCTGAGCTAATTTCACTTCCTATTAAAACGGTTCATCAGTGAGCACAGTTGCACAACCAGGAAATCAATTGGGTGCAAACCAGTTTGATGAAAGAACTTCCTAGGGTCTTTTTATAACTTAATTGCATATGTGGCCTCACAAGTGTATCCACAGGGAGGGAACCAAGTTGGGGGGGAGCTTCTGAACAGGAATCAATTCTGGAAATCCTGGCTTCTGTGGAGGAAGAAGGCAGGAATAAGTTGAGAGTCTAGATCAGTGCTTCTCAGACTTACATCGGAGCAGGAATCACCTAGGAATCTTGTTACTCTGCAGGCTGGTTTAGTAGGTCTGGGGTGGGGCCAGAGGTTGCATTTCTAACAGGCTCAGGAAGGGTCAGTGTTGCTGGTCTGGGCCACGCACTGAGGGACAAGCATCTGGAGCCACTTGGCATTTCCAGGAGTCACGTCTGCCCGAGCCAGCACGGCTGATAGAGGAAAGTCCACGTCACGAACCTTATTTGAATGTCACATCTGGGGTTCTCCCGTCCTTTTCTCTCAGGATCCTCCTTCCTTGCTGTGGCTCCTGAACACCTGTCAGTCTTGCTGGTTCTACACCTGAATCCTCACAGGGTGTCATGAGTTGAGTCCCGTCCCCACTAACATCCAAATGTTGAAGTCCAAACCCTTAATACCTTGGACTGTGGCTGTATTTGGTGATCGTGTCTCGAAATGAAGTTGGAATGAACTTGGAACGCAGTCATGGAGTAGGCCCCGGTCCAGTCCTGGAACTCTTACACGGCTATGCTATTCTCCCTTCTGTGTGATCAGACCTCGACAGCAAGATCTCCATAAAATAAACCTACACTTCCATCCCCCCTGGGACTGGAACCTTATAATTAACACCCTTTAGTACTTAATCTCACCCCTGTACCTCCCCTCTGAGTTATGAATGTGTTTGCAAAAGACAGTAACCCTGAAAAATCAGGTTGTCCTCAGCCAGGAGCCTGGTGGGCTACGGTGCATGGGGGTGGCAAAGAGTTGGACACTACTGAAGTGACTGAGCGTGCATGGATGCACTGCCAATTTAATCCACTTTTAAGTGTTACAGTTCAGGAGTACTAAGTACCTCCACAATGTTGTACAACTTCCACCACTGTGGTTCCAGACCTCGAACAGAAACTCCATTCCCGTTAAGCAGACACTCCCCACTCACTCCCTCCACAGCCCTGGGCAACTGCTAATCTCATTTCTGTCTGTGAGGTCTATCCATCCAGTAGAATATTACTTACTTATAAACAGGAATGAAACCCTGATACACGCTACAATGTGGCTGCTGCTGCTGCTGCTGTTACTTGCTCAGTCATGTCTGACTCTCTGTGAACCCCTGCACTGTAGCCCACCAGGCTCCTCTGTCCATGGGATTCTCCAGGCAAGAATGCTGGAGTGGGTTGCCATGCCCTCCTCCAGAGGATCTTCCCGACCCTGATGAAACGTGAATGCCATTTTGCTCACCGAAAGAAACCAGACTCAAAAGGCCACATATCACCGAATTCCATTTATATTAAATACCAGAATAGGCAAGCCTTATTATTGAGTTTTTGGAGAAGGCAATGGCACCCCACTCCAGTCCTCTTGCCTGGAAAATCCCATGGACAGAGGAGCCCGGTAGGCTGCAGTCCATGAGATGGCTCAGAGTTGGACACGACTCAGTGACTTCACTTTCACTTTTCACTTGCTTGCATTGGAGAAGGAAATGGCAACCCACTCCAGTGTTCTTGCCTGGAGAGTCCCAGGGATGGGGGAGCCTGGTGGGCTGCCGTCTATGGGGTCGCACAGAGTCGGACATGACTGAAGCGAGTTTTAAGTTCTTTATATAATAGTGATCCTTAAGTTCTTTATATAATAGTGATCCTTCATCAGATATGTGTTTTGCAAACAGTTTCCTCACATTATGGAGTTATTCTGAGAATTAAATGAGCTAATATATCAGGTACTTAGTATAGTGTCTGGCACAGATCAAGTACTGAATATATATTAGCTGCTATTGGTATTTTATCATGAGGGTCAAGTATTATTGGGAATTTTAGTGATATGTTCCAACCCTAAGCTCAGTACAAAGTCCTTTATATGTAATTAAATGTATGTATGTTTGAGTTGGAGCCCTGGAATTACTGTAGATGAAATTCTAGCACGTGGTATGTTCTCAACTGATTTTTGAATGTTATGCCTTAAACAACACAACAATAATAATACTAACCTTCTGTCTCTAAACCTGTCATTAGTACTCTCGCCAGAGGGCACTTTCCTCGATTTAAAATCCCCCAGAGAAGGAATCCCCACTCACTTTCTCAGTTGCCTGAATCGGACTATCAGGCCCACATCTGCCTGGACCCTTCTTTCTTGGCTTTGTCTAAAGTCTCTGGCAAATTGTACCCCCGTTTCCTTGTATGTTATTCCCATGGAAGGAGAGAGGAAGGAATTTTATTCCCTAAAAGGCCTTCAGTTTATGCAAAGATCACCCCCTACCCTGCATTCAGCCTCACCAGCCTTTTCTCTCCTTTCAATAATATCAACAGCAATAACAGTAACAACAAAAATAAGTCCTTTGTAGAGATTTCACTTGTTTCGGTTCGTTGAATCCTCCCCCCCATTTCACAGATGGGGAAATTCAGGCTCAGAGGTCGTGTGACTTCCTCAAGGTCACAGAGGTTGTGAATGGTGGAGTGTGATGTTTTGAAGCCTGTCATCTGGCCCATTTGTGTGTGAGGCTGCTTAGTCCTTCTTAGCTTTATTCCCGACTCACATTCTGATGTCTTAATCACATGTGGGTCTCCTTTAAATTCCCTTCCATCTGTCAAGCCCCAGCTTGGAGGTCCCAGTGGTCAGCAGCTGGCCTGGGCCTTGGGTGTTGAGAGTCTGGCCCTTCATCTGTTCTGCACTACTTCTCATGATGAGAGAGGCGGCAGCCCTGAGACCAGAAAGCCAAGCCAGGGTGGCCAAGAAAAGAGCCTGAAAAATGGGCAGTCCATCACTAATGGACCAACGAGAGGCCTGGGTTCTGTCTGGACCCCACTCAGCAAGTCCATCTTCGTCTCTTGAGGGAGAGAGCAAAGTGGACTGTGTTCCAGGAAAGAAATCAGAGCAACCTCCACAGAGGCAGAGAGGATCATTTTTCTTAGGTGTGTGAAGGTCCTCAAAGAGTGAGGTAATAGGTTTCTTTATTAAAAATTAATCTTCTTGTAAAACCATTGCAATACAATCACTTTAATAAATCACCCCACGCTTCGGAACACATTTATTATCCCTTCTCGGGAAACCATGGAGCCCAGAGAAATTGGTGCTGCAGAGAGCTTGGATGCCGGGCTCAGTGGTGAGCTCCAGCCAGGGCGGGGCCAGACTCTGGGTTCTGGCAGAGATGCTGTGTGGGTGTTACCCTTGGCGAATATCTTCTGGGATTGTTCAGCCCTCACAGCTCCTAGATGTGTGGCTCGTGGGACCTCTGGGTTGGAAAGGGGCCAATCAGTGGGGCGGCAGCTTTTGCTGTGGCCTGTGGGGTTGTGTGAGCCTCCAGTTCTTGATGTAGGTGCTCTGGAAAGATGAGGCGCCCGGTTCTGGTTTGTAGACCAGAACTCGCCACCAGCACCCAAGAGCCCCCTAAAGATGCTCTTCCTCACCCGTCTCCACTTTGTTTCACTTGCTGCATCCTGAGCTTTGAGGTACTGTGTGTGTGTGTGTGTGTGTGCGCACGCGCTCGCGCGCTGGAGGGAGGTGTTTCTGGAAGCACCCATATTCCTATTATTGTGGTTAAACAGGTGTGGAGAGCCGCTTCGGTCTCTGGGGTCCATGACCTTCTACCCCATCTCACTCCCCCCACATTTCTTTGTAAACCAAGCTTGCCGACAAGCAGGCATGGATGGATGATGGACTACATGCTGATATCCCATTTGTGGCTGGAATTTCAGGCACTTCAGTTTTTACAATGCCTGGCACAGAGTCGGCAGTAGATAAATGACTTTTGAATGGGTAAGGGAGTGAGAAATTAATGAGAGAACCAGTGAGTGGGCCAAAAATCTCACAGCCTAGGGTATAGGAGAAGGTCTTGGTGACATTTGGCAGGATGGCAAGTCACCAAGCCCCCTAGTGAGAGAGGGTTGAGGGGGAATGAAAGAGGAAAAAAAAAAACAGGGCTCATCAAGTTAGGGCTGAAATACAAGCAGGACTCAGACAGTAGCAGGTCTTCTGGACCATATTCGATGTCTTTGTCTTCATCAAGAGAGAAGCAGATCTCTGAGGCAGAGGGGTGATGGATGAAGACGTTAAGTAGTCTTCATCATCGTCCAGAATCAACAGCAGCAGCAAAGCATGGGAACTGTCACCGTCATTAGCATCATTACCAACTACCACACGGCCGCTGCCCTAGTGTGAGTGTGGAGTGGTTTCCACCTCTGGCCCAGTGATGCCCCCGGGTGATCAAACCGTCATCACTGTGCACGTGGGAAAACTGAGGCCTGGGGAGAGGAAGTTACTTGACCCTTCAGGGAGCCTAGGTTTCCTTGGAAGTCAGGCCCGACAAGTGCCTCCCTCCTGTGGCTCTCCAGTTCCACGTGGAGGGGGACGCCAGGAGCACCTGTTCCTGCTCTGGGGTGCTGGAGTGTGGTGGTCTGTGAACAGCCCAGGAGCTTCTGCCTTCTTTCACTCAGTCAGCAGACTCCTCGTCACCAATCACAGTCAGACACTGTACTAGACACACCTTCTGAAGCCCTTCCCTGGGGACCCAGAACCTCTGGATGGAGGGCGGTCGAGCTTCATTTCTAGAATGTTTCCCTCTGCTTGCTTTGGGGAGGGAGCAGAGGAATTGGAGGGGGTCTGGTCTTCAGGAGCTGTTGGTGAAGATGGAGAGTCATGACCTGGAAGGACAGCAGGGAGTGGGACTCAGCACGAGCTTCAGGAACACAACCAGGGGCTGCTGCCGCACCGAGACCTCCCTGCCTGCTGGATCTCTGGATCTAGACGCATCCCTCGTCTGGCACACCCTCCTCGCCCAGCCTCAGGCAATGGTTCTGCATCCACCAGACACACCACACCACCCTGGACTCATCACTGCTGGACTGAGCTCCAGGAGTCAGCTTGAGGGAAGCAGCCCCCCTGGTTTTCTGGGCAGCAAGGAGGGGAGCCCACCCCCTGCCCCACAGCCCCCCACCCCAACGCCTGCACATTTCTTCCCTGGCTCCGAGGCTGTGCTTGCTGGTCAGTTGTCAGGGGTGCTGCCTGAAGGTGGGCTTTGGGAGGAGGAACCTGTTCCCTGAGAAAGAGATGTGAGGCCATTCCCCCAAAGAGCATCGCAGCAGCCTCCCGAATTGCCACCTGAGATTCTGGCAGCATCCTGGTGACCCGCTGACCCCTGTCTGTCTCCCGGGCACTCAGCCTCACCGGGTTTTAAGTGGATTAGACAGTTAAATACGCCCGTCTGCATCCAGCCCTCTCTTTGACAGCAATGTCTTCATCAGAGGAAATCTTGGTCTCAATTCCAGGGAGTACTGTCCCCTCTCTGAGTGACAGTTTTCCTAGCCTGTGACCCCAAGTTCCCACATGGTTCAGGCGGTCTGTCATCGCAGTGCCTACCTGTGAGCCCACCTGCCCTGGGAGAGCCAGGGAGGGTCCTTGTTGGCCACAGAGGCTGGCCGCTCCCCTCTTCCTCTCCCATAGATCCACCGCCCAGTGATTTCTGCAACCCCCTGCCCAGAGTGCAGCCCAGCCCCATCAGTACCGAATCACCACTCAGGGAGGAAGATGCACCTTACATCTGATTCCTGTCGCTTCCTGCTCATCTGGCCTCAGACAGTACATGGGAGCCACCTCAGCTGCTGGAACCTACGGCCGTAGCCAGTCTGGACACGGCCCGCCCAGCTGGAGTGCGGGGAGGGTGTCCAGTCATTCTCTTGGCCTTAATGCTGCCAGACCATTCCGCCCTCCCAACCGGTCCTGACAGTTCAACCCAACAGTGTTTCCTCTTTGTGGGGAGGGGGCAGCACGGAGTGCGCTAAATGGTTACGAGCCTGCTCCTGGGGCCAGAGTCCCAGGCTAGAGCTTCTGCACCACCTTCTATGACCTGTGACAACTCAGGCAAGTAACCTAGCCTCTGGTCCCAGTTCATTCACCTGTAAACATGGGATCAAACAGCTGTTCTATCAGAGAATTGTGAGGATTTAGCTGTAAGCCTTTAGAGCATTGAGAGCAATGGCTGGCACAGAGGACGTATCAACTGTTCTACTGTTGTTGGCATTATTGTTGTTACTATTATTGGTGGTGGGAACCCCCCCGCACCCGCTCAAAATACCACCCCTTTCAGCACATTCAACCCCCGGTGATACCCATTGCCTTGGGTTTCCAAGGTGGCTCAGCAGTAAAGAATCCGCCTGCCAATGCAGGAGGCATAAGAGACATGTGTCTGATCCCTGGGTCAGGAAGATCCACTGGAGGAGGAAACGGCAACCCACTCCGGTGTTCCTGCCTGCCTGGAGAACTCCATGGACAGAGGAGCCTGGTGGGCTACAGCCGGTGGGGTCGCAAAGAGTCAGACACGACTGAGCGACTAAACAACAGCAACAGTAGCCATCGCCTCCCCCCTACGCCACTCACTGGGGTTGCTGGAGGGCAGTGCAGGCCCTGGCACATGGAGGGGAGTCACTTATTTGAGCTGCAGGTGGACGAAGGCCATTCTATTTATTCTTGTCAATCAACACGAGGCCCAGTGCAGGGTGGGCAGGTGGTAACTCTTTTCAGAGTGAGCTGAGGGCTGGCGCCTGGGGCTTGGTACACACACGCGGTTGAGCCCTGGCTGGCAGGTTTGGGGAGCTGAGCAGCTCACAGTCACACACCATGTGATGGCGCTGAGGGCTCCACCAGGGGTGAGGGGCTTGGATGCGTCCACGCTAAGAGCCTGGTGCTGGGCTGGGCAGCGACCTCTACAGCAGTGGCCTCCAGCCTTTATGGCACCAGAGACTGGTTTCGTGAGAGACAGTTTTTCCATGGACTCGGGGATGGGAGATGGTTTTTTGGGGTGATGGTTTGGGGGGTGATTCAAGCGCATTACATTTATCATGCACTTTATTTCTAGTATTATATTCATCAGCTTCCCCTCGGATCATCAGGCACTGGATCCCGGGGACTGGGGACCCTACTCTACGGGGTGGGTGTTAAGCTTCGGCAGCCAGACTGTGGCTTTGAGCCCAGGTTCTGCCTCTAACTAGTTGTGGGAGCTGGAGTGGGCTGCTTAACCCGTCTGTGTCCAGGAGCTGGAGGGACTCACCTCTGCGGTAAGGGGTACAAAGCCAAGGATAAGAGTGACACGTGCATTTTCTTGGAGGTACGGCACGGGGGGCGAGGGCTGTTGGAGTCTGAGCCCCGATCTCCTGTTAATTCCAAGGACTCCAGAGGGCCTTCTCTGATGCTGGATGAAGAGTGGCCGCGAGACTGGCCGGGGGCAGGGAGGCCAGAGGCTGCGCCCCTCCTCGGTGCCCCGAGGCTGTCACTCTCACCAGCAGGAAGACCAAGACTGTCTGTCTCCCTCCTTGACAGAGAGAACCAGCGCCAGACAGTGTCCCGGGGTCTGGGGTCAAAGGCCAGCTGGTGTCTCCATTTGTCTCAGAACAGGCGGGGCACGTCCCCAGGGCCTCCAGTCCTCCGCGCCGGGCGACTGGAGGCCAGTCTGCGGCCTTCCTGGGTGATTGACACATGCAATTTCACTCCTTCTGTCTGGCTGAGGTGTGAAGGGAAAATTGGATGTTGTTGAATAATTGAAAATGAAAATCCCTCCAAATTGATTCCTATGAAAGCAGAACTGAGTTCCACAATTAGACGTCCTGCCTTTGCAGGGCGTCTGAGGCCTCTGTCTTCCCAGGCTGCAGGCTCAGATGTGACTGCACGTGATCCACGCGGAGCCCTGTGGCTTCAGGGGTCTTGAGGGCAGCTGTGCGGTAGACAAATACAGACCCCGAGCATCCCTAGACGGGACCCCTGTGTCCTCCTGCCTCCAGTTCCTGGGCTGCTCAGGTGGGGCAGCAGATTTATTTTCTCTTGCACTTGCCTGGGCCTCCCTGGTGACACCACCACATGCTCCAGCCTGGCTTGTGTGCCCAAGCGTCTCAGACGTGGACTTGGTCCCCCTGCTTCTCTCGCTAGCAGGTCAACCTTGCGTTTTATTCCTTTGCACCTCGGCATTGTTATACTTTACAGTATAACGATCCACAGTCTGAGTGTTTCTCTAAGAACTTCAACTCCTGGAATATAGCTGGATGTTTACCTGGAATTTGTGGATGAAATTCAGGGGGTTCAAAAACTTGGATGGACTATATATATATATATATATATTATGTATTTTTAAATTTTGTGCATTTTTTTTTTTGGTGGTAAGAACACATAACATGAAATTTAGCATTTTCACCAATCTGAAGTATACTATTCAGGGTCGTTAAGTATATGGTGTTGGGCAACCATCCCCACTGTTCCAGAATTTTTTCATCACTCCAAATGGAAATTCCATATCCATTAAGCAGTCTCTCCCTCCCCTAACACTTTTTAACATAAGCTTTATCAGAAATTTACTCTATCCCATAATATGAATTTCAGAACAAACCTCAATAGTGTTAGTAATACCTGTGGTTTTATTGCTAATAGAAATTCCAGGTTCTTTCATACTGTGTTACAGATATCTTGAAAGTCCCTTATGCTAGGAGTTGACAAAGTTTTTCTGTATAAGGTCAAAGAGTAAGTGTTTTCGCTGTTACAGTCCATGTAGTTGCTGTCTCATCTAGTCAACTATGCCTTGTAACATGAAAGCAGTCTTAGGATCTAAACAAACAGAGCTACCTGTATTTCAATAAAACTTTATTTATAAAAACAAGTTGTGGGCCAGGCTTGACCTGTGGATCATGGTTTGCTGACCCCTATTTTATGCTCATGTCTACTTTAGAGTTACTATACACCATCACCGGATACGGTTATTTTGTGTGTCAATTAAAAATCACAGACATATTGTTCTCTTATGAATTTTGGATATCTGTATTTTAATATAATTTTATGTTCTATGCAAATATTTGTGCATTGATAATTGCTATTTTGAGAAGTGGTGCTTAGGTTTCAGCTGATTTCTAAAGGAGTTCTTGACACAAACAGGCTAAATGCTTGATGAACTAATACTTTACAATGTTTTGGAAAGTGGTCTTTTAGTTTCCCCTTGCATACCTCGCTGCTTCCCTGGGAAGCCTATTTTGGGGGGCAGCTCTGACGCTAACCATCCACCCCAAGAATCCCATCTCTCTAGATCAGGAGTCAGCAAAATTTTCCTGAAAAGGGCCAGATAGCTTTGAGCTTTCAGGTCACACTGTTACCGATTGACTACTCAACTCTTCTGTAGTGTGGTAGCAGCATGGAAAAAATGAGTGTTCAATGAAACTCTAGTTGTTGACTCCTGCTCAAGTTACAGTCCCAAGTCCTCTTGCTGTACTGGCCATCTTCCTTTGAACACAAACCCAGGTGTCAATGTCACTCTTTCCCCTCTTCACCCATCATCCATCTATCTAAGCATCCATCCATCCATCCATCTTTCCGTTCATCCACCCATCCATCTTTCCATTCATTCATCTATCCATTCACCCACCTATTGATCCATTCACCCATCTGCCCATGATGCATACATCCATCTGTTTTTATAGGTGAGAGTCATTTGGCTCATATTTCATTAATTTATATTTACTAACCATGGTCAGATCTATAATACAAAGGGAATTAAAGAACTAAAGGGTATCAAAGAACACTGGTGGGCAGGTTAACTACTTAGATGGTGTGATCAGGTCACTTTTCTGAGAAAGTGATGCCTTAGCCTAGAAATAAAGCATGAAAAACCATGTAGTCATGTGAAAGGTGGGGGTGAAGCATTTCAGGAGAGAGTAGAGTATATTGGGGGGCCCTGGGGCAAGGAAGACCGTGGCATATCTGTAGGCTGGATGGAGAAAAAGGCGGCTGGATACAGGAGCTATCTATTGCTCTGTAACAAATTACCCCAACATTTAGCATTAAAACAACTATAGTTATTATAACTTTGGGTCCATAATCCAGGTGCAGCTTAGCTCTTGCAGAGTCTCTTGCAGTCTGCAGCATCTCAAGGTCTGACCAACTAAAGGAAGGACCTGGTTTCAAGCTGTCTGTCCTTTGCTGTCTTCTCTTCATTAGAAGCAAGTCTCAAGGACAGGTTCATACTCATGGAGACGGGGACCACACCAAGGCATGAATGCCCAGAAGACAGGATCTTGGGGACCATCTTAGATGCTACTGACCATGCTAGAGTGTAGAGGAGTGGGGAGAGGGGGCCAGGGGCCGACCCTACAGAGGCTTCCAGGCTGCAGCCAGCACAGAGTTACCCTCGACACCACAGGAAGCTCTAGCAGGGTTTTAAGCCAGGAGTCACGTGATGAGCTGTGGGTTTTGAAAAGACCATTTTGACTGCTGTGTGGAAAATGGATTGAAGGGGCAAAGAGAAGTGAGGCTAGCCCAGCGGGACACTGTTGAAGTCCTAATGATGGCTTGGACCGCGGTGGTAGCAGCGGGGGTGGAGGCAGGAGGAAGCGCATCAGCAGCGTTTTGGAGGCTGAGCCTGGAGCATGTTCCGGGGAACCACCTCGGGGGACTCAGTGGTCCTCCTCTGCATCCTCCCTTCTCTGCCCCCAGCCCCTCTTCCTCCTCCCTCCTCAGCAGCACCCCTGCCCACCATCTCCCTGGGCTCCTGTGGGCTGTATAGCTCTGCTGTCCATAAGCCAGGCGTTGACGCAAGAGAACAAAGACATCGCTAATGCTGTAAATCCCGGATCCAATTTATTTGTTATTTCCACTCATTTGAAATGCACCTGTTACCCCGAAGGCTTTTGAATGCTATCACCAGCAACTACAGAATCAAAGATAAATTGGAACCTTTCGGAAAAGCTCTCAGTTCAAAGGAGGAAACAAACAGGAAAAAAAAAGTTGTTTTTTTTTTCCCTTCCTCAGATAACTTACTGGCATAGATGGCATGTAAGACCTCCAGGGGCGTGATCCAAGGATGTTTGCCTTTCCTTCCCTCCTGATTCCAGCTCCTTCGTCTGCTCTGTATACTCAGATGGCCCTGACATTTCCCTGCAGGGTGTTTAATGTTCCCTGGATGTTAAATGTTTTCCCAGGTCGTTCCCTGGACATCACGTTGCCACTTCTGTCCAGGTTTGGGTTGTCCAGCACCCAGGGCATGGGCTGCAAAGCCCTTTGGGGGCTGTCTCCTCCTGGCTACCTGTGTGTTGGGTTACGAACCATGTGCTCACAGTTGGGCCGAGTTGGTGAGACTTCCCGTCCACACTGGGGACCACGCCTCACTGTGCCTCTCATGACAGTGCTGGGGTGGGTGTCGTTGCAGCCCGCCAAGGCTTCCTGTTGTCCACACTCCACTCAGGAGTACAAAGGAATCACTGCACTTTCAGTTACCTACTCTTCATTGTTTTTCTTCTATAAAAGTGAAGGCGACACAAAGAAAGCTCAGTGTCTGTCACAGACGAGCGGCTGGAGGGAAGGGAATGATGGGGCCGGGGTCGAGAGGGCTGAGTTGGGTCTGGAGAACTCTCTGGAGGATGAGGACCCAGTCCCGGAAGGACTGGTGCTTCCAGCTCTCTCTGGGTGGGTGTCTGTGGGTCTAGCCCAGAAGGGGAGACCCCTGTGGGTGAAGCCCATGGGAAGAGGACAGACAGCAGCTGGAATGGAACCTCTGAACCCAAAGCAGCCCACGCTGACGGCTCTTCCCTGTGTCCCCACCATCCGCAGGCAGTGGTATCCTCATCGTCTCCATGGCTGCAGGGTGCCCATCAGGCCTTGCTGCTGCCCGCCTCCCCACCCCAAGCAGGTTCCACTCTCCCTCCCACAAGCAAGAGCCATTGCTTGTGGCTCTAAAACTGAGTATCTTGTTTCAACAGCCCAAGGTAGCCCTGCCATCGGGCTGTTTCCTAGCTGCTCCCTCTGCCCCCCACCTACCCTGTGCATACATCTTCTGGGACATTCAGGGCTCCTTCTACAGGCCACCCCCCGCCACTGGACCACCCCAGACTGTCCCACCCCAGGCTGTCCCACAGAAATGAGGCTCCCACCTGCCATCCCGCCATATCCCTCAACTATTTCAGTGTGGCCCTGACCACTGTGTGCAGTGAGCTTGCTACTGCAGTTGTCAGCTAGTTGAACATTTGTTCTCCCTACTCACAATAACACAAACATCTATACTTCGTCACATAGTAGGTGTTCATTAAAGATTTAGTGAAATAAGTGAATTTTTAAAAAATGGATGCATAAGCTCTTTTCGATCAGGGACTCAATCTTGTTCACACATGTTTCCACTGCCTAAATTGGGGCCTGGGACATGGGAAGCTCTCAAAAAATGTGTATCAAGCGTCTAATTCTAGAGTGAAGGCATGTCCTTTTGGCTGAAGGAAGACCCCCACCAGCCTCAGGTTATGGTCCAGGACTGCATGGAGGAGGCAGGACCCAGCTAAGGTCTCAGGGCAGAACTGGGACCTGAAAGAGAAGGAGAACTGGGTGGGCTGGAGGCCAGTTGCCTGGGTCAGGTATAACCTGAGAAGTCTAAGGGAGAGAGACTTCCCTGGCAGTCCTGTGGTTGAGAATCCACACTTCCACCGCCAGGGCACAGCTTCCATCCCTGGTCAGGGAGCTAAGGCCCTGCACGCTGTGCAGTGTGGCCAGAATAAAAGGGGGCAGCGAGGCTGAAGCTCAGTGGTTACAGAGTAGTGCGGATCTTGCCCTCCTGGAGTTGGGATGAAGGCAGTGAAACTAGATCCTGAGCCCAGGGAGTTAAAACTACACTGGCTAATGGATGGGGGAGGCCAAGTTCATGGAAGGAAAGCTAAGACAGACAAGGGCATGCTACTCTGCCGCTTGCTCACTGTGTGACCTTGGGCTGGTTTCTTGACATCTCTGTGCTTCAGTTTTCTCACTGTGAAACTGGAATGAATAGTAGTCCATTTCTTGGGGCTGTTGCAAAGATTAGCCAGTATGTTATGTATGAGACTTCCCAGGTGGTGCACCACTGGTAAAGAATCCACAAGAGTTGTGGATTTGATCCCTGGGTTGGAAAGATTCTCTAGAGGAGGAAGTGGCAACCCACTCCACTATCCTTGCCTGGAAAATCCCACGGATAGAGGAGCTTGGCGGGCTACCGTCCGTGGGGTCACAAAGAGTCGGACACAACTGAGCAGACACACAGTATCCAGTCCATGTGCTATGTATGATGTGCTTAGTCATGGCCTGGCAGGCAATATCATCCTTATGTTTCTGATTCTATTTTCATTCCGTCCTATTGATGTGGCTTTCCCCACTAGGGTAGGTGCACATTCACAGGACATTCTGTGCAAACCTGTCAAATATCCAGTCCTTTCTCAACTGGGGCCTCACGGACTCACAGAGGAAGAAAACTGGGTTCTGGGTCTTAGAGGTAGCGCAGGAAGCAGAGGTGTTTCAGAAATCAATCTCCTGTGGACTTCAGCACTCTGGGAGCCCTGCAGGAGACATGGGAGCCAAGGGGAGCCTCCTGCACATGATAAGGTTAAAGGCTCCCCAGAGGCCATCCTGGTCATCCCCCTACTATACAAACCCTACAACTGAGAAAGAGATTCTCCAATGGTACCTCTCTGTCTCTTTTAGGGCCATGGATGTTTCTGAGAATCAGACAAAAGCCAATGACCCTCACTCCCCCAAATTCATATTTTATATTCGTATCAGGGTGTCCACAGACCTCTAGAAGCTAAGTAGGGGAGGCAAGGGTGTGGCTAAGAGTCTCATTCTAGAGTCTTAGTCATCAACAAGCCTTACTACCTTTGCCAAGAAGCCCTCTGTGAAGAATTAAAGGTGACAGGTCAGCATGATTTCCTAACTCAACCCATATCTATGTTAATAAGATATTCTCAGAACGGTAAGTGTGAGGGGGGACATTGAATCTTTCAGTGATAAAGGGAAGTTAACCAACACAATGTTGCCTTTTCAGCCACTCTTAGAGGGTCCCTTTAACTGAAAGGTAACGACGGTTTGCCATCACGAAACCAAGGACTGACATGTGTGTTGGGCCTGGCGAAGTTTGATGTTGGAGAGAGAACAGAGGCATCCCTTTCTTCAGTCCAAGCCCTGTCCAAATGATTATAATATGATAATTCTGGAAAGATTGGACTCTCATGTGTTTGTTTGGAGGTAAAAATATTCATGCATATGCTGCTTTGTCTCTCCAAACCCGAGTGGGGACGATGGCGTTCTTGCAGCGCCAGGTTGAAACTCTCTTTCTGAAACATAACTAACCTGCTTGTCCTGAATGTGAAACAGGAGGGACCGGCGAGCCGTATGGTCCTGGGATGTGCGTCCTCCCAGATCAGGTGCCTGAGTGCGACATGGAGGTCCTGGGAGACAGTGAGGGGCAGGTGTTCTTGGCTGGGCGAGGCGGAACGGGCAGGGGTGGGGCGCAGCACAGCTGCACACAGCCTTATGGACCTGCGTGCGCTTTGATCAGCTTCATGGGAAACGCTGTGACTCCTCTTGTTCTGATTAATTCTGATGTGGAGGATTGGGGAACGTTAGTGAAGAAACAGAGATTTGCAGAACCTTGATCCTCGCACAAGCCAGACTTTACGGGTGGGGGGTCAGAAACCTGGCCGCTTTGTTTGAGTCTGCATTGCTGCCTTGCCCCCTGCCTTTGGATCTACTGAATCAGCATTTCAGAGACAGGGCCCAGCGATCTGCATTTCCCGCACCTCCCACCCCCCTCAAGGAATTCTGAAGCAGGTGGCCCTTTGAGAAATGTTGGACTAAGATGGTCTCCAAGGACCCTTCCTTCTCAAGGTCTTATGAGGAAAAGAGCCTCATCCGCCCACCCGCATAAAACGTGTTTCCTGTCTCACCCATTTTAGTTCTTGATTAAACTCAATTTGGCAAGTTGTTATATCTGATTACTTATTCATCTTCTTCTGGAGTCTTTGTGTGGGGACAGTTGACAACGAGCTCCTTGAGGAGCCAAGCCAGGTGCCTCCTGTCCTCCCCCGGCCCCATCTAGAGGGGAGACATCCTCGACCTGTCCCTGCTCTGCTCCCTCGGGGTGTTGGGGACCTGGTGACATCCAGGGTGACATCCAGGGGTTTCGAGGGGCCAAGGCTGCTGGGAGGAAGGCTTCTGGGCTTCAAGTTTGGGACTCAGATTCATCCCTGCCAGAAGTTAGAGCGCGAGGCAATTTAGCAAATTGTAGCTTGCTGCAGATGTCTAATTAGTCCTGAGGCTGGGTGTGTGGAGGGGGGGGGCGGTGACTGAAGTCTGGGGAGTGGGAGGGCCGCTCCGTCTGCCGCTGAGGTTGCCTCGGCTGAGGGAGCCGTGGGCTCCCCAGCTGAGGGCGGAGCTGGTCGAAGAGAACCAGATCCCGCCCCCACTGGAGAGCTGGGCTCCGGGGAAGGGGCTCCGGGGGCAGGGCTTGGGTGTGGGGGCCGAGGTGGACCATGCAGGGGGAGCTGAGGAGTCCATTCGGGGGGACAGGGAGCTGCTGACACCCTATATCCAGACAGCCTGGAGTGCTGAGCGAGTTTTCTGCTGCTCACCTCCAGGACCCTGGCCTCAACCTGCCGCAAACTGAGTTTCCATCCTGATCCCTTCCTTGCTTCTCCTCCTCTGTGCTCCCCAAGTCACAAGATGGAACCATGACCCTTCCTGCTACTTAGGACATGTCCTCCTTATTTCCTATTTCTTCAGCCTTCATATCTGGTTCATCATCAGAGCTCCCATTGTACCTTCTGAACACAACTCAAACCCACCTCTTCATCTCTCAGTGCCAGGACTCAGCCTTGGCACTGTTGACATCTTTGGGTGGGTGATCTTCTGCAGGGGGTGTCCTGAGCACTATAGGATGTTTAGCTGCGTCCCTGACCCCCACTCACTGTAAGCCAGCCCCACCTACCCGCTGTGACAACCTGAAACGTTTCCCATCATTGCCGAGTGTCTAGGAGCACAAACTCTCCTGGTTTGAAAACACATTCTACAGCAGCCCAGGCCACCTCTTGCTCCCCAAAGATCTTTCTCTCCAAGCTCCAGCTTCCTGCTTTGTCTCCCATGTCCAGCCTGGCTTCCTTCAATGCATCCTCCACACTGAAGCCAAAGGAATGCACCACTAATAAAAGCTGGATCATGAGATACTTTACACCTATGACCCTCCACTGGCCCTGAGCACCTGCAGAAGGATCTGTATTCCCTAATGTGATTTACAGACATCTCAGTATAAGGCTTCCCAGGTGACATAGTGGTAAAGAATCTGCCTGTTAATAGAGGAGACACAAGAGACTTGGGAAAAATCCCCTGGAGAAGAAAATAGCAACCCACTCCAGTATACTTGCCTGGAAAATTCCATGGACAGAGGAGCTTGGCAGTCTACAGTCCATGGGGTTGCAAAGAGTCAGACATGACTGAGCAGCTGAGCACACACAGTCTAAGGACCCAGCCTACCTTCTGGTCTCAGATCCACAGGATCCCTCCCGCCCTTTCTACTCCAACCCCACTGGGCTCCCATCACCTTCCTCCTCCCCCTCCCACGAGCCTTTGCACACGCTCTTTATATTCCAGACCTACTGGACTTCCCTCTGTACCTTGAATAAACACATTGCTCTCTCTGCCTCAAACACCCTCAAGGATGTGGCACTCAGGGTCCCCGGGTAACACAAATTAGGATGAGGGCTTTTTCCAGCTGGCAAGATCCCAAGTGATCATATTGCCCATGTGGTTTATTCTTTTGTTATTGTTGTTAATCGCTCAGTCGTGTCTGACTCTTTGTGACCCCATGGACTGCAGCACAACAGGCTTCCCTGTCCTTCACCATCTCCTGAAGTTTGCTCAGATTCCTGTTCATTGAGTTGGTGATGCCATCCAACCATCTCATCCTCTGTTGCCCCTTCTCCTTCTGTCCTCAATCTTTCCCAGTATCAGGATCTTTTCCTGTTGTTCTTTTGTGCCCATCCAAATCTGATCAGGGATGGCTTTGTCAGAAATTACGTAAGCCTCAGAATCTCAGTCACTCCCCGCATGCCTCTCTCTCTGCTCTCAGCCCCTCCAGTTACCACCCACACCTCTTGTTGGGGCAGGAGGAGTTTGGGGAAATGCCTTTTCTGCAGAGCTGACTGTCTGATGCCTGTGTTCTGCTCTGTCCTGGGAGCTTTCTATCCCTCATTTGGAAAGGGGGGAAAAAAAAAACGGTTTGCAGAATTGGAGTTTTCTGGGTCTACTTTCCAAAATTTTGGTCTATTTCAGGGTTCCATGTGATTTCAAGGGCACCTCGTCCATCATTATTTGTGTAATGTTGGATTTTCTGACCAGACTTCATGAGGGCAGGCTAGACCGTGCCCATCTGACTGATCACTGCCTTCCTGGTATTTACCATGATGTCTGGTATGAAGTCTGTTCCCATTAAAGCCCTTGAACTGGTTGGAGCTGAGGGTCCTTTGGGGGCAGGTGAAGGCTCTTTTAGATTTCTGCTCCGAAAGATGTGACACAGGTCAGCGTTTGAGATAGCAGGACTCTGCTTCCAGGGCTGTGACACTGGCCACGTCCCCTGCTCTCTCTGGACCTTTTTTTTAATCTGGGAAATGGGGATTTGGATTGATTAATGCCTACATTCCCTGAGTGCCAGGTCATGAAGCAGGCTGGCACAACCTTCCTCAGATAATGGTAATCTTTGAAACAGTTCACACTGATGAAAGCGCCTCCTGCAGACCGCCGCAGTGAGCTCTTACCAGCTCAGCATGCAGCTCTCTTATTAGTCCCATTTCACTGATGAGGAAAAGGAGGCCCAGAGGAGTCAGTCCCCTTGCTCACAATCTACTGGAGAGGCTTTTTTTTTTTTTAAGTTCAATAGATAGAACACATCTGAGTATCATTCTATTGGTGATGACAATTGAACGATACTCATAAAACACAACTGAACTGTTTGAGAGGCATGTTTCTCATTGAGGGCTATTTGCACCCCAGGGGACATTTGGCGATATCTGGAACATTTTGGGGGTCACAACTTGGAGGAGACAATGCTCCTAGCCTATAACCATAGAGGCCAGTATCTTGTCATGAGAGACCCCACAGTGAGGAGTTATCTAGCCCCAAATGTCAATAGTGCTGAGGCTGAACCCTGGCTCAGAAGAGCTAGACTCAGACTCAGCTTAACCCGTTCCAGAGTCCGTGCTCTCTGCACCATATTTTGACTGGCTAAGACCCCAGATAAGCCTCTCCTGTCTCTGCTCAATACTTACCAGGGAGAAAGTCTTACAAAAATCACAGCACATCAGAACTAGAAATCTAATGTTTATAACTGGGAGGGAATTGAGTTCTTTCCTGAGATTTACTTTTTATAAAAAGCTACTTTCTTGGTTTTGGCCATAATACTTTCAACCCCTTCTCCTCCCCCATCATTGTGTCCTATTGACCATATCTGATCCTGAATCACTAGGCAGAGACTTCCAATAGGCTCCACCCCACCCCACCACCCAGGCACAACTCAAGAAATATTGTCAAATGCTCCATCAACTGGAATGCCCTGAGCTACAAACAGAGGCTTATCAATGCAAAGACTAAGTGTCTCACTCAACAAGAAGGCTGAAGTTGGGTGGCTCAGGACTAGCTCAGTAGCATGGGGAATCCAAACTTGGCTTCACAATTTAGCTTTGCTACTCTCAGCACAAAGTTTCTACCTCATGGTCATAGTTTCATGATCACAAGATGGCTGCCACAGCTCCAGGCATCACAACCTCCCATTGTGTTCTAAGGCAGGAAGTGGATCAGCACTTATGGGTCACTGTTCATAGTCCATCTAATATCTAACTAAATAACATGTCCCTTCCTTGAAAGACTGAGGGCAGGAGAAGGGGGCAACAGAGGATGAGATGGTTTGATGGCATCACTGACATGATGGACATGAGTTTGAGCAAACTCTGGGAGATAGTGAAGGACAGAGGAGCCTGGTGTGTTGTAGTCCATGGGCTTACAGAGTCAGATGTGACTTAGCAATTGAACAGTAACAAAAGTCAGAGTGCTTAGGTCCCTGCAGTGTTCTAGAAACTGGCCCTGTGTCATGAGTCAAGTGACACTTTTAGGACCGTTTTCCAGCCTCTTGGTCCCAGGCTTCTCTTGCCTCCCCCACTTCCCTGTGGCTCTGTCCTTGTTTGAACCAGAGGCAGCACATCTGCATGGCAGTGAATCAGGCCGCTCTTCTAAAGAGTCTGGAAGAACAAAGCTGCTCCCAGAGAAGCCGCCCCCTCTCTGCCTGGTGTCTGACAGCACAGAGGCTGGGGCCCCAGGAATGCTCTGCTCTGCAGGGAGAAAGCTGCAGCGAGCTGGCTGGCCTGGGGGCGGCTGGGCTTTGGATCCCCTCTGCCCTGTGACACCTAGCACACAGCTCTCCCTGTGCTGTCACGGCTTTGACATAAACGCAGAGCTCTCAGAGGGAGCAAGGAGCTCCTGGGTTGAGAATCTGGGCTTTGCACATGTGCGTGTGTGCTGTGCGCAGGCCCAGTTGCTTCAGCCATGTCTGCTCTTTGCAAGCCTATGGACTGTAGACTGCCAGGCTCCTCTGTCCATGGAATGCTCCAGGGAAGAATACTGGAGTGGGTTGCCGTGCCCGCCTCCAGTGGATCTTCCTGACGCAGGGATTGAACCCACATCTGCCTGTGTCTCCTGCATTGCAGGCGGATTCTTTACCCACTGAGCCACTTTTTCACATATGTGAAAGGGAAGTCAGGTTAGTTAGAAGTGTGGCCCGTGGTCAGAGTTACCCGGAGGTCCGTGTAGGCTCAGCATTGGGGAAGAGCCCTATAACAGCAGGTAGGCTCCAGTGCAGACAGGGCCACCTACCTGGGGAGGCAGTGAGTTCCCCGTCCTGGGAAGCATGCTGGCAAATCCCGGAAGAGCGCCTCTCACAGTTGCTCTGGGAGAGAGCTTGAGCTATTGGAGGTCCTGCAGGTGAGTCACAGAGCCGCTCTTGATCTGAAACGTTCTGGTCTCTTCCAAGCTCCTCAGCCGCTGTGGGGCCCTTGAGGGCGCTCCTTAAGCCGGCCACTGCTTCCCAAGGAGGTGAGGCTGGTTGAGAATGTGTGTCTTTTAAAGAGTGGTATCTTCATTTGGGTCAGAGGATATCATGGTTGCATGGCATCACTGACTCAATGGACGTGAATTTGAGCAAACTCCGGGAGATAGTGAAGGACAGGGAAGCCTGGCGTGCTGCAGCCCATGGGGTCACAAAGAGTGGGGCACAACTTAGTGACTGAACACCAACAAGGAGGGAAGATAGTGCGTTTGAATAGTATGACACACACAGGTGAGCTCAAGGACAGCGCCCAGCCTTCGTGATGGTTTGAATCACTCCTGCGGGGCGGCTCTTTCCTGTTTCCTCCGGCCACTCATCTTGCTTTTCCTGGTTCTGTGTTTCTGATTCATCTCAGGGTCCTCCCCTGTGTGCGCGTGCATCTCAAAGCCAAGATGGATTCCAGCCCAGAGGCCTATGGGGAGGTCGACATCACCCACTACAGGGTGACGCTCCTCCCTTTTTGACCCCTAAGAGGCTTTCTGTGTATGTGTAGTCAGGGAGGTCTCCTTGACCTCAAGAATGAGAAATACATGGTCTCTTTATTTTTTACACAAGCTGGACTCAGCTCCTCCCTGCTCCTGCTATAACCTTTGTCCTGGAGTATCTGTCCATGGGAGACAAGTTCCAACTGCTCAACCTGAAGCCTATCTACTTCCAGCCTCAGCTGTGTTCCAATAAAGCTTTATTTACAAAAGCAGACAGCAGATGGAGTGCTGGCCCATGGATTAGGGAATGGGGGAGACTGCCTTGTCCTGCGGGTCACTGTTTGGGCAGGTTAGCAGACATTCTCCAGTTGATTTGTAAGTTGTTGTTGTTCAGTTGCCAGTTCAGTTCAGTTCAGTTCAGTCACTCAGTCATGTCTGACTCGTTGCGCCCCCATGGACTGTAGCACACCAGGCTTCCTTGTCCATCACCAACTCCCAGAGTTGAATTAAACCCATGTCCATTGAGTTGATGATGCCATCAAACCATCTATCCACTACTTCTCCTGCCTTCAATCTTTCCCAGAATCAGGGTCTTTTCAAATGAGTCAGCTCTTTGCATCAGATGGCCAAAGTATTGGAGTTTCAGCTTCAATATCAGTCCTTCCATGAATATTCAGGACTGATTTCTAAACAAAATGGACTTAGGATGGACTGGCTGGATCTCCTTGCAGTCCAAGGGAATCTCAAGAGTCTGCTCTAACACCACACAGTTCAAAGGCATCTATTCTTCAGTGCTCAGCTTTCTTTATAGTCCAACGCTCACATCCATACATGACTACTGGAAAAACCATAGCCTTGACTAGACGGAACTTTGTTAGCAAAATAATGTCTCTGATTTTTAATATGCTGTCTAGGTTGGTCATAACATTTTTTTTTTTAAGGAATAAGCATCTTTTATTTCATGTCCGCATTAACCATCTGCAGTAATTTTGGAGTCCGGAAAAATGAAGTCAGCCATTGTTTCCACTGTTTCCCCATCTATTTCCCATGAAGTGATGGGACCAGATCCATGATCTTAGTTTTCTGAATGTTGAGCTTTAAGCCAACTTTTTCACTCTCCTCTTTCACTTTCATCAAGAGGCTTTTTAGTTCCTGTTCACTTTCTGCCATAAGGGTGGTGTCATCTGCATATCTGAGGTTACTGATATTTCTCCTGGCAATCTTGATTCCAGCTTGTGCTTCTTCCAGCCCAGTGTTTCTCATGATGTACTCTGCATTTCAGTTAAATAAGCAGGGTGACAACATACAACCTTGACGTACTCCTTTCCCTATTTGGAACCAGTCTGTTGTTCCAAGTCCAGTTCTAACTGTTGCTTTCTGACCTGCATATAGGTTTCTCAAGAGGCAGGTCAGGTAGTCTGGTATTCCCATCTCTTTCAGAATTTTCCACAGTTTATTGTGATCCACACAGTCAAAGGCTTTGGCATAGTCAATAAAGCAGAAATAGATGTTTTTCTGGAACTCTCTTGCTTTTTCAATGATCCAGCGGATGTTGGCAATTTGATCTCTGGTTCCTCTGCCTTTTCTAAATCCAGCTTGAACATCTGGAAGTTCATAGTTCATGTATTGTTGAAGCCTGGCTTGTGGAATTTTGAGCATTACTTTACTAGTGTGAGATGAGTGCAGTTGTGTGGTAGTTTGAGCATTCTTTTGCATTGCCTTTCTTTGGGTTTGGAATGAAAACTGACCTTTTCCAGTCCTGTGGCCACTGCTGAGTTTTCCAAATTTGTTGGCATATTGAGTGCAGCATTTTCACATCATCATCTTTTAGGATTTGAAATATCTCAACTGGAATTCCATCACTTCCATTAGCTTTGTTGTTAGTGATTCTTTCTAAGGCCCACTTGACTTCGCATTACTGGATATCTGGCTCTTGGTGAGTGATCACACCACTGTGATTATCGGGGTCATGAAGATCTGTTTTGTACAGTTCTTCTGTGTATTCTTGCCACCTCTTCTTAATATCTTCTGCTTCTGTTAGGTCCATACCATTTCTGTCCTTTATCGATTCCATCTTTGCATGAAATATCCCTTGATATCTCTAACTTTCTTGAGGAGATCTCTGGTCTTTCCCATTCTGTTATTTTCCTTTGCATTGATCACTCAGGAATGCTTTCTTATCTCAGCTTGCTATTCTTTGGAACTCTGCATTCAAATAGGTATATCTTTCCTTTTCTCCTTTGCTTTTCACCTCTCTTCTTAGCTGTTTGTAAGAGCTCTTCAGACAGCCATTTTGCTTTTTTGCATTTCCTTTCCATGGGGATGGTCTTGATCCCTGTCTCCTGTACAGTGTAATGAGCCACCGCCCATAGTCCATTGGGCATTCTATCAGATCTATTCCCTTAAATCTATTTCTCACTTTTATTGTATAATCATAAGGGATTTGATTTAGGTCATACCTGAATAGTCTAGTGGTCTTCCCTACTTTCTTCTACTTAAATCTGAATTTGGCAATAAGGAGTTCATGATCTGAGCCACAGTCAGCTCCCGGTCTTGTTTTTGCTGACTGTATAGAGCTTCTCCATCTTTGGCTTCAAAAAATATAATCAATATGATTTCGGTGTTGACCATCTGGTGATGTCCATGTGTAGTCTTCTCTTGTCTTATTTGAAAAGGGTATTTGCTATGATCAGTGTGTTCTCTTGGCAAAACTCTATTAGCCTTTGCCCTGCTTCATTCTGTACTCCAAGGCCAAATTTGCCTGTTACTCCAAGTGTTTCTTGACTTCCTACTTTAGCATTCCAGTCCCCTGTGATGAAAAAGACATCTTTTTTGGATGTTAGTTCTAAAAGGTCTTGTAGGTCTTCATAGAACCATTCAACTCAGCTTCTTTAACATTACTGGTTGGGGTGGCATAGACTCGGATTACTGTGATATTGAATGGTTTGCCTTGGAGACGAACAGAGATCATTCTGTCGTTTTTGAGATTACATCCAAATACTGCATTTCAGACTCTTTTGTTGACCATGATATCTACTCCATTTCTTCTAAGGGATTCTTGCCCACAGTAGTAGATATAATAGGTATGTATAGTAGTATATATTAGCTTTCCCATCAGAGGGCAGACAGACTGAAAACCACAATTACAGAAAACTAACCAATCTGATCACATGGACCACAGCCTTGTCTAACTCAGTGAAACTATGAGCCATGCTGTGTAGGACCACCCAAGATGGACGGGTCATGGTGGAGAGGACTGAGAAAATGTGGTCCACTGGAGAAGGCAATGGCAAACCACTTCAGTATTCTTGCCTCGAGAAACCCATGAACAGTATGAAAAGGCAAAAAGATAGGATACTGAAAGATGGATTCCCCAGTTTGGTAGGTGCCCAATATGCTACTGGAGTCAGTGGAGATATAATTCCAGAAAGAATGAAGGGATGGAGCCAAAGCAAAAACAAAACACATTTGTGGTTGTGACTGGTGATGGAAGCAAGGTCCAATGCTGTAAAGAGAAATTTTGCATAGGAACCTGAAATGTTAGGTCCACGAATCAAGGCAAATTGGAAGTGGTCAAACAGGAGATGGCAAGAGTGAACGTTGACATTCTAGGAATCAGTGAACTAAAATGGACTGGAATGGGTGAATTTAACTCAGATGACCATTATATCTGCTACTGTGGCAGGAATCCCTTAGAAGAAATGGAGTAACCCCCATAGTCAGTTGCCAAGTCACATTCAACTCTTCGCAAACCCATGGACTGCAGCATGCCAGGCTTCCCTATCCTGCACCATCTCCTGGAGTTTGCCCAAGTTCATGTCCATTGCATCAGTGATGCCATCCAACCATCTCACCCTCTGTCGCCCCCTTCTCCTCCTGCCTTCTATCTTTACCAGCATCAGGGTCTTTTCCAATGAGTCAGATCTTCACATCAGGTGGTCATCGTATTAGAGCTTCAGCATCAGTCCTTCCAATGAATATTCAGGGTTGATTTCCCTTAAGATTGAATTGCTTGATCTCCCTGCTGTCCAAGAGACACTGAGGAGCACCATAGTTCAAAAACAAGGCCCTGATAATAACTATGGTGCCTTATGACATGGGTTGACTGATTTCAAGCATTGTATCCAGCACTTGCACATAGATGGTTCCGCTTAACCATCCCACACACTATATAAAGTAGGTACTGTGATACCGCCCATCCTAGTTAGTAGATGAAGAGGTGGGAGCATGAGAAGGTGAGGTCACGTGCCCAGATTCACCAGCTGAGAAGCAGCAGAGCTGAGATTTGAAGCCCCAGAGCTGGACTGAGGGGCTGTCCTCTTCACTGCAGCATGGTGCTTCTGTGCAGGGACCTTCAGACCCTGAATAAGCCACCTGTCTCTCCAGGGCATCCTTTTCTAGACAGGAGGGAGGCTCTGAGCGAATGTAACCCCCTCAAGCCCCAATAGGTTGTTAGACACAGCAAGTAAACATGCACGATGCCCAGTTACCTGCAAATAGCAGAGAAACAACAAATGTTCATCAAGCAAAAGCATGCCCCGTACAGTATGTGGGCCATACTGGTGGTGGTGTTCAGTTGCCAAGCCACGTCCAACTCTTCTCGACCCCATGGGCTGCGACATGCCAGGCCTCCCTGTCCCTCACCATCTCCTGGAGTCTGCCCAAGTTCATATCCATTGAATCAGTGATGCCAACCAACCATCTCATCCACTGTCATCCCCTTCTCCTCCTGCCCTCAATCTTTCCCAGCATCAGAGTCTTTTCCAATGAGTCAGCTATTCGAATCAGGTGGCCAAAGTATTGGAGCCATATGTACATGATTGAAAAACCTATGTTCATTGTTTATCTGAAGTTGGACTGTAAGTCGAATGTAAGTGGGTGTCCTATATGTTAGGACCCTCTGGGTTCAGTCCCTGGGTTGGGAAGTTCCCCTGGAGTAGGAAATGGCAACCCACTCGAGGAATCTTGCCTGGAGAATCCCATGGACAGAGGAACCCAGTGGTCTACAGTCCATGGGGCCACGAGGAGTTGGACATGCCTGAGCCCATACCCACTACTCCCATAACCTCAGGGACCCTGCCTCCACCAGCCAGGCCTGGTGCAGCCGTCACCATGATTTCAGCCAGAATCAAGAGCTCCCTTCTACAGACAGACAAGAGAAGCAGCCACAGACGTTGTCTGCTTTAAAATATGCTGCTGCACCCCCCTAGGAGGTGCACCCCTACTCCAAGTCCAGAGCCCCAGGTGTGATTTGAAACAAAACACCACCACATCTTTTCTCTGGGAAAAGACCTTCCTCCTCCTCTGTTCCTGTAGGTTGGGAGATGATAAATCTCTTCCCTGAACCATGGACTTCGCACGTCAGGTTCCTGGAGAGATCTCTCTGAAGAGGAAAGGGAGAGGGAGCCACTGAAATCACGTTCAGACTTGTTAGAGGGAGTCGTGTTGAAAAGGCGCCCCGAACATGTGAAATGCAGCTGTTCCTGGCGCTGAGAGAATGGCGATGATTTTCCTGGCGAGACATGGAGACCATCATATGAGGAGCAGTTAAGCAATAATTTAACACTGCTGTTCTGCTGCGAGCTGATGCTAGCTGCTTCTGGCAGGAAGGTTTGGGGGGAACTTGTTTTCTCGGTGGGAAATCTCAAAGCCTTTCCATTTGACTTTCACTTAAATCCCTGAATGTTTGGTTGTAGGTGTGGCTTCATTCATTCACTTACGAACACGTTGTAAGCACCTCCTACATGCTAGGCACTGATTTCTCTTCCTCAGTGTTTGTTCCAGGTATCCATTCCTTTTTTATTCATTATGAATAAACATGAAGGTATTTATTTGTTAGTTTATTACGCAAACATTTTCCAAACCAGGTGCATGCCTGGCGCTGTGCTAGAGATATAGGAGTTAATGGGGCCCATGCTTCTCCTTCAAATAACTGATTGTCTGATGGGGGAAGTGGACATCTACATGGGTCAAGGAAATACAGAGGGTCAGCCTGATCATTAAGAACACGGTATGTGCATGTGTGCCCATTCATGTTTGACTCTTTGTGACCCCATGGACTGCAGCCCGCCAGGCTCCTCTGTTCCAAGCAGGAATGCTGGAGTGGGCAGCCATTCCCTTCCCCAGGGGATCTTCCCAACCCAGGATCAAACTCTCGTCTCCTGCGTCTCCTGCACTGCAGGTGGATTCTTTACCAGTGAGCCATGGTGGGATTCCATTTACTGAGCATCTGCTATCCAACAGTTACTTTATCCACATTGCCATTTATAACACGTCATACCCAAGCCATTCCTTGAAGCAGGGTAGCCATTAACATCCCTGTTCTGTGGATGAGAAAAGAGAGGTTCTGAGAGGTCGAGTACCTTGCCCCAAGCTATAAGTAACAGAACTAAGATTCAAACCCCAGTCAGAGCCCAAGCATCCACTCTGCTGTGTTGCCCTCAGGCACAAGCAGGAGAGAAAAATGCAACAGGAGAAACTGAAGCAACTGGCAGGCTCTGATGGGGGCATCTGCCCTGGGTTCTGGAGGTTGGATTTAACAGTTTTGCTGTCAGAGAAGATCAGGAGAGCTTTCCTAGGGAGGCAAACAGAACATCTTGAAAGAATGAGGCATTTGGGCACTGAGGGAGGTAAAGGAGAGGCTTTGTAGGGTAAAGTGTGAGAACCCAATTTCTGGGCTGCCCAGCTAATCTCAAATTTGTCTGTTCCGCTACAACAGACAGCTGAGAGTCTGAGGCTGTTCCTGGGATGTGTGTGTGCACGCTCAGTCCCTCAGTTGTGTCCAGCCCATTGCCACTCCATGGACTGTAGCCCACCAGGCTCCTCCGTCCATGGGATTCTCCTGGGATGAGGGCTTAGCACTTCAGAGAACCAGCTATCACCCACTCGGAAGCGGGAAGTGCACACAAAGGTCAGTCACAACCCAAGTGAAAATTTCATCCACCCAACTCTGAAATCTCAGACGTGAAACCTCCACCCACACATCAGGGCAGAACTGCCAGTAAGCACTGATGTGTGCTGCATTTTAAAGTCTGGGTGAGGTGGCTGATTATAGATGCTGTTCTCAGAGCCCTGGAATAAAGTTTCTCATCCCACAAGA
This sequence comes from Aepyceros melampus, assembly GCA_006408695.1. Classification (NCBI taxonomy): domain Eukaryota; kingdom Metazoa; phylum Chordata; class Mammalia; order Artiodactyla; family Bovidae; genus Aepyceros; species Aepyceros melampus. Next base: position 337,742 of record SJXQ01003548.1, read on the forward strand.
GCCAAGGCTGGTCCCCAAAGTAATTGGCATTGCATTATTGATAAAGGTGTTGGGCCACACACGCACTGAGGAATCCATCTTCTTCTCTGACATCCGATTATCCTCTGTTCACCTTGGGCTCGCGTGCAGCTCCAGAGGCACAGATTCTTTCACTCATCGGCAACTTCACGACGTGTGCTGTGTCCAAGGGAGAAAGAAAGGGGACGGAGGAGGCATAAGCAGTGTGTCAGTGTTGAAATATTTGTCCTGAATAGATGTATATTTAAAAAAAAGGGGGGGAACTTCTGTCCTCTTGTCCTTTCTCTGCTGTCTTAGAAATTTGATTAGTCGTTATTAAATATTTTGAAGTGGAGGAAAAAGAGGGAGAAGTTTCCAAGGGCAAGCCACAACTTTGATCTTGACAGAGCTGTCATTGTCAGGAGCTGACACAAAGGCGCCTTGCGTTAGGCTGGCGTTAACACGTTGAGATGCTGGTAATTAGGGTCTTGTAATGACCCGTTCCAGAAAGAAACAGCTCTATTCCTTATTTGCCATTAAAGAACAACCAAGAGTTTATTTGCAGAGAATTGGGTTTAATTCAATTAGCAGGAATTGTGAGGCATTCACAACACAAGGTATATTAGCCTGGCACTTGGTTTGTAATGACACCCAGAAAGCATTTAGGGAAAGAAAAGCTAATTATCCAAGATTCTTCATTTATTTATTTTTTTCTTCTTCTTTTCAATAACATGGAGGGTTTAGTCCAAATTTCAGAGGTCTGTATTCCCAAATCCCTTAAGCTTTAATTAACGATTAACAGAGCAGCAGGATATGGAGAGGGACAAGAAAGCTTTGCCATGGAGTCAGAGCCAAAGGGGATTATTAACAACCCCCACCCTGAGACAGCACTTCACAGTTTACAGAGCGTTTCCACCACCATTATCTGCTTTGAATATTCATTTCCTTGTCTCTCTGAGCCAGTTCCCCGGTGCTGAGCGTCTTTTTCACCCGGCCTGTCTTGACTTTCAGATCTCGTCTCCTGTGTCTGAGTAAGTTCACGGCCAACGTGGCCGTTCGCTCTAGGAGACGCACATGGGAAGCTGGGGAGAGTGGATGCGGCTCTGACCTCCACCTTCCTCCAGGCCGCGGCCTTGGGCAGTCGCTGAACTCCTTTAGACTGCAGTTTGCTTTTCTTTTTCACCCCCGTGTGTATCTCTGCTGTCCAATATGGTGACCGGTTTCACCTGTGGCTAGTTGCGCATAAGGAATTAAAATTAAGTAAACGCCCGTTGGTTGCACGAGGCACAGGCCAGGCGTTGGGCAGCCCGTCGCCGGTGTTTGCTGTCTTGGGCAGCTCAGGTGTGGCGCGTCTCCATCTTCCCCGAGCGTTCTTGGGGCGGGTCAGGGCCGGGAGGCAGTTCTCGTCTTTTGAGTGTGGTATGGGGAGCATTCGGAGAAGGCAATGGCACCCCACTCCAGTACTCTTGCCTGGAAAATCCCATGGGCGGAGGAGCCTGCTAGGCTGCAGTCCATGGGGTCGCTAGGAGTCAGACACGACTGAGCGACTTCACTTTGACTTCTCACTTTCATGCATTGGAGAAGGAAATGGCAACCCACTCCAGTGTTCTTGCCTGGAGAATCTCAGGGACGGGGGAGCCTGGTGGGCTACCGTCTATGGGGTCGCACAGAGTCGGACACGACTGAAGCGACTTAGCAGCAGCAGCAGCATGGGGAGCATTTAGTGAGAAAATGCTGAGCAGGCATGTGGCTTATGACCGATGCTCACCAACAGCGTCTGTGATGAGGCGGAGGGGTGGGAGGAGAGGAGAGGAGGACTCCCACAAAGCCCCTCCTACCCTCATGGTTTTTTTTTTTTTTTAGGGGGGAGGGGAGTATAGTTGATTTACAACATTGTGTTAGTTCCAGGTGTACCTTCCTGTGCTTGATAGGATGCAAAGAACGATGGAGGAAGCGTTATGGAAGAGAGGGCAACTTCTACTCAGTGTAGTTGGCGTGCTCTCTCATCTCTGTGTCTCGGGGTTTAATTCCACAAGTTGGTGCTGACCATCTCCCGCATTCCTCACAATAGCCTGGGGAGGGAGCGTTTCTGTCCCCCACCGACAGGCGAGTGGAGTAGCAGGGGCTCAGGCAGGAGACACGGGACACTGCAATGCGGGGCCAGAGGGCGTCAGAGCCGGCGCCCCCTGTCCTAGGACCAGCAGGACCCAGGACCCATTTTCTCTCCCACCTCCATCGGCATACTTCCAGCTCCTTCTTGCTGAGATACAAGTGACCGCAATGCGCAAGGCGAGGGGAGAGGGAAACTCGGGTAAGAACGCTTGGGTCTCTGCTCCCTCTTTAGAAAGAAGAGGGCAGGGTGGGTTGGTGTCTGCTGGGGTCAGAGCTAAGGTAATGCTCCGAGTGTAGCTTCCTGCGTGCCGGGGGTCCCCGACTTCAGGGCTGACGTGGGTCTGGGGAACCGCAGAGACGAGGTCACCAGGCGGTTGATCCACACGGGAGTCGGAAGCACCAGAATCCCTGCAGGGATCTCGCCGGCTTTGAGACAGGTCTGTGCACCCTGTCTCTCACTCAGCATGTCACCAACCCCCATCCCGTCCGCTTGCCACCAACGTCCTTGTCTTTCCACACTCCTAGAAGCAGCCCCCAGCTTGGGTCAGACTTGGAGCGCGAGCGGCCTGTTTGGGGACTGGTCCCAGGAAGCAGGTGGAGAAGGGGAAAGGGAGGCGGTGGTGAGGAGGCCCGTGGGGATGCCCGAAGGGGCGGGTCCGGCGTACGCACGTGGCGCTCAGCCGGGACCATGGGCTCCTCCATGGGCCGCGTCTGAGCCGCCCACCTGGGGGCACACGGAGTGGAGGCGTGCTTCCGGGACCTCAGGGCCAGCACCCCTTCCAGCCTGCCGGGCGCACGAGGAAGCCTGCTCCCGCGGTCAGGGGAGCCGCCAGGTTCTGCCTTAGGTAGGGAGACCTTGACTTGGCAATGGCGAGGGGGTGTGAGGGAGGTGCCCTGGAACAGCCATCACCACCAGTCCCATCTGGAAGGCTGCCGTGGGGTGCGGGCAGTCTTGGCTGCCTCAGGAGGCGTCTCCCTTCTCGTTCGTCCCACTCCGCTCCTCCCTCCCGGCCCCGGCCCGAGCAGCGTGTGTTCGCCCCTCGCACAGCCCCCTGCACTCTTGAGTGGTCCTGGGCCAAGCCCTCGCCCTGCCCGCGTCTTCGGAGCTTGGAGCTGCTCCGTCATTTGATCCTGAGAAGTAAACATTGAGACTGCTCCCCCGAAAAGCCTCTGCGGCTACTCCCTGTGTGGCCCGGCAGGATCTTACTCCCAGCTCAAGCGGAATGTGACGTGTCCAATTTGTTCGCCTCTGCACGTCATCTGCTCACAGATGTCTGTCCTTTGGCTTGTTTCATTTTCTAATTAATTTCAGATTAAGTTTGGAAACACCTTCTGTCTCCACCAGGTCCCGCCACCCCAGGCAATCTTGTTCACCCTGAACCCCTGGCTGAGGATCCCGGGCTTGCTCCACCATCCCAGTGGCTAAAAGGCTGAGGGCTATCAGTTAACTGGTTAGGTGGTCTTATCCTCTCATCCAGACGAGAGAGGATGGTGCTTGGATTAAGCAGGTGGGATGGAGAAAAAGCGAACTTCTTTGAGCCTTTCTCAGGAGGGGACGGGTGGAGTGGAAGCGAGGGAAGTCAGTGCTGGAGACCGCCTGCTGGAGAGAAGATGGCGCCGATGGCGCGCTGTGTATTAGGAACACGTGGGTGCACATGCGTGCTTGCGTCCTTTGAATCAGTAACAGCCTTCTTTGGAGTTACTTAGAGAAAGGAGGGAGAAGAAATGAACAGAAATACCGACTTCTGGTCGCCTGGGTACTAAGCACTGTGCTTCTGTAACGAAGTGGCAGCAGAAGTAATAAAAACAATGGTAAATGTGCGTGATGACACCAGACAACACTCGTTGCCTCTTCACTCTCCACCAACATCGGTTGTAACTCCTTTAGGCATGCTACCAATTTACTCCTTTAAAAAAAAAAAAAAAAAACCCTACATGGTCCTATTTAACAGATGAGGAAACTGAGGCCCAGAGAGGTTACGGCACTTGCCCCAACCCACACAGGGAGTCAGGGGCAGGGCTGAAACTGAACTGGGTTAGGAGACTGCAATGCCTGACCTCTTATCTTCCTTTAATTCTATTATTGATATTTTTCACTGCACCACGCAGCATGCAGGATCTTAGCTCCCCAAACAGTGATCGAACCCCTACCTCCTGTGATGGAAGCACAGAGTCTTAGCCACAGGACCAGCGGGGACGCCCCTGACATCTCATCTCTTTCACCTCCCAAGGGCTAAGGACCAGGTGTGAGTTCGGATCCGTGTCCCCAGGCAGGGAGACAGCTCAGTCTGGGGAGGAGGGTGAGGAAAGTTGAGTTTTCAGAGGCTGGGTCAGCAGGCGCGCAGCCCAGCTGGAGAATCACACCAGGGGCGGCGTCCTGCCCTGGCCTCCTCCAGCAGTCTCCTGCCTGGGGACGCGGCTTTCCCATGCAGAGTGCACTCCAGCCACTCGCCTGTTCCTGAGCGTTCTGCATTCTTCTTTTCTGCACCCTTCGCTTGTGCATGTAGCCTCAGAAATCACCCCAATACTCAACGGTCATGTGGGAATCTATTATGATAGTAACTCTCCTGATAGTTATCCTCATGATTCTAACGTGTGTTCCCCACCAGGCAAGAGGGGGAGCCACGTCCATTCGGATCAGTGACACAGATCATTGCCTCACCCAGGATGGGCTACTCTTCTCTGGGCCATGGTGGGAGCTCTGCCTTTCACCTCCAAACACAGGGGCCCTCCCAACATTCTACCTACAGACCTCTCCCCAAGGCTGCCCCTCCTGCCCCAACACCTCCCTCCTTGGTTTCCTCCTGTGTGCTTTCTAAGGCATTTTCGACTCTGCCAGGGGTGCCCTGAAACTTGCCAGCCCTGCCAAAAAAAAAAAAAAAAAAGATGAAATACTCAGGGGTCACCAGGCAGGACAAGGTAATAAGAAAAATACATGGGCAAAAACGGGCCCAGCCCACCTGAAGCAATCACCAAATTTCTCCTCCAATTCGAGATTGCAGTGAGTAGGGGCAAAGACGGTGGTGGCAGAACATAAATTATGTCATCTCTGTGCGATCAAAGGTTCCCAGCATTCCTTCATGCTGTCCTTTTCATTTAGGTCCGTAAATACTGTGTCCTATTAAAAGGAGTCATTGAGCCTGTGCCTTCAAAGGTGACAGTGAATCCAGAAGCTTGGCATCCTGTGTGTGGATATTTTAAAGGAACTGTCCATGCCTGGGGGCGTCCCTGATGGCTCAGTAGTAAAGAACCTGCCTGCCAACGCAGGAGACACAGGTTCGATCCCTGTTCCCTAAAGAAAGAAATGGCAACCCATTCCAGTATTCTTGCCTGGTAAGTCCCATGGACAGAAGAGCCTGGCAGACTGCAGTCTATGGGGTTGCAAAAGAGTTGAACATGATTTAGTGACTCAACAACTCCTTGGCTGGGTAGATGGTGAGAGAAGGAAGCAGGGTGTCTTGCCCTGGTGTAGAGACTTTCTGAAGACTTCAGCCATCATGTCTGGAGGGCGAGGACTCTGAAGTCAGACCCACTCGAAGTCAGAATTCCCTCTGCCACTTATCACCCATACCACTTGGAGTTAATTACTTCACCTTAGTCCAACTATTTTTAATATTGGGAACAATAAGAATCTGCATCTTAGGACTGTAATGAGGATTGAGATGATCTTTAAAAATACTGAGGGCAGAGTTCTGCTTTTGCAGCCTACAGGATAATCCTTGGTAAATGCTAGCTTATTATTATTAATAATAATATTGCATAAAAGCTTGCTGACCTTCCAAACTCACATCAGCCTTCAAACCTTTGCCCAAATTATCCCGACCACCCGGAATGCCCTTCCTCCAGGCCTTAGGTCATATTCTCTAGAGGCAGAACTGACATGTGATTCTTGTGCGAATGAGTATTGAAAGCAGCGTGCTTTGAGCAGGAACCTGGCGAGAAGTAAAGGCAGCAGGATGGGAAGCTCGGTAAAGACGGAGTTTGGCTGAAGTCAAGCCTCAGCCTGGTCCCACGGGGAGCCCTGGGGTGTGAGGAGCACCATGGAGCTTCACACCTTGCTGCTGTCATCCAGTCGCTAAGTCATGTCCACCTCTTTGCAACCCCATGAACTGCAGCACACCAGCTTCCCTGTCCTTCACTGTCTCCCGCAGTTTGCTCAAACTCATGTCCATGGAGTCAGTGATGCTATCCGACCATCTCACCTTCTGTCACCCCCTTCTCCTCCTGCCCTGTCTTTCCCAGCATCAGGGTCTTTTCCAATGAGTTGGCTCTTCACATCAGGTGGCCAAAGTAGTGGAGCTTCGGGTTCAGCATCAGTCCTTCCAGTCAGTATTCAGGGTTGCTTTCCTTTAGGATGGACTGGTTTGGTCTCCTTGCTGTCCAAGGGACTCTCAAGGGTCTTTTCCAGCATGTCTTTTCCAGTCTCTTCCAGTTCAAAAGCATCAGTTCTACAGCACTCAGCTTTCTTTAGGGTCCAGCTCTCACATCTGTACACGACCACTGGAAAAAACTATAGCTTTAACTATACGGACCCTTGTCAGGACACCTTGGAGCAAACAAAATGTATGTTTATACCACTGTATCAGGTGGTCATGGCTTGCATGCCACCTCTGGGGCAGGGCTTCTCCTCTCTGGCATCTCTGGATAAAGTTTGATTCTCCAGAGAAGGTGGCCACCAACACTCACAGCAGTGGGGGGACTGACACACTGGACTGATAGGACTCTGGGTTGGATACCGCCTTTTCCTTCTCAGAGTGCACTGACCCATCCTCCAAGACCTCTGTGCCGCCGCCTCCTTCTGTGGTCCTTCCTTCTCTTCCTAACACTCTGAACTTTTTCTCTCTGGATCCACAAGGCTTTTCAAGACAGGCACCTCGGTGATAGCACTTATCCCCTGTAATGGGATTATATGCTTACAGATCAGACCTGCCCTAGTGAGAGAGACAGTCTGCAGATGTTAGATTCGCTTCTTATATGGAGAGAGAAGGCAACGATGAGGTGGTGTGAACTGAATGGGAGCAACACAGGGAAAGAGCAGGTCCCGTGGTGAGAGAGCTGAAAACTCACCACTTCAGCCCCGGGTTGGGTTTGTGTCTGGGGCAGCTCTGAATGGCTGGGGGATTATAGAAAGTCAGGAAATTGCACCTTAAATTTCCCAAAAGGTGGACGACAGGATTAAAACCTGGGGAACCTGCTAGACCTCTGGGCTGGTGTGCGGTCGGCCCTTCCCCTTCCTTGCCTGGGTCTGGCAGGCAAGGTCTCATTTCAGCCTGAGTCAGACCCCAAGCCTGATCAGCTCATAGAATCATTTACCACCCAGCTGTACCTGACAACACAGAGCCTGTCTGGTGGTTTCCCTCGATGATGGCGTCCTTGACCGCAGCAACGAGGTCCCCACTTTGGGGGATGGTGGAGATGGTTTGAATGAGCCCTCAGAAAAGGAAGCCCAGCAGTCAGGGATTAGTCCAGCTCAGTAGAGAGCAGAGATGCCAAGTCCGGGGGGGTCGGGAAGCAGAGAGGCAGGATGGCGTCTGGCTGAGGCTGCTGGCCTTGACGCCGACCAGCTGTGTTCCTAGCATATACTCTCTTGGCCTTTGTTTCTGTGTCTTTAAAATGGGGATAAATGTATTCTCTATGTCTGTTTCTCCAGACATGGGGAGAGAGGAGGGGGAGGAGAGGGAGAGATATAGAAAAAACAAACAAAGATGGGGATTATAATGGTGTTCAATGTGAGGGTGATTAGCATTTGATGAGTTTCCGTGAGGTTTCCTGGCTCTGACACTAGTACCATTTGGGGCCAGATAATTCTTAGTTGTGGGGATCTGTCCTGTGCGTTGTCAGAGAAGGCAGTGGCACCCCACTCCAGTACTCCTGCCTGGGAAATCCCATGGACAGAGGAGCCTGGAAGGCTACAGTCCATGGGGTCACTGAGGGTCGGACATGACTGAATGACTTCACTTTCACTTTTTACTTTCATGCATTGGAGAAGGAAATGGCAACTCACTCCAGTGTTCTTGCCTGGAGAATCCCAGGGATGGGGGAGCCTGGTGGACTGCCGTCTGTGGGGTCACACAGAGTTGGACACAACTGAAGTGACTTAGCAGCAGCAGTCTTGTGCATTGTAGGGGGTTCAGCAGCATCTCTGCTTTTACTCACTCAGTTCAGGAAGTCGCTCAGTTGTGTCCGACTCTTTGTGACCCCATGAATCACAGCACGCCAGACCTCCCTGTCCATCACCATCTCCTGGAGTTCACTCAGACTCAAGTCCATCGAGTCCGTGATGCCATCCTCGGTCGTCCCCTTCTCCTCCTGCCCCTAATCCCTCCCAGCATCAGAGTCTTTTCCAATGAGTCAACTCTTCGCATGAAGTGGCCAAAGTACTGGAGTTTCAGCTTTAGCATCATTCCTTCCAAAGAAATCCCAGGGTTGATCTCCCTCAGAATGGACTGGTTCGATCTCCTTGTAGTCCAAGAGACTCTCAAGAGTCTTCTCCAACACCACAGTTCAAAAGCATCAGTTCTTTGGCACTCAGGCTTCTTCACAGTCCAACTCTCACATCCATACATGACCACAGGAAAAACCATAGCCTTAACTAAATGGACCTTAGCAAAGTAATGTCTCTGCTTTTGAATATACTATCTATTGGGTCACACAGAGTTGGACACGACTGAAGTGACATAGCAACAGCATCTAGGTTGGTCATACCTTTTCTTCCAAGGAGTAAGCGTCTTTTAATTTCATGGCTGCAGTCACCATCTGCAGTGATTTTGGAGCCCAAAAAATAAAGTCTGACACTGTTTCTACTGTTTCCCCATCTATTTCCCATGAAGTGATGGGACCAGATGCCATGATCTTCGTTTTCTGAATGTTGAGCTTTAAGCCAACTTTTTCACTCTCCTCTTTCACTTTCATCAAGAGGCTTTTTAGCTCCTCTTCACTTTCTGCCATAAGGGTGGTGTCATCTGCATATCTGAGGTTATTGATATTTCTCCTGGCAATCTTGATTCCAGCTTGTGCTTCTTCCAGTTCAGCATTTCTCATGATGTACTCTGCATATAAGTTAAATAAGCAGGGTGACAATACTTGAGGTACTCCTTGACGTACTCCTTTTCCTATTTGGCACCAGTCTGTTGTTCCATGTCCAGTTCTAACTGTTGCTTCCTGACCTGCATACAGATTTCTCAAGAGGCAGGTCAGGTGGTCTGGTATTCCCATCTCTCTCAGAATTTTCCACAGTTTATTGTGATCCACACAGTCAAGGGCTTTGGCATAGTCAATAAAGCAGAGATAGATGTTTTTCTGGAACTCTCTTGCTTTTTCCGTGATCCAGCGGATGTTGGCAATTTGATCTCTGGTTCGTCTGCCTTTTCTAAAACCAGCTTCAACATCTGGAAGTTCACGGTTCATGTATTGCTGAAGCCTGGCTTGGAGAATTTTGAGCATTACTTTACTAGCGTGTGAGATGAGTGCAATTACCAATTAAAATCCTCTTCCATTTTATGGTTTAAGAAGAAATTTAATATAGTGAATCTGAGCGTTCTGGTCTTTGAGGTGGTTCTTTAAACAGTTTTCTGAAACTATTAATAAAAATGGCCAATGTATCTAATAAAGTGAGAGAAAATTTAGTCTTACCGCTCTGAACTTTCATTATATACCCAGTTCTCAAGATTTCCTCATGAGTGTGGAGAAGGAATCACCTGACAGCAAATTTTATTCAGTATTTTCTTACTATTTGCTGGAGAGCCTCCTAGCATCAGAGTTGTGGTTATATTTGTGTCTTCATACCTTTTAGTGTATGTAAGCTATATTTTTAATAAGGTTAGGTGTGACTTAAAATTAGATCTAGCTATAAATTTTATATAAATAAACACTGTAAATAAACCATGTGAACTTATAATGTCACTTAAAATTGTGTACTATCTTGTTATATAAATTTAAATTCACAAATAACGATATTTCCTGTTTATGACTTTATTATGGAGTGGCTTAATTGAAATTGTTTTGATTTGGGGGGGGGCAAGTGTTTTATAAGAGAGAAAGAGTGTTACCATGCTGAGGGAGGCTTAGTCCAGTGTTTTTTCAACTCCTGTTGGTGATTCCTGATAGGTAATGAGAATGATTTAGTGATTGCAGTTAACATTTTGAAAAAATTGAAATAGAATAAAACAGACTGTGTTGTACATGTCAAGAATAAGTACTGAATTGTAGACTTTTTGGTTATTTATATGTAGTGTATACTGTGTACACTGTAAAATTTTTATAATGGGGGCTTTGGAATCAGCCAGCTTTGAATTCCAGTTTAGCCACTTAACGCCACCATCACATACTTATTGCTTAACTAGTGCTTCAATTTTCTAATTTGCAAAATGGGGATAATACTAGTACCTACTTCATAAGGTGCCCATGAGGATAAAAGAGATGATGTATTTGTATGTGAAGTGTTTAGAACAGTACCTTGAAGATAATGGTTTAAAACATGTTGGCTGTTAGTTATTAATAGGATTCCTTGGTTATTAACTTTATTTTTATAGTGAAAGAACTGTTGCATTTGCACATTGGACTTGTGAAGTTTCCTGAGACTAAATTGTTCTTCATGTCCGTACTCAAAAATAGTTAAAATAATGAATAAAAATGTGCAGAAATGGTTACTTCTGTTCTATAAATACTTCAAGATATATTTCTAAATATTTTTTCAAGCATAATCACAATACCATTAATAGAGCCAACACAACAGTAATTTTTAATTCTCTTCAGATACCCAGTTCATCATATTCAGTTTTCTCCTCTCAAAAATATTACCTTACAGTTGGTTTGAATCAGCATCCATAGTCCACACCTTAATTACATTTGGTTGACTCATCTCTTGCTGCTGCTGCTAAGTCACTTTAGTCGTGTCCGACTCTGTGCGACCCCATAGACGGTGCCCACTAGGCCCCCCAGTCCCTGGGATTCTCCAGGCAAGAACACTGGAGTGGGTTGCCATTTGGAATCTTTTAGTAACTTTTCCTTCTCCTTTTTTATAACTTTCCATTTTAAAGTAATTTTAGACTTAAAGAAAAGTTGCATAAATACTACTCAGTTCTTGTATACCCTTCAGCCAGTTTTGCCTCATGTTCACATCTTATGCAACCAAAGTACAAGTATCAAAACTAAGGAGTTAATATTGATGTATTGCTATTAGCATATAGGACATTTGTTAGAGACATTACAGACATTTATTAGAATGTCAGGAATTTTCCTGCTAATGCCTTTTTTTCTATTTTGTGATCCAATCCAGGATACAGCATTGCATTTAGTTGTCATGTTTCCTTAGCCTCCCTTGAATTGTGATAATTCTAATTTTTCCTCGTCTTTCATGGTCTTGAGACTTAAGAGGACTGATCAGGTATTTTGTGGAATTCTCTTTAATTTGGATTTGTCTAATTTTTCCCATGAGTAAATTAAAGATTTTTGGCAAAAATACTGTGAAAGTGGTATGCTTTTCTCAGTGGAAACTCAAGCACTGTGAAATACTGATATGTATTATTTCTGGTGATGTTACCCTTTTTGAGTTGATTAAGGTGATATCTGCTGCGTTCTCCACTGTAAATTCACTATTTTTCCTTTGTAGTTAGTATTTGGGGGAGATGTTTTGATATGCAAATACTCTTTTTCTCAAACTTTAACTCATTAATTTTAGCACTGCTATTAACTTTTTAAGGACTAAATGGGATGTATCAGGGTTATTCATTGTAAATAACTTATTAAAAAACATGAAGCTCTAAAATGCATTGAATTGAGGAATGACCACTAGTAATATAAAAGTAAATGCAAACACTGGCTGAAATTTACATAAGTATTACATGAGATCATAGGTATTTCTGACTTTTAACTTCTTTTGAATCATTTCTGTGAATTCTATAAAAAATAAAAATGTAAATTGAGTAATAAGTAAAAGTTAGACTTAATGCTGTTTTATAAAAACTTCTAAAAATTTCTTTTGTTATAGTATTGACACTAAGCAACTATTATGTATATTTATTGTTTTAAATTTATTTTAGCATGTATATCTTTGATATTCATATATACTTAAAATTCCTCCAAAATACTAGTAGGTATGATGAAACATTCTACATTTTTGCAAATAGTATGTGTAATACTTCTGGTGTTTTGCACTGTTAATATCTTCCACCTCTTCCCCCAGTGTTTTATTTAGAGTCAAGAAAACTTTAAAATCGTCGTAAGTATTACCCTTTGGAAAAAACAGGAGATAAATTAATTCCTTTTTCTGTTTTTTTTTTTTTTTTAATGCTCAGATAATGAAACTGCTGTTTATACATTAATGCCAATGGTAATGGCTGATCAACACAGGTGAGTGCATATTTCAGAAATTTATATTTTTTAAGAATATGAATTTACCTAAATGTTGTGTATATAAACATGGACACAGAGTTTGGACATAATGACCTGGGGCAAGGTATTTAACTCTGTTATAATTTTCTGTCTGTGAAATAAGAAACAGGATTTTCCAAGTTCTTTATTAACTATAATAATCTATGGTTAGAGATTTTCTTTAATTTTTTAAAAAATTTACATATTTTCTTGAAGTACAGTTGATTTACAGTGTTGTGAAGAGATTTTCTAAATTAATAGAAGTTAAAATAACTATTTGTTTGGTTACTGACAGTGAAAAAAATATGGTTTCTGTTAGAGGTTACTACTGACCTTTGTAGCAGAAATTTAGGCCTGATGGACAACTTATTCCTTAATATTCTACTATTTTGAAGTTTTTTTCTTTAAATATTCTTTTTATTAATAGTAGTATTGTATATCAGTAGTAGTATTGACACTTTTATAGGGCTTGTGTGAGATACAGTTGTCTGTGTGATGAGGTGTAACTTGTAACAGACAACTCTGCTATGGTTAGCCATTAGGTAGTTTGGTATTATGAGGAGAAAGAGACACTGTATTTTGAAACAAGTTTAAATATAAATGATTTTTTATTTTTGCTTTGAAATTCCTGTCTGATGTAATTAAAATATGTTTGTCTGATTTTTCTTATTTGGCCAAAATTAATACAGATAGGCTCAACTTTGTGCAAAGGGAGCAGCCAGCCCTACTGTCTTTGTTTCTCAAGAATCTAGTGGGAGCTGAAGCCAACTTAGGTGTCCTCAGAGCAGGTGACATAGTCAGAGCGGCAGATGAGGAACCCTTCAGCACCAGTTTATAGGTGAGGGCAGTTGAATTTTGGATGATGCTGCACTGGCTGCCGTGCTCTGCGTAGAGAGTAGTGCCTTGTTTTTTGGCTGATGTGAGACAAAACCTTTTGAGTAATTGGTAAGGGTAACACTAAAGAGCTATTAACCTGAGTTATTATGTTTTTAAAAACTTTTTTTTAAACATTCTTCTTTTTGCATAGGTCGGTTTCTGAACTACTATCAAATTCAAAGTTTGATGTCAATTATGCATTTGGACGTGTGAAAAGAAGCTTACTTCACATTGCAGCAAAGTAAGACTAAATATTTTGGATTAAGCTCTGGTCTAAAGTAATGATCAGTAAGCTTTGAAGCAGTGTGATTCCATAGTAGTTATGGAGAGAGATGAGAACAGATAGCTGAGTGGTTCTTTGTCTAATTGAGGCCATAGTGTGCCACGCTTGCATCATTTCTCTAGATAGTTTTTTAATTTTGGGATCGGACTCAAGTTATATCTGATGTTTTTGCTTGTCCTAGATCAGATTAGAGGAGGTTAGGCACGGGGTTTATCTTTCCTGGATATACTTAAGAGGGTACATTCATCAACATTTTACTTTTATACCACCAATGTAAGATTTTATATGCTAATTGAATGTGAAGCTATTGGCTTTATACTTTTTTCTTAGGTGTGAGAATGATTTTTATTCATAATGTTCCAGTGTGTAACTAATCAGTTTGTTGCCATCACCTTTTAAGATTTAGGTAGTGCTAATTCTCCCTTAATAAAATTGATTTTTCCATATAAATTTGGCTCTGGAAGGCCAAAAGTTGAGAGTATTATATGTTTTCTTTTATGTGCTAATACTACTTTATTTTGTTTCATATGAATTTCTCAAATACTTCATAGATTTTGTAGTAGAATGTGCCATCTTGAAAGTAGAGGTTATTTACTCTTTGTGATAGGAGTTAAATTGTTGGTCAATATGGCCCCCCTAAATAATGTGTTTAATAGAGCTTTTTGTTTTTTAATTAAGCTTTGTCAACTATGGCTGTATGTTAAATGCATCTGAACTGTTTTTAATATTGTTTTAGTTGTGGATCAGTGGAATGCTTGGTTCTGCTTTTAAAGAAAGGAGCAAATCCTAACTATCAAGATATTTCGGGCTGTACACCTCTTCATTTGGCGGCTAGAAATGGGTAAATATTTTTCCTTGAGTAGCTTAAGTTGGATTATCAGTTGTGACACAGGAAAGCACTCTGCCTTCATTTGGTAATTTTTTCCCCCCAATATTTGCCTTGGGAAGAGGGTCTTGGATTATTATGTTATCCTTTAAATAACTATAATAATATCAATAATTTATTAGGTAGTTCACTAATTTTTTTTCTTAAATATGTTTGTCAGAGTTTATTTTTACTTATAATGACATTTTTTGAAAAGCATAATTTTCACCTCTTTGTTTCAGTGTCCTTTTTCCTGCTAGTCTTTTGCCACGTCTAACTCCATGACTTATTTTCCAAATTGTTTGGTTAATTTTATTAATGCAATTAAAGACAGAGTAAGTATATTTTACCTAGTTTGTAATTATTTGTGAATGAGTGTACTAACTCATTGTGTGCTATTTTAAACCCTACTGTACTTTTTATGGATTTCTCCTTTTTTGTTGAGAATTTCACAGTCACATATGTATCTGCCTCTACAATATTTTTCACTTCTTAAAATTCTCTTGGACTGAGGACCAGACCAAAATGGTTGGAATTATGTTTACAATGAAAATAAGTAGTTTTTGATTCACAGCTTGAGGAACTTCCAGAAAACTTCTCTTTGAAAAATATTTTATGTGTTGATTCTTTTGATTATTCTGGAAAGTATTTTTGTTGCCTGTTTTGAATTGAAATTCTGTGTAGTTAAGGTGGATGCCTAAGTGAGATAGATACGGGGCTAAAATTGTCAACTTCATCAATGTGAGACCAAATTTTTTCAGATAAGGGTTAAAGTGGAACCAGTAAAATAAGAACGATAGTGATATCTAGCTTGGACATGGGAGAGGCATAGTCTTTGACCCTGTCTGGTCTGTCCCATTTCCTGATTTAGCATGTGAACCAGTTTAGTTGTCCATGTTGTAAAAGACAATGTGCTGGTTAAACAATTGCTTTTTATAATAATCGACCACATTAGGTATGTTGTAGGGTGTCAAATTGGAGAAGGAAATGGCAACCCACTCCAGTACTCTTGCCTGGAGAATCCCAGGGACGGAGGAACCTGATGGGCTGCCGTCTTTGGGGTCGAACAGAGTCGGACACGACTGAAGCGACTTAGCAGCAGCAGCAGGGTGTCAAAGCCTGGGTTAGAGTAAACAGAATAAATACAGAGTATTGGAGTTGAAAAGAATTGGACACGACTGAGTGACTGAACAACAAGAGTAAATCACTGATTCCTTTGCTGCCCTGATCTCAGGTCTAGATCCATTATCCCATGTATTGGTAGGTTAGTGACAAAGCTCTTTTTAGAAGTTACATATAAAAAATTGTCTCAACAACTGTAAATGGAAGGACAGGTTGGTGTACAGCAGGGATAAAACGTCTACTCTTGCTGTAGGGGACTTTGTCATTTAGGAGACCATTGCTTCCCCCTTCCCCCCAGGCTTTGTTGAAGTATAATTGGCAAATAAAATTATAAATATAGTGTACATTATGATTTTCTCTATACATTGTGAAGAGATTTCTCTGATCCATCACCTCAAATATTTATCTTTTTTTTTTTTTTGGTGAGACATTCAATTTGGAGACCATTACATTTTAAAGATGAAAACATATGACATATTATTTCATAATTCATATGGCAAATCAGTCAATAGAAAGGAATAAGGAGAGTCCAGAACCCTTACATAGCATCTAACTTTGATGCATTTCATTCCTATAAAGATTACTTTTGATATTCAGTACATAACTATTTTGGTTTTTATTTACTAAATGGATGCTTTGTACAGCTTAGGGACACCTTGTTCAACTTAAAAGCTACTTGTTCCTGTAGCTTTTGATGGTTTCAGAAAACGGTTTTTGGTGTGACTTCTCTACAAGTTCAGATTTGTCTAGCCTGAAGCAGAAGCCATAGGTGAATTCTGCCCCTTTGGCTGGTCTGATTTGCGGGATTTTTTGTTTTGTTCCCTCATCTGTCATTGTCAGAAAGGTAGACTATTTCTCTGGGCCAGCGTTAGAGTTTCTGCCTTCAGCTATCAGTGCTGTGCACGTTAGTACTAAATTGCCGTCCTTTCTAGTGGAAGACCCCCTAGGTTGCCTTGGATGACTGGTCGCTCTGTCCTTTGGGTTACCATAAACTTACAATTGTTGCAGTATCCAGGCAGGAAAGTTGTTGCTTCCTGTACAAAAGGATCCAGCATTGCTCATGATTATATGGGAATTTTAAAAGAGAAGACTTAAAAATTATTGTGTATCTTTAGGTTGCATATTGGTCAGATTTGAAACATTTTTTCACTATTTTTTTTGAGCTAGATTGTGAGCTCATAAAGGGTAGAGCTCATGTGTTAGTTAATATTTTAGCTCCATTCTAAGCAAAAGAGGTGAGCACTTATTGAGTCTTTTTGATTTACTCAAGGTTATGGAAAATAGCAGTGATGATTATTAAGTAAGAAAAAGGATGTATTTCTTTCATAGTGCCCTGTACCTTTTGCAGTTCATTTTTGGGAGGGGGAGTATTATGTTTTGCTGCTTTTCTTCAACAAACCTCTGCCCTAAACACTTCTTTGGAATCTTCTCCCTGGCACAGTCCTACCTAAGTGTTTATTTTGACAATAGGCCAGTGGTCCACATCAGGCTTCTGAATAGCTTTTAGAAGTCCCACATTATGAGTGCCGTCACACAACACAGAAGCATCATTTAAACAATGTAATATTACTTTTAATAGGATTTTGTGCTCTGTTTCCTCACAGTAATGAAGATTTATTTCCTAAGGTTTTCATAACTGTATTTGATGAAGAAACTTTATAAACGTTTGAACTTTTAAGTTTATTTAGAGCTTTATTTTCTTCCATTGCTTTGATTAAAATGCTGATTTTAATTGAATTTAACTTCATTTTAGAAAGAAATAATCATAGCAAGAAAAGTAATTTGTTTTCTTTTAAAAGGTTTATTCAGTTAATAACAATTATAACTATTATATATACAGAGGATGAGACGGTTGAATGGCATCACCGGCTCAATGGACATGAGTTTAATCAAGCTCCAGGAGTTGGTGATGGACAGGGAAGCCTAGTATGCTGTAGTCCACGGGGTTACAGATCGCACACGACTGAGAGACCGAACTGATAGCTATTATAAGATTGAATAATCAGTAATTAGTTAGCTATGCTTAGTACTGAGTTGATAAAAGCAATGTGATAGGGTATGAAAAAATTTATTATCAGAGTAAATAGTTATTATATTACATGTATTATGTAATATATGTATTATTACATGTACTATATTACCATATATTATTATATATGTATAGCTTATTTGCAAAGGGTTCCTGGACCCAATTCCAGTGTGTGTATGTGTGTGTGTGTATGCTGGTGGGGCAGTTGTAGGCTTCATCAAACCCAACAAGCAAGTCTCAAATGACAGCAGTTTCCTAAAAGTCAGATCAGTTCTGACACTATGATGTACCTTGAGGTAGAAGCAGATTTTGTTGGTCAAGGGCTCAGTCCTGTAGACCACCCTTCACTTCAGACGCCAGTTGCCAGGTCAGTTTCAAGTAGTTTTCTGACTAACTGGCTACAGATTGGAGATTCTGCCATCCCCTTCCAACTCAGAATTCTTGTCAAGAGTCCAGGTTGTAACTAGTACGTTTGACTAACTGGCTAGAAATCAGAGTTTGCCGTGATCCCTTTCTTGGGCTTGATTAATTGCTAGAAGGGCTCACTGAGCTCAGGAAAATGTGTTTGTTTACTCACTAGAGTACCGTTTTTGTTTTTTTTTTATAAGAGAGTATTAAAGGATATAAGTCAGTAACCAAATGAAGAGATGGATACACTGGGTGAGGTCCCTGAACAAAGAGATTCGGGCGTGGTTGCAGGTAGAGGCATTTTGGTTCCCTTCCATGGAAGCTCTTCCTGAAAGGGACAAAAAATTGTCCTTTTGAGTCTATGTAGACATCATTACATAGTCATTATTGACTTAAATCATTGGCTGTTAGCAGCTGATTCAACCTCTGGTTGCTATCCCCTCCCTGGAAATAGAAGTGGGACTGAAAGTGCCCTCTAATTTGTGGTTGATTCTCTTGGCAACCAGCCCCCACCGTTGAGTGGCACCCAAAAGTCACCTTCACCTCTCTTCAGGAAGAGAGGCCATTGCTTTTAATTGTTTAGGGTTTAGAGCTGTGAGCCAAGAAGTGTGGATTAAGACCAAATATATAAATATATATTCTTGCTGTAAATCATAATATCTCAGTATTCACATTAATACTATATATACTATGTTGTATAACATTATACATAATATGCTATCATGTATACCCCATTCTATATTTGTTTATGTATGTATATAATCATTTACTTAACTAGATCATAAACTTTTTCATGCCACAGTTTAAATCATATTTTCTTAATTCATTACTGAGCATAGTTAAGCATATGCATAAATTGTATATTTTTATATATATATATACACACACATATACATATATGTGTATACATATAGTGTGTGTGTGTGTGTGTATCACTTTGTTTCCAAAGCATGAGTTTTCATTTAATTATTAATGAAGGAGAAATTGAGATAAACACTGAAGAGTGAGGAAGAATGGATCAGGCTAGGTGAAAACATTGTGAGCAAAATGACATGGGTAGGCAGTTCAAAAGGCAGCAACAGACTTTTGTAGATATGTCTCCAAGTAAGATATACAGGTGTCCAGATCAAGAAAAGATTCTCATATCCCTAATCAGGGAAATGCCAGTTAAAACTACCATGAGACAGCAACTCAGATTCATTAGTATGGCTGTCAAAAAAAAACATGACAAGTGTTGATGAGGGTGTGGAGAAATTGGACCCCTTGTGCTCTGTTGGTGGGAAAGGGAAATGGTACAGATGCTCTGGAAACTAGTTCATTGCTTCCTCAAAAATAAAAATAGAATTATACTATGATCCAGAAGTTCCACTTCTGGGTATATACTGGCCACAATTTCATGCAGTCTTGCAGAAATATTTGTATACTTGAATTCATAGCAGTATTATTATTCACAATAGCTAAAATAAAGGAATCTAAGCATCCATTTGCACATGAATGGATAAACTAAATGTGGTATATACATACAGCGGAATATTATTCCACCCTACGTGAGTGCTAAGTTGCTTTAGCTGAGTTCAACTCTGAGCAACCCTGTGGATTGTAGCCTACCAGGCCCCTCTATTCATCAGATTCTCTAGGCAAGAATACTGGAGTGAGTTGCTATGCCCTTCTCCAGGGGATCTTCCCAACCCAAGAATTGAACCACGTTTCTTATGTCTCCTGCATTGTCAGGCAGGTTCTTTACTACTAGCACCACCGGGAAGCCCCTTAAAAGGTAGGAAATTCTGTATCCATGTTGTATGTTGCAACATGGATGATCCTTGAGGAGATTATACTAAGTGAAATAAGCCAGTCACAAAAAGACAAACTATGATTCTACTTCTGTAAGACATTTAGATAAGGGCAACTTGTAGAGATAAAATGTAGAATAGTGGTTGCCAGGGAGTAGCAGGAGAGGGAATGGGGAGTTACTGTTTAATGGATGCAGAGTGTCAGAAAGCTGAAAAGTGTTCTTGAGATGGATGGTGATGGTGGTTGCATAACAATATGAATATACTTAATATTGCTGATCAAGTGATCAGATGTTAGTCGCTCAGTCATATCTGACTCTTTGCGACCCCATGGACGCTTTGCCAAGCCTCTCTATCCATGGAATTCTCCAGGCAGAATACTAGAGTGGGTCATTCCTTTCTCCAGGGGATCTTCCTGACCCAGGGATTGAACCCAGGCCTCCTGCATTGCAGGCAGATTCTTTATTGTCTGAGCCACCAGGGAACCCTAATATCACTGAACTGTACACTTAAAAATGGTTAAGATGATAAATTTATGTTATGTGTATTTTACTACAGTAAAACTGAAAAAAAAATTAAGTGGGTAAGGGTATGAATAGATAGCCATTTTATTAATTTGTTATTTTTGACAACTCATCTTAGTATTTTAAATATTATACAATCAAGAATATAGGATACAGCATTCATTGAGACATCATTTTACTCTATCCATTCCCCTTCCATTAGACTTATGAATGTCTTACATTTTTAATGAAGATTACTATTTCAAATACTCTGTCAACACTAGAAATTTCATAGCATTTTCAGTGATGAATTTGTCCCAATGGCATTAAAACCTCATTGTGCATTTAAAAAATCCTATCTTTGAGTCATAGAAACAATTTTGTTTGATGTGCTACATTTATTTATTGAAGTATTTAAATATTGCAGATACAGGTTATTTGCTATCAGTTAATACTGAGTGTAGTTGATATTTCAGTAAAATAATTTTCATTTGTTTATTTTTCTAGTAACAGATATCTTTACTGTCTCTTTTTCTTTTCAGGCAAAAGAAATGCATGAGTAAATTATTAGAATACAGTGCTGATGTCAACATTTGTAATAATGAAGGTCTTACTGCAGTAAGTGCTAAGAGTTTTTGTCTGAGATTTTAGAAATACTTTTAGAAAATATCAAAAGTAATAGTAATGCAAAGTGTAGTACAAATATTTCTGCAGTTATTTCTTTGTAGTAATTGAGAAGATACAGAATGATTTCAGGTATACTTCTCAGCTAATTTATACATATTGATGTTAAGGGTGAAATATTTAGACTTGGTTTGTTCTGAACTCAGCAAAATTATAAAAATGAGGCAATAAGAATGATGTGATGTTTGTTTGGTTATGTTGCCTATACCACTCCCAACTACTGTCAAAATTCATTGCCTGTAAGAGTCCTATGAGAAAAAAGGAGAAGAATATCAGTAAGAAAAACTGAAGGCAGTGGATGAGTTTCTTCACCCTGTGGCAGAGTCAGAGTGGGACATGTGTCTTCTGTATCCATCTCAGGAAATGGGCGTGCTAATGGGTACAGGGCTTCTTTGGGGGAAATGAAAATGTTCTAAAATTGACTGTAGTGATGATTGCACAACTCTGAATATACTAAAACCCAGTAAGCTGTATGCTTTAAATAGATGAATTGTAAGGCCTGTGAGTTGTATGGCATTTTATGTCAAATAAATATACATCCACTTTATGACACTCTTAGCCTGAACAAAAATAAACATTCTCTCTTTTTTTCTTTTGAACTTTTAATTTTGTATTGGGGTGTAGCTAATTAACAGGGCTTCCCAGGTGGCGCAGTGGTAAAGAATCCACTTGCCAGTGCAAGTGATGCAGGAAATGCGGGTTTAATCCCTGGGTCAGGAAGATCCCCTGGAGTAGGAAATGGTAACCCACTCTAGTATGCCTGAAAGATTCTATGGACAGAGGAGCCTGGTAGACTACAGTCCATGGGGCTGCAAAAAGCTGAAAAGGACTAAGCAACTGAGCATACATACACACATAGACAATTAACAATGCTGTGACAGTTTGAGGTGAACAGCAAAGGGACTTGGCTGTATATATATACATGCACCCTTTCTTCCCTAAACCTCCCTCCCACCCATGCTGCCACATAACATTGAGCAGAGTTCCAAGTGCTATATGGTAAGCCTTTGTTGGTTATCCATTTTAAATATAGCATGTATACATGACCATCTCAAACTCCCTAAGTATCCCTTCCCCTGGCAACCATAAGTTCATTTTATAAGTCTGAGTTTCTGTTTTGTAAATAAGTTCATTTGTATCATTTCTTTCTTAGGTTTCATATATAAGGGATGTCATATGACATTTCTTTATCTGACTTACCTCACTCAGGATGACAGTCTCTAGGCCCATCCTGTTGCTATAAGTGGCATTATTTCATTCATTTTAATGGCTGAGTAATATTCCATTGTATATATTTACCACATCATCTTTATCTATTCCTCTGTCAGTGGACATTTAGGTTGCTTCCTCTCTTAGCTGTTGTAAACAGTGCTGCAGTGAACATTGGGATGCATGTATCATTTCAGATCATGTTTTTCTCTGGATATATGCCCAGGAGTGGGATTGCAGGGTCATATGGTAGCTCTATTTTTAGTTTTTAAAGGAACCTCCATACTCTTCTCCATAGTGGCCGTACCAATTTATATTCCTGCTAACAGTATAGGTGGGTTCCTTTCTCTCCATACCCTCTCCAGCATTTATTGTTTGTGATTTTTTTTTGATGATAGTTGTAGTTTTGATTTGCAATTCTCTAATAATTAGCGGTGTTGAACATCTTTTCATGTGATTATTGGCCATCTGTATGTCTTCATTGGAGAAATGTCTATTTAGGTCTTCTGTGTATTTTTTGAGTGGGTAGTTTGTTTTGATGCTGTTAAATGTCATAAGCTGTGTATAAATTTTGGAGACTAATCCCTTATCAGTCACAAATATTTGCAAATATTTTCTCCCAATTTGTTGGCTGTCTTTTCATTTGTATTTGTTTCCTTTGCTGTGCAAAAGCTTTTGAGTTTAAGTAGGCACCATTTATTTATTTTTTATTTCCAGTATTCTGGGAGGTAGATCAAAAAGATGTTGCTGTGATTTATGTCAGAGAGTGTTCTGCCTTTGTTTCCCTCTAGGAGTTTTATAGTGTCTCATTTCACATCTAGGTCTTTAGTAACATTCTTTTGACCTTCCTCCTCAGCTTCCAAATTTCTCACTCCACAGTCAACTTTTCTCAATTATTTTAATAGATTTAAAAATTTTGTTTCCCTAATTCTAAATAACATGCTAGTATAACTGCTTTTTGACTTTTCAGTTTTAGGCATCACCTATTGACTTTCTGGAATATAAAGTTAAGTGTTTCTTTTTTAGCCTCACCTCCTGTTATCCCTCATGTACAAGCACATTTCCCTCACACCCATCCAGTAGAGCTGTAATTTTTGTTCGGTCGTTTTTCACTGTTTTGATTTTTTGGCTAAATAAAAACTGTTCATAGTTAGACCAAAAAGTTTACTACAGTTGCTTTTTGGGGGTGGGGAGAATGCTGTGTTTCGTGGCACGTGAGTTCTTAGTCCCATGACCAGGCATCATACCCATGTCCCCTGCCCTGGGAGTGCAGAGTCCTAACCATTGGATTGCCAGGGAAGTCCCTATAGTTGCTTTTCTTTCTCTCATAGCATTTTGTTTCTCATGTGATTAATAATTGTATTTTCAAAAATGAGATACTTGTAGATTCATACACAGTTGTAAGAAATAATACAAAGAAATCCTCTGTATATTTTGCACAGTTTTCCTCAATGGTAGCATTTTATAAAACCATAGTATAATGTTATGACCAGGATATTGACAGTGATATAATTTATGTTATTCAGATTTCTCCAGTTTAACTTGTATCCACTTTTACCTGTTTATGTATGTATGTTAAGTTTTAGACAGATTTACTACCTTTATAGGTCTATGTGTCCACTACCGCAGTCAATATTTTTAGTATTTCCAACTTCAAAAAGATGTTTTTTATTTTCTTTTATAACCACACCTTTCCTTTCCTTCATCCCATGCCTAACCCTGGCAATCAGTAATCTGTTCATTTCTAAAATTTTGTCATTTCAAGAGTATAATATAAATGGAATCATACTAGGAATGGGCTTTTGTGTGCTGATCAGATTCCATGGGGATGGATCTTGGTTGTGTGTATTAATAATTCATTCCTCTACATTGCTGACTAGTGTTTCTTGGTGTAGATGTACCACTGATTGTTTAACCATTCACCTCTTGAAAGACATCTGGGTGGTTTCCCGTTTGGGCCTATTGTGAATAAAACTGCCAGGAACATAGTGTACAGGTTTTTGTGTGAACATAAAGGTTTCGTGTTTTAGGGAGTAAAATGCCCAGGAATACAGTTGCTAGGTTGTAGGTAGTTTCATGTTTAGTTTTAAAATGCACTGGAAAGCTTTTCCAGGCTCACTGTATCGTTTTATACTCCCACCTGCACCATATGAATGATCTAGTTTTCTGTCATTCTCGCCAGCGTTTGGTGTTGTAACTGTATTTTATTTTAGTCATCTTGATAGGTATGTATATAGTGATATCTCATTGTGGTTTTAATTTGCATTTACCTAATTGCCAGTGTTGAACAGCTTTTTCGTGTGTTTTATTTGCCATCTATATATCCTATTTCGTGAAATGAGTTCAAGTCATTTGCCCATTTTCTTTTTTTTTTTTTAATTGAGTTGCTAGAATTCTTTGTATTTAAGAGATACCAAACCTTTGTCAGGTATGTGACTTGCAAATATTTTCTCCCCATCTTTACTTTGCCTTTTAAAACTCCTAACTGGGTCTTTTGTAGTGTGAAAGTTTTAAATTTTGATGAAGTTCAGTATATCAGTTTTTACATTTATGGATTGTGTTTTTGGTGTCTAGTTTAGGAGCTCTTTACCTTGCTGTGGAGCCTGAAGATTTTCTCTTACCTTTTTCAAAAAGTTTTATAATTTTACATTTTATATCTAAGCCTATGATCTGTTTTGAGCTAATATTTGTCTGTGATGCTTAAGTCAAGGCTCATTTTTTTACCTGTGGATTCCAGTTACTCTCACACTATTTGTTGTAAAGACTATATACTTCCTGTGTGAAATTAGCTGTGTATCTCTCTCAAAAATGTTTTAGCCATACCTGTATGGGGTTATTTCAGGGTCCTCAATTCTGTTCCACTGTCTATGTGCATTTGCCATTATCACACTGTCTTGATTACTCTAGCTATATAGTAAGCCTTAATATCAGGTAGAGTAATTCCTCCCACTTCATTTTTGTCAAGACTGTGTTAGCTACTTTGGTTCTTTCACCCATCCGTATAAATTTTAGAATAAACTTGTCTATGATGAAGACCCCTGCTGAGATTTTTAAAATTGGAATTGCATTAAGCCTATAGATCAATTTGGGAGAATTGACATCTTTACTATGTTGAGTCTTCTAATCTGTAAACACAGTATGTCTCTCCATTTATTTAAGTCTTTGATTTCTTTCATTAGCATTTTATGTTGCTCAGCGTACAGATCTTGTGCAAGGTTTAGGTGTATAGCTAGATATTTTATTTTCTTTGTAGCAATTGTAAGTAACATTATTTTTAATTTTGATTTCTGCGTGTTTGTTGTTAGTACATAGAGATACAATTGCTTCTTATGTGTTGATTACATATTTTGTGACCTTGCTGAACTCACTTGATTAATTCAGGAGTTTCTGGTAGACTCCTTAGGATTTTCCACATAGATAATCATATCATCTGCAAATTAAGATAATTATAGCTTTTCCTTTTCAATCCATATGTCTTTTCTGTTTCTCTCTTCATTGCAGCTCAGAATTTTGTTTTCTAAATGTGTATTGTCAATTCTTTACTAGAGTTTCCCTGAACTTTGTAAATATCCTCATAACATATGTTCACTACCTTTCATCTTGAATAGTTTTGAGGGAGTATGTTACGGAGACTGCTGATTGATTTCTTGGTTTGCTCTACAGTGTTATTTGGAATATCTCTTCACCATCATCCTGGAGATGCCTTTGCCTTTCTCTTGTTTTGGGTTTTTATTTATATACATACCTTGGAGATACTGCAGGTTCTGTTCCTGACCGTGTTAATAAAATGAATACTGAAGTAAAGCGAGTCACACAGATCTTTCGGTTTCCTAGTTCATATAAGTTATATACTTATAACTTTTAAAAAGTTATAAAAAAAGTTCATATAAAAGTAACCAAGAGACACTGCAGGGTGCTTGCTACCTATTCTTGAGCTTTTGGGGAGTTCTGTGATCTCAATTTTCCTTCTTAGTATTCTCTTTTACTGGCTTAGGGGTAATCTTTCTGTTCCTACAAAACAGACAAAAGCTTCCAAAATGTGTTGCTATTGTGTTCTCTCCTTTTCTTTATCTTAATGTGCATATTCAGTTGCTCAGTAGTGTCTGACTCTTGCAACCCCTTAGTCTGTTGTCTGGGAGGCTGCTCTGTCCATGGGATTTTCCCAGCAAGAATACTGGAGTGGGTTGCCATTTCCTCCTCCATTATCTTAATAGATCTGTTGTTTAAGAAAAAGTACGCTTTATTGTCATTTCAGTGGTTTGGGAAGAAGTAGCTGGTGCTTGGGTTCAAAGCTACCATTTTAAAACAAGTTGCATGATATATATATATTTTTTAATGGAACAAAGGCAGATGAAAAATGCATGGACAGCATAGACCAAAGTTATAGCATTATCTTTGAGTTGTAGACTTCTAGGTGTTTTATATTTTTTATCCTCCCCATGTATGTTATTTATTTCATGTTTTATGCATTACATGTAAAATATAGGAAATAAAGAATATGACCCCTACTGTGTTGATTACTTTTTAACTTATGATTGTTTCTGGGGAAGGGAAAACATTCAGTACCTCTTCTCTAGAGATAAGCTATACATATAGTCCATGGTCATCTAAGAAGCAGAGAATTAATGATCCTCAGTTTAGGATTTTTAATTACTTTGAACATTGAAATGCTTGATTTTGAAATACATGACTGTGTAACCTATATCCTGATACATATTTTCCTCCATTTAAAATATAGGAAAATATTATATTGGCTTAAATTTTAATTTTAATCTTTGGTATACATGTAGTGTTCATGGTTGAGAAATAATTGCATTATTTATTTGCTGTTTTTATATGAAATACTCCTGCATAAATGTTAAGTAACTAAATGGCTGTACAGATACACTGGCTGGCTGTGAATGGGCGGACAGAACTACTCCATGACCTTGTACAACACGTCAGTGATGTCGATGTTGAGGATGCGATGGGGCAGACAGCGCTGCATGTGGCCTGCCAGAATGGTCACAAGACGGTAAGTTAAGCCTCAAGGACTTTAAGTTGCATGTGTTGTTTTTTTTTTTTTGTAAACTTTGAATTCATGAAAAGCTTTTCACTGTGCATGATTGGAAACACAAAGCAAAATCTTAAAACTTTTGTGTATCATGTGAACTTCTGAGTAGTATATTCTATGTGGATAAAAGGAACAGAAAATAGTTTTAATATGTTTAATGTAATTTGGATTTCAATTTTATTTTTGATTCATAGATTTATTAGCTGTATGTTTTAAATTTTAAATATTAACAAATAATTTAAGTTTATAATGTTTATTCTGTTGTCAGTTATATCAAACAACTATTTCATTTTTTATTTTTACCATTAAGCCTCAAGTTTTGGAATTAGACCATGAAGAAAGTAAACTCCAACTTTGCTTAAATAGTTCAACTTGGATTATCATATTTTTCTACTACCTTGGCATATAAGTACTATATAAGTACTAGAATCACAGCTGTTTTCTTTCTTTCTTTTGATTTCTAAAACCATGCATTTGTTTTATGGCAGTAGTTTACTGTTGTCCCTATGTATAAACATTTGGCTTTTAAAATTGCTAATAGTTTTCTTTCTCATTAGGAGACTGCTACTTTATTTAAAGATTGTTAGCTTAAGATTTTAGATTGACTTTCTGCCTTTTATAATTTCATATCCTGGTTACTTTCCGTTTTTTCCCACATTTAACATTATGGATAATAGAATATTATTTATTTGCTAACTAAAATAAAATACCAACTGAAAACAAAAAAACACTGCTGGCATTTATAAAGATAAAAAGTTTGTGTTTATTATTTTGTACACATTCTGAGTCTAATGTTTTTGTTGGGAAAATTCTTAGTGAAATCTGGATTTCTGTCTTTGCAAACACTTTTTTCTTAACCTGGGTTCAGGCTGTTGGCTCCTACATACTAAGATGCTTTATGTATGACCTCAGTTCACAAAATATTGCACTTCTTTAAGGTAGTGAACTCAAAGTTGACATTGTCATATGTTTAATAAGAGTTGGATAAAAGAGATATATGAATATTTCTTTCCTGGCATTTCTTCTAAACACCAGTGTTCATTATTATTCTTTTGTCTTTTATCATCTGAAAACTAATTCAGTGTTTTCAGGATTATTCCTTTCATTACTTTTTACTTTCTGTAAGTCAGTATTACTAAATTTAAGAAGTATTCTGGGTGGGGGAAAAAATCATCTAAAATCTTCTAATCTTGACAGGCCTCAGTGAGCAACTGTTGCCTGTTAAGAGTCCTGCTGGTAGCTCTTACTCAACAGAAAAGCACCTGCTTTAATATTAAACACTCTGCTGAAACAAATGAGTGGCATATCATTTACTAAGAGTGTAAACTGTATCTGTTGCCCAGTAACTTGTGTAGTAAAAGACTAAATTCAGATTAGGAATTATCTATAAAAGCTAATTTTAGGTGCCTTGAGCCAGTGAAGAAGCAAAAATTACTCAGTAAACCTTGGTTTAAAACATGTGCATTACAGGGTGCATTGAAAATTTAGAATTGCCTACTGAAGTTATTGAAGAGTAGTTAGGATAATACACTCCATATGGTTTACAACCTAAAGCAGGTGTGGTAAAGTAAGGGAGAATTGCTCATAGTCAGATGGCCTTTGAAGAACTGTATTTTCAGATTTATAGGCGGCCTGACTTCATGGTGGTGATGGGTTTCACAGGGTGAGATTTTGCAGATATAGGAGGACGAGTGTAAAAAGCCACGTTGACTTGTGGTTGATTGTATTAGTGAGTAAGTTTCCTTTATATTTGGTCCATTACAGTTACCTGCGAGGATCATACACAAAGGGAATGTTTAGCACTGTTTTCCAATTCATTGTATATATTTTTAATCCTTCAGTTAGGGCAAGAAGGAATCTTGAAAAATTTGTCCATTTCCTAGCCTCCAGATGGAATTCCACCTCTAAAAATCTGTGTTGATAGTTGTGTTAATATTACCTATTGTCATAATGTATTCCTGGGACCTGTTCAGATCTTGGTGGATGAGCATATTCTTTTATCTTAAGTTGAATTTGATTTAAGGGCTCTGAGATGTAAGTTACTACAGGGTGTAGGGATTATTGATTTTGCTTTTAACTGTATATCTTTCCATAAGTTGAACAAAGTCCAAAATGCTTTGTCAGTATCAGCAAATGAAAATGGCCTTTGTGTTGTCTCAAAGTAGTTTTGCATAAACTCATTAAAAGGTCTTCAAAACTTATGTCCATGTAGACATATACCAGTCCACATAGGTTTTAAGATTCTATCTTTAAGTTTAGAATCAATACTATATATTGATTATATGTTTTATGGGGCTTCCCAGGAGGCTCAGTGGTAGAGAATCCACCTGCCAGTGCAGGAGACACAGGAGATGTGGGCTGGATCCCTGGGTTGGTAAGATCCCCTGGAGCAGCAAATGGCAACCCACTCCAGTATTGTTGCCTGGAAAATTCCATGGACAGAGGAGCCTGGCGGACTGCAGTGCGTGAGTTGCAAAGAGTTGGACAGGACTGAGCATGTACACATTTTTATAGAATAAAATGTAAAACTTTAGAGAGTAAAAGAAGCTCCATTAAAAATATTTCTTACAGCATATCAGCTCTTTTCAAATTAAAGAGGATGATCTGATAAAGAAATGCTCTGAAATTTACCTTTTAATCTCATTTTAGGGAAAATCTCAAGAATGCATGAAAAGATTTTGAACTGGCTAAGAGCTCTAAAGCTTTGTAGAATTTATAATTGAATATTGTATTCTTGCTTTGATGATTATAGATTTACATTACTTTTTTTACAGATAAAAGATTTGGAAGAAAGATTGATTTTGTCATAATTAAGAAATCAAGTAATTTTTGACATGATTTCATATAGATGCATCTGTTTTGTTAGAGGTAAATCAAGATAAGGATGTTTTCATCCTCTTGCTAGAAGGAAGTGGTTTGGTCAGTTGAAGAGTACAGTATGATCATTTTTGTCCTTGTGACATAATAGCATTATGATTTTAAACCAGTTCAGTTCTGACTCTTGTGACCCCCTGGACTGCGCCGGGCTTCCCAGTCCTTCACCGTCTCCTGGAGTTTGCTCAAATTCATGTCCGTTGAGTCAGTGATGCCATCTAACCATCTCATCCTCTGTTACTCTCTTTTCCTTTTGCCTTTGGTCTTACCCACATCAGGATCTTTTCCAATGAGTTGGCTTTTCTCATCAGGTGACCAAAGTATTGGAGCATCAGCTTTAGCATCAATCCTTCCAGTGAATGTTCAGGATTGATTTCCTTTAGGACTGACTGGTTTCATCTCCTTGCAGTCCAAGGGACTCTCAAGAATATTCTCCAGCACAGCAATTCAAAAGCATCAAGTCTTGGACACTCAGCCTTCTTTATGGTCCAACTCTCACATCCATACATGACCACTGGAAAAACCATAGCTTTGACTATATGGACATTTGTCGTCAAAGTGACATCTCTGCTTTTTAATAGGTTTGTCATGGCTTTTCCTCCAGGGAGCAAGTGTCTTTTAATTTCATGGCTGCAGTCAACATCTGCTGTGATTTTGGAGCCCAAGAAAATCTATCATTGCTTCCACTTTTTCCCCTTCTGTTTGCCATGAAGTGATGGGACCAGATGCCATGATCGTAATTTTCTGAATGTTGAGTTTAAGCCAGCTTTTTTGCTCTCTTTCACCCTCATCAAAAAGCTCTTTAGTTCCTCTTTACTTTCTACCATTAGAATGGTATCATCTGCATATCTGAGATTGTTGATATTTTCCCCTGCAATCTTGATTCCAGCCTGTGATTCATCCAGCCCAACATATCGAATGATGTACTTTGCATAAATGTTAAATAAGCAGGGTGACAGTATACAGCCTTGTCTTATGCCTTTCCCAATTTTGAACCAGTCTGTTGTTCCATGTCCAGTTCTGTTGCTTCTTTACCTGCATACAGGTTTCTCAGGAGACAGGTAGGGTGGTTTGATATTCCCATCTTTTTAAGAATTTTCCACAGTGTGATCCAAAGTCAAAGGCTTTAGTGTAATCAGTGAAGCAGAAATAGATGTTTTTTCTGGAATTACCTTGTTTTCTCTAGGATCCAACAGATGTTGGCAATTTGATCTCTGGTTCCTCTACCTTTTCTAAATCCAGCCTGTACATCTGGAAGTTCTAAGTTCATATCCTGCCGAAGCCTAGCTTGAAAATTTTGAACGTTACCTTACTAGCATGTGAAACAAATGCAACTGTACAGTAGTTTGAACATTCTTTGGCATTGCAATGAAAACTGACATTTTCCAGTCCTGTGACCACTGCTGAGTTTTCCAAATTTGCTGACACACTGAGTACAGCACTTTAACAGTGTCATCTTTTAGGATTTAAAATAGCTTATCTGGAATTCCATCACCTCCACTAGTTTTGTTTATAATAATGCTTCCTAAGGCCCACTTGTCTTCACACTCCAGGATGTCTGCCTCTAGATGAGTGACCACAGCATTGTGGTTACCCAGATCATTAAGACCTTTTTTGTACAGTTCTTCTGTGTATTCTTGCCACCTCTTCTTCATCTCTTCTGCTTCTTATAGGTCCTTACTGTTTCTGTCCTTTATCCTGCCCATTCTTCATTCTTGCATGAAATGTTCCCTTTCCCCAATTTTCTTGAAGAGATCTCAAGTCTTATCCATTCTATTGTTTTTCTCTATTTCTTAGCGTTGTTCATTTAAGAAAGCCTTCTTACCTCTCCTTGCTATACTCTGGAACTCTGCATTCAATTTGGTATACCTTTCCCTTTGTTCCTAGCTTTTCACTTCTCTTTCCTTGACTCTTAGTAAAGCCTCCTCAGACAACCATTTTGCTTTAAATTTCTTTTTCTTTGGGATGATTTTGATCACTGCCTGCTGTACATTGTTCCAGTCTTCTGTCCATAGTTCTTCAGATACTCTAGTCTACTGGATGTAATCCCTTGAATCTATTTGTCATCTCCACTGTATAATCATAGGGAGATGATTATACCTGAATGACCTACTGGTTTACCCTACTTACTTCAATTTAAGCCTGAATTTTGCAATAAGGAGCTGATGATCTGAACCACAGTCAGCTCCAGGTCTTGTTTTTACTGATTTTATAGAGCTTCTCCATCTTTGGCTGCAAAGAATATAGTCAGTCTGATTTTAATATTGACCATTTGGTGATATCCATGTGTAGAGTTGTCTCTTGTGTTGTTGGAAAGGGTGGTTCCTGTGACTAGTGTATTCTCTTGACCAGACTCTCTTAATATTTGCCCTGCTTGTTTTTGTACTCCAAGACCAAACTTGCCAGGTATCTATTGACTTCCTACCTTTGCATTCCAATCCCCTCTGATGAAAAGCACATCTTTTTGTGGTGTTAGTTCTAGAAGGTGTTGTAGATTTTAATAGAACCAGTCTATTTCAACTTCTTTAGCATCAGTGGTTGAGGCATAGACTTAAATTACTGTGATGTTGAATTGTTTGCCTTAGAAATGAACAGAGACCATTCTGTCATTTTTTAGATTGCACCCAAGTACTGCATTTTGGACTCTTCCGTTGACTATAAGGGCTACTCCATTTCTTCT
This sequence comes from Aepyceros melampus, assembly GCA_006408695.1. Classification (NCBI taxonomy): domain Eukaryota; kingdom Metazoa; phylum Chordata; class Mammalia; order Artiodactyla; family Bovidae; genus Aepyceros; species Aepyceros melampus. The sequence continues at coordinate 370,598 of SJXQ01003548.1, forward strand.
AAGGGATTCTTGCCCACAGTAGTAGATATAATGGTCATCTGAATTAAATTTGTCCATTCCTGTCCATTTTAGTTCACTGATTCCTAAGATGTAGATATCCACTCTTGTCATCTCCTGCTTGACCACATCTAATTTATTCAGTTGCTAATTCATGTCTGACTCTTTGCAACCCCATGAACTGCAGCATGCGGCTTCCCTGTTCTTCACTATCTCCCTGAGTTTGCTCAAACTGATGCTCATTGAGTCAGTGATACCATCAACCATCTCGTCCTCTGGTGTCCCCTTCTCCTTCTGCCATCAATCTTTCCCAGCATCAGGGTCTTTTCCAATGTGTCAGCTCTTTGCCTTGATTCATAAACCTATCATTCTGTGTTCCTATGCAATAGTCTTTGCAGTATCAGACTTCACTTTCAACACATCTACAACTGAGCATCATTTCCACCTTGGCCCAACTACTTCATTCTTTCTAGAGCTATTATTAATTGCCTTATACTTTTCCCTAGTAGCATATTAGACACCTCTTGACCTGGGTAACTCATCTTCTGGTGTCATATCCTTTTGCCTTTTCATACTGTTCATGTGGTTCTTGAGGCTAGAATACTTGAATGGTTTGCCATTCCCTGCTCCAGTGGACCACATTTTGTCAGAACTCTTCACTTGACCTGTCTGTCTGGTGGCCCTGCATGGCGTGGCTATTCACTTTATTAAGTTACACCAGCCCCTTCATCAAGACAGGCTGTGATCCATGAAGGGGAGCTATACAATACCAGAATTATTGTATTATCTGTGGATATTGATTTCAAATAGAAAATCATTTGAGAATTTGATTATTCATCTGGCTTACTATATAGTCTGGCAACTTTTTTCTTCTTATCTATCTACTAAGGTATATTCTGTCTACTGATTACATAATTAAAGGAAATGTTGTGAACACTTTGGAAGACACTTAAGAGTAATGATAGTATTGGTACTATTATTGCCATTAATAATATTGATGATATGAATCTGTAAAAACAGTACAAGGATCACTACCTGAACTCTTTAATTCATTTACTCTTGTGCAGTAAGCTAGGTCCAGTGTATTGTTTGATTTTTAATCTTATTTTTAGAAGTATAGTAAAAAAAAAAACACACTAATATTGTCATGAAGGTGTAGTCGCTGAGTTGTGTCTGACTCTGTGACCCCATGGATTATGGCCCGCCAGGCTCCTCTGTCCGTGGGCAAGATATATGTCTAATTGACTCCAATTTTTTTGACAATGAGTTGAACTTTTTGATAACTTTTTTCATTGTCTTTAGGTCTTTAAGATTTATTGACACGTTTAATTGCCACAAATGGTTGATTACCGTTTTCCTGGAATAACTTGGATTTAGCAACTCTGGAGAACTGTCAGTTGGTTCAGTCTCAATTTTACGTTAAGTCAGAGTATATAGAAGGATTAGTTTTTGGACTAATTTCAGTTCACTTAAAAAAGAAATTTTATTTTTATCAGAATAAACTTTATAGTGCTAAATTTATACAGTGATATGAAGGTTCACAAGCAATATGAAATGATAGTTGAACTATCCTTAGAGTAGATGATCTTTGATAGAACTGACTGCATTTTCTTTTTCCTAAAATTGTAGGCTTGTTAAGGAACAGTTCACTTACGTTCAGTCAGCTCTCTTGAAATATTTAGCCGCTTCCAAGCTTTTCATCCAGAGAATTATAGGACAGCCATGCAAACTTAATTGAAAGCTTTTGCAAAAACATTAACTGAATTCAGCCTTGAGGCACAATGGTAGATGTACTTAACATTTCAGAGTGTGTTTTTAGGTTCAGAGTAATTTTATTTATTCTGATGTTAGAATTTTCCTTTCATCACTTCTGAGAAATGTGAGGATATAATAGAAAGTTCTGTTACTGTGGTTTTTTTTCTAACACAACTGGATAATACTGATTTTTGCTCGATATTACATATGGATTCAAAGTCTCAATAGGCTTAGGTGGACAGGTTTCTAGAGAAGACCTGTGTAAACCAGTCACTGATTAGTGAGTTGGCCATTTTATTTAGTATATAACTTGTTTGCATTGCTGTCCTGTCATCAGAATTACTTTTAATAAGAGATGAAATAGCTTTTTTTGTTTTTTGATTATCATTTCTTTAGTAATAATACAGCAACTCAGATTTTTACTTATGGTTTAATATTGAGTATCTGTTCCTTTTTACTTTGATCATTGTTGTTCAGAGAGTTGACATTGATAAAGTAGAGCTGCCTTGGATTTCTTGCTTTGTAATTTATCAGCTTATTGGGCACAGGTGGTCTTGGTTAGTCGCTGCCTTCAATTAAATGACTTTTGAGATTGACCCAAACATTAGGTTTGCACATTAGTTTTCCACTCAGGATGTTGTTTTATCACTTGAAAGGTCATGAAGTCTGTTGAAAGTGTAGTTTCTTTTTATGGATTTCTTGAAGGCCATATGCAAATCCCCTTTCAGTGCTTTTCTTTCAGGATTCCTTCCCAGCAGTTTCTTACTCTGAAAGGAGAAAGACTCCCATTGTAGATTACCTAGGAATAGGAGAATAGTATGATGTTGTTGGGAGAGACTCCCATTGTAGATTACCTAGGAATAGGAGAATAGTATGATGTTGTTGGGAGAGACTCCCATTGTAGATTACCTAGGAATAGGAGAATAGTGTGATGTTGTTGTTGTTTTAAAGGAAGAAGGCTGGACAGGGAATTTGAAGTTCTGAATTATTTAAAAAGCATGTTTTCCTGACCTATATTAGATACATAAAATGGTTTCAGTTCAGTGTAGTTCTTGAAATTGTTAACTTGAAAGATAGAGGTAATCAGCTATCAGTCACAGATGTTTATGTTACTATACCTTTACATGTTTACCTTTACTAAATTGTAAGCTGCTAAACTTAATTTTTGCAAGTAAATGAGAAGCCATGAAATTTTGGAAACGGGAACTTAGGACAATTGTAAGTTACAATGCTTTTCTTTTTTTGACTTCACGGCTTGTAGTCTTTTAAGGAGATGCCGTGCAGTTTCCACAGAAGTATTTGTATGTAGGGGCTTAGGGATGAGAAATTTGCTAAAACAAATTGAATCCAGATCTGCCGTAGAGAATCCTGTCAGTTTTTCTGATAGCACTAAATCACTGTCTAGCACACTACATATTTTATTTCTTATGTCCCTTTGTTTTCCTTTTCCATGAGAATGTAAACTTGATGAAAGCAGATGTTTGTCCATTTTGTTCAGTGCTGGGACTCTTGCATCTAAAGTGGTCCCCCCCTACTAGCACATACAAACTTTGCAATGTTTGATATAAGGGAGAATAGACTATTCAAATGCAAACTCTTTCCAACCAGTATTCTGCTGCCATTTTCTTTCCATTTCTGAATGTTTGTATTTTTTTTTCTTTTGTAACTTTAAGAGAAGTATATGTTGATAGTGCTCATTCTTATAAAGGATTGTATCTGATCTGTTTGTCTGTTACTGAAAACTTCTTGGGGATTTTAGTAGCTGAATCCAGAATTCTCTTCAATTATGTTTTGCCTTGTGCTTCTGTATAATTTAAAATCCTTAAGTAGTATTGTTCAAGACCTTTTATATTTTTAATTTAATAAATACTCAAGAGTTTCCTCCAACTGAATTTTCTTTGTTTCAGAGTTATTATGCATATAGGTAGTTTAACATAGACTGGAAATTTAAAAAAAAACAAACTTTTAAGGTTGTGACTTTCTTGCTCCTTTTATTATGTAATTTAATCAGTAATTGAATTCTGCATTATCCTTTCTCCTTCTGTTACAGAGCTTTTACAAAAAGAAATCTGTGAACTTTTTTAAAAAATTACGAAGATTGGTGACTTTTCACTCATTTCAGTGCTGCAAGGCAATATTTTTTCCTTTACCTTCAGATCCCTTTATGTATTTTTTTATTCTTACTCTGAGGGAAGTGGGTTTTTCTCCGTGTTTGTCTTCAGGCAACATTTCATCTACATGAGATCTATTGAAGCTTTTAGAAAATATATGTTTCTTTTAATAGTTGTGTATTTTAAGGCTCTTATTTGGGATAATTTTGTTAGCAAAACAGAAAGATTTATGAATATGAAAGAAAATACTGGATGAGTTTTTTTCTTCTTTCTTAATCAAGTGTTTTCCTTTCTTAAGAACAGAATTTTTAATGTATTTGTAGAATATTTACTATGTACAAGGATATGATAGAAACGTATTACAGTTCATCTTGTGCATCATACTTTCTTGCTATGATTTGCCTGAAGTTTGTCTTACTACTTTGTAGAGGAATATGTTAGTTTAATGGCTAGTTTATTTTACTGTGAATGCTACAGTATAAATTTTAAAAATGCAGAAATAATGTGAAAACTATGTGGATTTAGAAATGGCATTATTTAAAAGCTAAACACAAGTAACTTACGTTGGTCCTTGAGCTTGACTCTTAAGTAGGTATTTATAGGGAACTATTAGATCATCTTCAATTAATGTAATTTAAGAAGATATTCCAAATTAACCATAATTCTATTTACTATTCTGAATTTAGAAAAGTTAGAATTTCTGTTTTTTTGGTAAATTGTCTAGTGGTTATGACCATGGACTTAGGTTTTAGGTTTTAATCCCTGCTCCCCTGTTTTTTTGTGTATTGGGGTGCATATTACTTGACCCCTTTGAGACTGAGTTTCCTACTTGTAAAACTGGAGAGAAGAATACCAACTTCCCCACAGGATGCAATAAATGAAAGATAAATGCTTATTAGCCCAGTGTCCAAGCACATGCTAAGGTTATTTGTATTAATATATCATTATATACTTGTAGCTGTTATATAATTTTTATGAATGCATAATATGTTTTGTTAATTACTTTATTTCAGCTCTTCTCTGGTTGCTGCATCTCAATTGAATATTAATATGTGGTTTTGATGTAATTGACTTCATCTCTTCTGTGCCTTTTGAGAGATGGCTTATTGTCTATATACTTTCTGTAACAGTCAGTGAACATTACTGCTGCTATCTGTCTCACTTTGGATTTGGATCACATAAACACAGCTTCTCGGTCAGAGGTCAAAAAGGCATGATCAAAAGGTTCAAGTGGGCCTTGCCTTATAAAATAATAACCTAAGTGCTTATTTTCTTATATTTGAGAGTTGTTCTTGACCACTCCTCCTGAGTTTCACAATTGTATAGCTGATAATAAAGTTTAATATAATAATGTTGCTATTACATAGAATTTTGAATTCCTCCTGAAATAGAAGTAAATTCAAATAGCAATAATACATGAATAGCTTATATCTTAAAATATTTTTTATCAAAATTTTTGTAATAAAAAATTATACTCCCTTAAATACCCTTCTTTCTCAATTCATGATCATTAGGTGACACTTTTCAATTCTTTTAGCTTCTCTTCTTGTATCTATTTCTACATAATATTCTTCTATTGTTCTTTCTTAATTTATGACTTTTAGATATCACTGAATCATTTCTAGTTATAGTGAGTGAGGATTTAACTAATTTAAATCCTCTTCCCATGCAGTATCTTCCCATTTTTAAAATTAATTATATCAAATTTTTATGAGACAATATTCAGTTCAGTCGCTCAGTCGTGTCCGACTCTTTGCAACCCCATGAACTGCAGCACACCAGGCCTCCTTGTCCATCACCATCTCCTGGAGTCCACCCAAACCCATGTCCATTAAGTCGGTGATGCCATCCAACCATCTCATCCTCTGTCATCTCCATCTTTCCCAGCATCAGGGTCTTTTAAAAATGAGTCAGCTCTTCGCATCAGGTGGCCAAAGTATTGGAGTTTCTTTCAGCTTCAACATCAGTCCTTCCAGTGAACACTCAGGACTGATCTCCTTTGTTGTATATAGTTCAGTAAATACTGTTTACTGCTGAGTCAAGTAGTGTAATACAATAACATTTTCTCCAGGATAACTATTAACTTTGCTCAGTTTTTGTTTTTGTTTTTGGTGTGTGAATCAGTTGTGTTTAGTCACTAAGTCATGTCCAACTCTTTGCTACCCTGTGGACTGCAGCATGCCAGGCTTCTTTGTCCTTCACCATCTCCTGGAGTTTGCTCAAACTCACGTCCATTGAGTTGGTGATACCATCTAACCATCTCATCCTCTGTTGCCCCCTTCTCCTCCTAATTTCAGTCTTTCTCAGCATCAGTGTTTTCCAGTGAGTTGGCTCTTTGCATCAGGTGGTCAAGTATTGGAGCTTTAGCATTAGCCCTCCCAATGAATATTCAGGGTTGATTTCCTTTAGAATTGACTGATTTGATCTTACTGTCCAGGGGACTCTCAAGAGTCTTCTCCAGCACCACAGTTCAAAAGCATTGATTCTTCAGTGCTCAGCCTTCTTTATGGTTCAGTTCTAGCATCTGTATGTGACCACTGGAAAATCCATAGCTTTCACTATATGGACCTTTGTAGGCAAAGTGGTGTCTCTGCTATTTAATACATTGTCTAGGTTTGTCATAGGTTTTCTTCCAAGGAGCAAACGTCTTTTCATTTTGTGGCTGTGGTCACTGTTCACAGTGGTTTTGGAGCCCAAGAAAATAAAGTCTGCCATTGTTTCTACTTTTTCCCCATCTATTTGACGTGAAGTGATGGGAACAGATGCCATGATCTTAGTTTTTTGAATGTTCAGTTTTAAGCCAGCGTTTTCATCTTTAGTTCCTCTTCCCTTTCTTCCATTAGAGTGGTATCAATGCATATCTGAGGTTGTTAATATTTCTTCCTGCAATTTTGATTCTAGCCTGTGATTCATCAAGCCCAGCATTTACATGATGTATTGTGCATATACATTAAATAAGCAAGGTGACAACGTACAGCCTTGACGTACTCCTTTCCCAACTTTGAGCCAGTCCATTGTTCTATGTCCGGTTCTAACTGTTGCTTCTTGACCTGCACACAGGTTTCTCAGGAGACAGGTAAGGTGGCCTGGTATTCCTGTCTCTTTAGTAATCTTCCACAGTTTATTGTGATCCACACAGTCAAAGGCTTTAAGTAGTCAGTGGAGCAGAAATACATTTTTTTTTTTTGAATTTTCTTTGCTTTTTCTATGATCCAATAGATGTAAATAAGTAATTCTTCCTTTATGCTCCCACAAAATCTTTCTCAGTACTGGTTTCTTTGAAGACAAAATCATTAGATAATGTCCATTGTTTTTCTCTAAACCTAAGTATTTCTTAATCTCATCTATGTTTGATCTTCAGTATTCTAGATTCCACATCTTATATTTTGATATATTGCATTCCCTTGTTTTGGAGGAGAGTATCCTCCAGTAGCTTCTTGAGAACAGATGTGTTGAACTTAAATTTTTTGATATCTTACATAGCTAAGCATGTTTTTTATCTAAAAGCTTATATTTGAATGATAGTGTGGCTGGCTGTGGAATTTTACATTGAAAGTCATTCACTTTACAATTTTTTTGGGAATGTTTCATCATTTACATTTCCATGTAGCTCTTGAAAAGTTTAATGACAATCTGAATTCTGTTTATCTCTGGAATCTTATTATCCCCAGTATTATGAAATTTTACTTTGATATGCCTTGTTGTAGGTCTTTTAATGTATTAAGCTGTTCACTGGTGAGCCTTTTCAATCTAGCAACTTATGTTCTTCAGTTCTTGGAGGTTTTTTTGGTATTATTTCTTCATGACTTCCTTTTGGTCTCTTGCCTCCTTTATTTCCTTTATTCTCAGTTTCTATAACATGTCTCCTTGGATTGATTGGCTAGTTTTCTCCAGTCGTTTTTCTACTAGTTTTCCTGTTTGTCTTTTTGATTCCTGTAGAATTTTTCCACACTGTATTTCTAAACTTCTATTGAATTTTTGAGCTTCTCAGGTGGTGCTAGTGGTATAGAACCCGCATGCCACTGCAGGAGACACAAGAGACCCAAGTTCTGTCTCTGGGTTGGGAAGATCCCCTGGAGAAGGAAATGGCAACCCACTTCAGTATTCGTGCCTAGAGAACCACATGGACAGAGGAGCCTGGTGGGCTATATGTAGTCTGTGGGGTCGCAGAGTCAGACAGGAGTGAAATGGCTTCGCATGCATATATGCATTGAATTTTTACTCTTCCATCAAATTTTTAACGTCTTATTCTCTGAATATTTTTCGCCCAGAATCTTGTTTGTATCCCATGGATAGTATCTAGTCTGTCTTAAGAGTATTAGTTACTTAAAAAATTTTTTTTGCTCTCTACTTTGGTTTCCTTTATTTCTTTATTTTTCTTCCTTTTTCTGTTTGTCTTTCAGGTTAGAGGCCTGCTTCAGTTCTGTCTTAAATGTTGTCTGTCCATTCATGTTTAGTTATCCTATAGACATGTGATAACATGTACCTTAGTACACTTCAGATGATTGCAGAAGTAGAGCTTAGGGGACAAGATTGTATGTGAATGACTATCAGAGAAACTGAGTTGGCGTTGGCTACTGTGAACAGTAAAGGACTTCTTAGCTTTTTAATATTTTGGATTTTAATTATTATGCTCTTTGAATTTTGAGGTTAGAGCCTCTGCTATCTACTGTTTATTTTTAGAGGCAAAAAATTCGGATATATAGATCAGCACTGTCCAGTTTACTAGCCGTAAAGTTTTAAATTCCATTCTTCAGTTGTACTGGCCACATTTCAAGTCTTTGGTACCTACTTCATGTGTCAGTGATTTTCTGGAACCTTCCCAGATTAACACAATTTACATTACATTGATAATACCACAAATACTGTGTAGTGCCTGAGGCTTGGAGCTTAACAAAAAGTGTAATTTATTCAGCCATAATTGTCATGTCTTCTTTAAAGCTTCGGGTTGTGGTAAGAACTTTCCTTATTAGGGGATTAAGATTGTCGTAACTGTCTTTATTTGACTTCTCTGGCTTTAGTTTTGTTTCTTTTCTTCCTAGACAGTGCAGTGCTTGCTGGACAGTGGTGCTGATATTAACAGACCAAATGTATCAGGAGCCACTCCACTGTACTTTGCTTGCAGGTATGATATTTTATATTGCCTGATGCTCTCATTAAAGAAAGTTGCATCTGCTGTATTTCCAAACACAAACATACTTTTATATTTTCTAAAACTCTTGTTTTCCCAGAAATACTGTGCTCCCTTTTAAGAAGACATGTATAGCATTATGTTTCTTTTATTTAACTGCATGATGAAAAGTGTTTTATACTGCCAGTGTTTTCATATGTCATAAGTGGAAGCTTTTGATTTACTTGATTACTTAAATTTTAGGCTAATTCTTGGTAAGTAATAAGAAAGGTGTATCAATAATCCAGTAATTTCCATCATTTTCTTTATCAAGTACCAACTTAGTTTCAATAGGATAAGCTATTAAAGCATGTCTTAGTTCAGAGCTGTCTTTGCTTTCTATGGATTTGTAACTTAAAAAAAATTCTTTAATCATTCTTATTAAATATTAAGTTATGCATTAAGTTGTTTTACACTTTTGTCTTAGTTCATTGTCTTTAAGCATACTTTTTATTCATTGATTCATTCATGTAATAAGCAGACATTTATTTAGCATGGAGAAGGCAATGGCAACCCACTCTAGTACTCTTGCCTGGAAAATCCCATGGATGGAGGAGGCTGATAGGCTGCAGTCCAGGGGGTCATGAAGTTGGACATGACTGAGCGACTTCACTTTCACTTTTTACTTTCATGAATTGGAGAAGGAAATGGCAACTCACTCCAGTATTTTTGCCTGGAGAGCCCCACGGACGGGGGAGCCTGGTGGGCTGCCATCTATGGGGTCGCACAGAGTCGGACACGACTGAAGCAACTTAGCAGCAGTGTGCCATGTAGTATTATAGGCATTAGTGATACAGTAATAAATAAACCCCAGTCCTTAAGGGCTGACAGTGTAATAATTATACACATACCTCCCCTCCAACCCCATACAGTATGTTCAATTAGTTAGGAGCAGTTCACAGTACACTTGATTTTTCTTTTTGGTTTAGATTATAAGAATTGTAGTATTTATTTAGGCTCCCTATTTTAGCTATAATGCTCTCCAGAAAGGTCTTTTCTTTTTCATGTCATTTTATCGGAGGTTTAAAAAAATTTTTTTGTCGCACTATGTTGCTTGCAGGATCTTATTTCCTTGACCAGGGATTGAACCTGAGACCTAGCGGTAAAAGAGCTGAGTCCTAACCACTGGACCGCCCAGGAATTCTCTGGCGATTTGTTTCAGATGAAACATCTGCTTTCCTCCTTGTTTAACTTCTCTTTTAAGGTCTCTAATGTTGCTTTGATCTGACTAATTCAAATCATTAAGCCTTCAGTTAGAACACAAAGACTTCTGAATCTTTAGACCTCTAGATCTTCCCTGAATCCAGGTTTTTTTCTCACGTTATACTTAAAATTCAGTTGCTTGGTTAGAATACCCGTTTCTTTTTTAGTGTCCTGAATTTATGAATAATATCATTGATTTCCTGAACTCATATCCTATCTTGAGGGCTTATCTCTAGATTAGACCTTTCTTTGAAACTTCAGATTTGAATGTCCAGTTCTTGATTTACATCATCACTTGGAAGTCTCAGAGAATCTCAACTGTTGACATATCCAAAATATTGCTTCTGATTTCCTTTTCAAGACTTTTCTCCAGTTTTTCTCATCTCAGTCATTGGAACCCGTATCTTCTCAGTTGTGTAAGCCAGAAACTAGTCATTATTTTTTATTTCTCTGTATCTCTCTCTCTGACCCTCAGCTTAGAGTATATTAGTATCTATAATTTCCACTTTGAGAGTACATTCTGAATCTCATCACTTCTCTCCACCTTGCTAAACCATTTTAGTTAAAGTTGTAGCCTCTTGTTTAGAATACTGCAATAGCCTGTTAACTGGTCTTCCTGATTCCTCTGTTGTTTCCCTACCTCTGTTCTTTCCTCAGAAGCCATGACCTTCTAAAAAATGATATAGCTGTTATCTCTTTGTGTTTAAACCTTGTATTTGAACTTTTCAATGCCTCTTTATTGAATTTCCATTAAAATCCAAACCCTGCCTTCTTTCCTGGAGGAGAAATTGGCATCCCACTCTAGTATTCTTGCCTGAAAAATCCCATGAACAGAGGAGCCTGCCAGGGTACATTTCATGGGGTCACAAAGAGTTGGACATAACTGAGCAGGCATGTACACCTTCTTTCACGAGACCTGCGTGGTCTGACCCTGCTTAGCTCACTGTGGTTCAGCCACATTGGTTCTCTTTGAGTTCCTCAAATGCAGTGGATTCTTTCCAGTAGGCTTTTCTACATGCTGTTTGTTTTGCCTGAAATGTTCTTCCGTAGACTTTCTATGTGGCTGACTCCATGTGCTTCATTGTTAATTTTTAGGAAGGAATTCCTGACCAATCTAAGTAGGCCTCTCTGCGTATTTCCTATCACAGCATCATGATCATTTCCTTCATAGCACTTTGTATTTTATAGTGTTTATTTACTGGTTTATAATGTGTCTCCCCTGCTGGACTGAAAGCCCAATGAAAGAAAGAATTTTGTCTTATTCATCACTTTATATTCCTTGTGTTTTACAGTGCTTTGCGCTTAGATGCTTTGTAAATGTTTTTGAATGAGTAAATCACTGTAATTACATTTTTGAAAACTATCTTATGTAAAACAATGCATGTGTACTGGTAAAATATAGGTATATTAGTGTTGTACTTAACTGTGATATTCATATAGTTAGACTGAGCATAGTGATGTGTAAAAGAATTTTTTGGAAGTGCTTTCTGCTAGTATTATATACCCATCATTAAGTTTTAACTGGGCAAACATTATATCTCATTGAACAAAGATGGTTAAGCAAATGCGATTAAAATTGAAACTAGAAAATAAATTTTTTGTAGCAGGATGATAAATACGGAACATGGAAGATGATTCATTTTGTAGGTGGACTTCTAATTATATCATGATATTTAAAGGTATACATTAGGACTTCCGGTATACGTAAAAATTATAAATTATTCCCAATGTATTGTCTCTCATAAAAGGGAAAGGAAAGTGAGAAATAGAACAAGTTGATCTTATAGACAAGTTATAGGGCTCTAAGATAAAAAAGCTGAACTTCATGTAAGTTTTTGTTGTTGAGAGATGTTAGTAGGTATATCATCATGTGTCTCATTCAAGGATCAGCTGAAACAGGTTTTTTTTTTTTTTTTAATTGAGAAGGTATTGAACTGTATAGGAGGTGGGGTTCAAATCACAGCCCCCAAACTGTGCAACTTCTTGACCTCTGAAGCTTTGTTTCTTTGTGAATGGAAATACTGATATATACCTTGTGCTAATTAAATGAGATGACTTATTTAAAGCATCCTGCAGAGGATTTTACACTTAGTAGTTGGTAGATGCTCACTAAGCCCCTAGCACACTTTTCCACAGCCAATGAGCACAGAGTTGTTTTGTCCTCATTCATTTCATTGCTCTGCAGGTTTGTCTAAGAAATTTGACTCTTATCCAATAGTACAGGCAAGCCTTTTCTTTCTCCCTTGGTATTTTATTCTAATTCTGAACACTATTTAATAATATAATACTTCTGTGAGTGAGTCATTTCAGATTGCTTTTGAACTAAAATTATGACAGGAAGTGTCTCCTGGCTACTTTTCCTCTCTAGATATTTTGTACGAGAATTAAGATAATTAACTAGATTTTTTTTCATGTGGACTATAAGCACACATTGACTTGCTTCTTCTGCCCAGATCTTCAGGTGCCTTTGTTTTCAAGCCTTTTGTATGGTATCTGCAAATGCCTCAGATCCTTAAATGATTAGGTTGGTTTTGTATTCAGTTATAATACTTCCCAGTCCCTTAACTTGGTTCTTTTAATAAAGGTTTGGATGTGTAGTGATTTTCAAATAGTTTGTGTAACTGCAGATAACTTTTATTCTGTTAAAGAAAGCAAGATTTAGCTGGGGTTATATAAATTCAATAAATAGGGAGATTTTTATGGCATTTTGGAGGTCTGTAATAAAAGTGAGAGAGGTAAGATTCTGAACCTGGTTTACAGCTACTACCAGGCAACTCCTGTCAGTTAGGAAGTCCACTACAAAGTAGCTACATAAAACAGTCCATAGACTCAAAATTGCAAACTTTTAGAATAGGAAAGAACCATTATTAGAAAATGCAGAAAATACAGCCTCTTTATTTCATCAGCAGTTCCAAAAAATGTTGTGATATGTGTACTATATGCACATTATCCAAGTTTTCAAATTGTATCACTGCAAGAGCCTAAAGCTGGAGACCTGAAAGTTCTTGAGAAATCAGGTCTAAGTGCTTTAGAAATACTACAGGTTTCTTATTAGTTAAATCTTTGCCAACTTCCTAGTTTCCATAAAATACATTGGCACTTCCTTGAAGGGAGTTATCTCAATCAGTATAAAAAAATAAGTTGAATTGTAAAGAATAGTTAATGAGCACATGTTTGTAGTTATTTGAACTGAGAAATTTTTTCATGCAGCATTTTCAGACGTCTGTAACAGGATAATCTTCTTTGCAATTTTTTCACATGAGTCACTTGTGACCCTAATGAGATTATGCAGATTTTATGTATTATAGTAATTGTTTCTTTTAACTTATTTTTGAAATGAAATGCCACCTGGTTACAGATGAGATTTTAATGTAGTTTTGGAAATTACTCCAGCTTCATAAGAATGTCATAGTGATATTTTTTCCTTGATATTAATTATTCTTGTTGCTATATGTGGTAAGAAATTAATCTCAAATAAATTATTATTCAAGGTTTTTTGTTGTTGTTATTTTTGGTAGCTCAGTACCTTATTTAATGCTCACTTGTCAAATGAATGGTAATCTAAAATTAGAGCCCGTCATATAACTCAACAGATACATTGAATACATGTTATAAGCCAATTGCCCTGCTTGGTGTTATGGAACAAATTATTGTCAAGAACTTTACAGTTTAGTTGGGAAGATTGCTTATCTAACCCAGGTAGTGAATCCTGTAAAAGAAATGTCACTAAAGTCGAACCAGAACAGCTTTGTAAATCTGGAGTTTTCATAGCCTTAGTATGAGTACTAGTACTAAGTGACTTCATTCCTGTCTGACTCTCTGTGAACTTTGGGTCCTAGCAAAGAAAATCATTGTTTCCTTAACTTAAGTAAGCTCGAGTTAGTTTGTTTTCTCATGGTCCTTATTTTTAGGTATTATACAGAATAGGACAGTGTTATTTGTAAAATAATTACTGTTAACTATATAATACATAACGTGGTGGCCAGCACTTCCATCTGAAATGATGCTTGATGAAGACTTTTCTTAATGCAGACTAGTAAAATTAGTTTCTGTCGCTTTTGGAGGGATTGCTGATTTACTTGGTTTTGTTGATTTTCTGCTTTTTTAGAGTTAATTAGATACTGTTCTTAAGTTTTTCAGCTGTTGATATTTGTTTTAAGGAAGGTAATCAGTATTATAATAAAGTTTCAAGAGAGTGATACACCTAATATCTGCCACCAGGTTAATACTAGGATGCTGTTTTTGAAATTAATTTCAGTTAAACTTTATGCAGTGTCATTTTCTGGAAAAGAATGAGTAGGTTGTTTTATCTGTTTAAGTTTCTAATAATCTGTATAGTCTTTATCTCTATGAAATAACATACCTTTTTAGGTAAACAGTACTGTGAGAAGAGTATCGGTCTAGAAAACCAGAGATATGAGTTCGAGTTTCACTTGTGCTTAAGTAGTAGTTTACTTTTTCGAAGCTGTATGACTTACTTGTGCATTTTGTAAAAGTAGCTTTAAATAATGAAACCTAGAGGCTTTACTGGTGGCTCAGTGGCACCCCACTCCAGCACTCTTGCCTGGAAAAATGGACAGAGGAGCATGGTAGGCTGCAGTCCATGGGGTTGCTTGGAGTCAGGCACGACTGAGCAACTTCACTTTCACTTTTCACTTTCATGCATTGGAGAAGGAAATGGCAACCTACTCCAGTGTTCTTGCCTGGAGAATCCCAGGGACAAGGGAGCCGGTGGGCTGCCGTCTATGGGGTCGCACAGAGTCAGACACGACTGAGGCGACTTAGCAGCAGCAGCAGCAATGTTAAAGAATCTGCCTGCCAGTGCAGGAAACATGAGTTTAATCCCTGGATTGGGAAGATCCCCTGGAGAAGGGAATAGCTACCCACTCCAGTATGTTTGCCTGGAGAATTCCATGGACAGAGGAGCCTGGTGGGCTATGATCCATGGGGTCACAAAGAGTCAGACACAACTGAGTGACTAACACTTCCACTTTCAGGGGTTTCCCTGGTGGGTCAGTGGTAAAGAATCTGCCTGCCAGTGCAGGAGACATGGGTTGGATCCCTGGTCCAGGAAGATCCCACATGCTTTGGAGCAAGTAAGTCCGTGTGCCATAGCTGCTGAGCCTGTGCTCTGAAGCCAGGGGCTGCAATTATTGAGCCCATGTGCAGCAAACTGTTGAAGCCCGAGCGCTCTAGAGCCTATGCCCCACAGCAGGGGAAGCCGCTGCAATGAGAAGCCCATGTACCACAACTAGAGAAAAGCCCAAGCAGCAACTAAGACCTAGCACAGCAAAAACATTCAGTAAAAGGAATATTTTAAAAATCTTATTAAAAAATAATGAAATCTGGAGTCTAGTGGTTGTAACTGCCAAAACAACTTCTTTCTGGCTTAGAGTGGTTGCTACAGCTACTTGAAAGAGCAAATAGAGCGAATAGGGCATGTGGATAAGATTTTTTCATTGTAGGTCAGATTGAATAGCTGTCAGCAGAAACCAGACTGAGTGGGCTGGTAAAATGAAGGTTGGAAATTAGATAGTATTTTTTGCTAATTAATCTCCCCCCATTTATTTATTTTGATTTTTGTCTTTTTTTCTTCTTTTATTTTTATTTTTCACCAAGTATTGAAGCGTCATAAAATGTACACTTGTTTTTTTGTATTGAGATTCTTTTGGACTAAGAAATCTGGAGACTTGGACCTTTATGGTGGAAAGCAGGTCAGGCTAGAATTGAGAAGAAAGTGATTGAAAGAAAAAACAGCATAAGCCTGAGTAGCAGCAACTTATCTCAAAATGTTATGAGTTATTGTAGTAATATGTCCCAAGTTCAATTCTAAGATTCACTAGGTCAGTTTCTTATCTACATTATTAAGGTATGACTTAACATTGGTAAGTTTTTCTAACTGTTGAGGTTGTAGTTCAGATCTTCCTCTCAGTGTGTCAAAATTGTCATCCTCTGTTGATTGATACTAACTGTCCATAACTTGTTGCAAAAGACATTTTTATGTCTTATTAAAAAGGTCATATGTTAACTTGGTTCTGTTTCTATACAGTCATGGTCAGAGAGACACAGCACAGATTCTTCTATTACGAGGCGCCAAGTATCTGTCAGATAAAAACGGAGTAACCCCTCTGGATTTATGTGTACAGGTATGTTGTTAATGTATATTCCTACTGTAGGCTACCCTTTCCAGTATTCTTGGGCTTCCCTTGTGGCTCAGCTTGTAAAGAATCCACCTGCAATGCGGGAGACCTGAGTTCGAGCCCTGGGTTGGGAAGTTCCCCTGGAGAAGAAAATGGCTACCCACTCCAGTATTCTGGCCTGGAGAATTCTATGAACTGTATAGTCCATGGGGTCACAAAGAGTCGGCCGTGACTGAGTGACTTTCACTTCACTTCACTTTACTTTGTAATAGAAACTGAGACCGGTAAGATGTTTTTTTTTTTTTTCCTCAGGTGAGAGGATGGGTGCAAGAATTCTTAGTCTGTTAAGAATATGATCTTTAAAAGAAACTGTGATAGTATAGGAAATATATATTTGCCTATATCCCAGTTACTAATACAAGAGATTCTAAGACCCTTGGGATCTCCAGAGTAATAAGAATGTCTTTTGTGTATCAATGAGATGACTGGTGACTGAAAGACCCTTGGTAGCTTCAGGAAAGGGACTGGTTGACAGATAAGCCATCCATGTTGTTAGAGGCAGTCTCCTCCCCCACTCTTGAGGAGGGAGTTGAACTAGAGACTGAGTTTAGTTACCAGTGACTGATAATTTAATATTTATGCCTGTGTAATGGAAGTTTCATAAAAACCCTGAACAGTGTGGTTCTCAGAGAGCTTCTAGGTTGGTGAACACATCAAAGTGCTGAGAGGGTGGCTCACCCAGAGAGGGCACAGGAGCTCTGTGCCCCTTCCTACATACTTTGCCCTATGCATCTCTTCTTTTGCCTGTTCCTGAGTTGTAGCCTTTATAGTAAACGTGTAAGTAAAGTGTTTCCCTGAGTCCTATGAACAGTTGTAGCAAATTATTAAACCCGAGGAGTAGGTCTTGGGGGCACCTTACTTATAGTTAGTCAAAAGAATGGGTGATGTGGACTTGTGATTGGCTTTTGAATTGGGGGCACTCTTGCAGGACTGACTCCCTACTATGTAGTATGCCCTGACTGTAGGCAGTTCGCATCATAATTGAATTAAATGGTGGGACACCCAGTCAGTGTCCACAGAGAACTGGACAGTTGCTTGATGTGGAAGACTCACATATTTGGTACCAAACTTATATGTAGAAGAGACTAGTTTTCCTTTAGGAATTTTGTTTTTAAACCTAGATAATCTTAAATCTTGTTTTTAGGGTGGATATGGAGAGACCTGTGAAGTATTAATTCAGTATCACCCTAGGCTTTTCCAGACAATTATTCAAATGACACAGAATGAAGATCTCCGAGAAAACATGGTAATACAATTGTGCTAATAGCATGTAAATGAACAAGCTTTGTTCATATGTGGTGTATATGGCATTTTACAAATGTGTTTAGTAATTTTATTATGTAAATATTTAAATAATTTGAATTGGCTTATCTGCTTATAGGGTGAGTATGAATTGCATAATAAACTTTGTGCTAATATTTGGCCCTGTGAGTCTTCTGTCTGTTGCGCCTTTGATCTCTTCTTAAGATAATTAGAATATTTCCCATTGGTAGAGGAAAAGAACCTAAGAAGGAATATCAAGTTATGATTAGTAATCACCAGTTTACTGAGCTCTATATTTATAATACTCTACTCTTTGAATAATCATAAAGTTTTAGTTTTTTTTTACAATTTAGAAGTTTGGCATAATTTCCATAAAAAAACTAGGTGACTTCTGTTCTATCTATTTATACTTTTTCACTGGGTGAGTTTGAACAAAGATTTTATGTCATCTTATCTCTGTATAAGCTTTTGATTTTATGCAAGGCCAGATAATTGTAAAGGAATTGATTCAGCTAATTGAGCTTTGGGCTACTTACCAAGCTAATAAGTACTTCATTTCTTGACAAAGTTTATTGGATTATTATGTAATTATATTTTCTTATTTGTAAAAAATTTAGTTACGGCAAGTTCTGGAGCATTTGTCTCAGCAAAGTGAAAACCAGTATTTAAAGATTCTAACAAGCCTTGCTGAAGTTGCCACAACAAACGGTCATAAATTGCTTAGGTAAGTGTTTAAAAGTACACACAAATCAGTAGGCAGCAATATCTGTCAACTTTGTCTCTTTTTAGGCTTTTCTGGGAATAGTTTATTTTGTTGATGCCTTTTGTCAGTGTTAAGATGTTCTAAAAATTTGCTGAGTATCAGTTTGTTTTGTTTTAAAGGACTAGGGCAATTAACTGAGGAGACTTTAATCTGTCTAAAGAGACCAAAATAGAGACTGACTTAAGTGGATTTGGGGTTATGTGTCTAGAATTTTATAAATGATTGCTTAGACTAATCATATGTGTAAAGTGGTTTTAAAAAAGTGTCAAGAATGTAGTTTAGGAAGCTTTAATTTACAAAACTGAGTATAGGCTACTGTTCAACCTGGCAGTGTTCTTTATGAAAAATCAACTTTATAAAGAATCAACCCTCCTGATTCTTAAAACGTTTTCTCCCTGAACTGTCCCCCTCAGTTCAGTTCTTTGTTCTTTCCAATTCCGTGGTTTTAGTGGCTCATAACTAAGTCCATGAAGTTAATGCCTTTATAATATTTTTCTGCACCTCCACTTATTTGTATATGGTTAGCCACCCCAGTTAGGACTAAACAGCCATTTAAAAATAGTTAATGTGTTATTTCTTAGCTTACAGATTTGCCCACTTCTAGTTTGGATACTTTCTTCCTTTGTAGCTTTCTTTTTACTTCAACTTTTAATACAATGATGGTCTTAGAATAGATCATGATCTTCTCTCACCTCTGTGTGCAACTGGGTTTTGTTCCTCGCAGCTTGATGCTGCTTCTGTAAATCAGTGACATTGTCAAATCCATTATGTCAGCCCTTTATTCCTGTCTTCCTTCGTACTTTTCATATACATCAGACCAGAATCATACTCGGTATTATTTGCTTAAAACGTTCCTTACATTCATGCTTCAAGATTGCTTTCTTGGATTTATTTATTATCTGTTAAGTCTTTCTTAAACAGTCTTACTCAGTATACCATTTGCTAATTTTTCTATTATTCTCTTTTACCTTTGATACTACTTTAGATGCTGTCTTTGAGTCATAGAATTCCACCTTAACGTAATGTTCTTGTATTAGTCATTTCTGTTAATCCATTTATATGATGAGGCCCTTCTAAGACATGCTGAGTATAAGTGTGGCCTCTGGAGTTAGTTGGACTAAGGTTTAAATTCAGACATCACCACTGACTGTTTGTCTCCAGCAGGTAACATTTTGGAGTTTCTCTTCATCGTCCACCCATCTGGCCAATACATATTTTTGAGTGTCTGCTATCCACTAAGCAATCTGCTACAAAATGATGATTCAGTTCAGTTCAGTCGCTCAGTCGTGTCTGACTCTTTGCAACCCCATGAACCACAGCACACCAGGCCTCCCTGTCCATCACCAACTCCCAGAGTCCACCCAAACCCATGTCCTTTGAGTCAGTGATGCCATCCAACCATCTTATCCTCTGTCATCCCCTTTATCTGCTCTCAATCTTTCCCAGCATCAGGGTCTTTTCCAGTGAGTCAGTTCTTCATCAGGTGGCCTAAGTATTGAAGTTTCAGCTTTAACATCAGTCCTTCCAATGAACACCCAGGACTGATCTCCCTTAGGATAGAGTGATTGGATCTCCTTGCAGTCCAAGGGACTCTCAAGAGTCTTCTCCAACACCCAGTTCAAAACCATCAATTCTTTGGTGCTCAGCTTTCTTTATAGTCCAACTCTCATATCCATACATGACCACTGGACAAACCATAGCCTTGACTAGACAGAACTTTGTTGGCAAAGTAATGTCTCTGCTTTTGAATATGCTATCTAGGTTGGTCATAACTTTTCTTCCAAGGAGTAAACATCTTTTAATTTCATGACTGCAGTCACCATCTGCAGTTATTTTGGAGCCCAGAAAAATAAAGTCTGACACTGTTTCCCCATCTATTTGCCATGAAGTGATGGGACCAGATGCCATCATCTTAGTTTTCTGAATGTTGAGCTTTAAGCCAACTTTTTCACTCTCCTCTTTCACTTTCATCAAGAGGCTCTTTAGTTCCTTTTCACTTTCTGCCATAAGGGTGGTGTCATCTGTGTATCTGAGGTTATTGATATTTCTCCCGGCAGTCTTGCTTCCAGCTTGTACTTCTTCCAGCCCAGCATTTCTCATGATTAACACAGACAAAATCTCATCCTGTGTTTATAGTCTAGTCAACGTTTAATTTCCTTGTTGAAAAATGATAGTAAATGTCTTAATGAATTGTTGTGAGAATGAAATGTTAAGATGTTGTAAGCATACTGCCAAGCATCGTGTCTGGCACATAGTAGAGAAGATGATGGTGGTAATGATAGTTCTTTTTAAATTCCTCATAATATCTTTATCCTGTCTTACTACATTAGAAAACTTATTTGTTTTTTCTGCTTAAATATTTGCCCTATTTTCCACTCTTGCTAGTAATCAGAAGCTTTTATATTTTTATGTTTCTCTGTTTTTGTTTTATGTTCACCTTTAATACATATCTAAGAAGCTTCTAATAAGCTATGAAATATTCAAATACATTATTTCCTTTAAATCTCACAGTAGCTTTGTGATGTAGATATTATTTCCATTTTATATATAAGAAAATTGAAGTTCAATGATTTGCTAACTAGAAGAACCAGGACTTATATCCTTACTAATTAATGAAGAGCAGATCCTGGGCTCCATTTAGCTCTTAAAAATGACAGGGTTAATAGTGGAACAGGGGAAACAGGGTAAGAAAAAGGGTTCCGTGGCCAGAACAAGTTCTAAAACTGCTTTGCTAAACTGTACCACCTCACCACTTACAAAGATACCTTTCAGATATCTCATGGAATCCGTTATTTTGGCCAGTTTGGTCTGTGAACATCTCTGTTAGAATTGATAGTGAGTGTTAGAATTTGTTGTATTGGTGCTGTCTTGGCAAAACTAGTCCTCCTCCTGTGTTTCTCCTTTACTTTGACATACTACCACTTTTCACAACATTTTAGAAACCAAGTGTATGAAGTTTTATTTCTGACACCAGGCAATTGTTTGGTAGGACACTTAGGACACCAGCTGGTATCCTACAGTTTAACTCAATTCTGATGCTGTCTACCTGGAGAAAGCATCAGATCCAATAGGTTACAGACTCAGTCCTAGGAGACTGTCCCCCACCTCAGATATCAGTTGCAAATAGTAGTCCCCAGACTACCCACAACTTTTGTTACCTGACTACACACATCAGAGGTTTTCATGATCACCTGCCATTTGAATTTCTAGAACAGCTCACAGAATTCAGGGAAACACTTACTTCTTTTTTTTTTTTACTAGTTCCCTTGTGGCTCAGCTGATAAAGAATCCGCCTGTGATGTGGGAGACCTGGGTTGGGAAGATCCCCTGGAGAAGGGAATAGGTACCCACTCCAGTATTCTGGCCTGGAGAATTCCATGTACAGTCCATGGGGTTGCAAAGAGTTGGACATGGCTGAGCAACTTTCACTTTTTTCATTTTATTAAAGGATGCTGTGACCATCTCCAGGGGATTTTCCCAACCCAGAGATCAAATCCATGTCTCCTGCGTTGGCAGGCAGGTTCTTTATCACCAGCGCCACGTGGGAAGCCCATAATAAAGGACACAGATGAACAACTAGATGAATAGATACATAGAATGAAGTCTAAAAGGGTCCAGAGTACAGGAGTTGCCATAGAGTTGGGGTGTGTCACCCTTAATTATGTGTATATGTTTGCACGCTTGGAAGCTTGCTGAACCCCCCATATTTTTGTTTTTTATATGGAAGTTTCATCACATAGATGTGTTAATCATTAATTCCATTTGCAGCCCCTACCCTCCTCTGGAGAATGGAGATTGAAGCTGAAAATTCCAAGCTTCTTATCATTACTTGGTCTTTCTAGTGGCCAGCCCCATCCAAAACCCAGTAATAGTTGCCTAGGCTTCCCTGGTGGCTCAGACGGTAAAGCGTCTGCCTACAATGTGGGAGACCCGGGTTCGATCTCTGGGTTGGAAAGATCCTCTGGAGAGGGAAATGGGAACCCACTCCAGTACTCTTGCCTGGAAAATCCCATGGATGGAGGAGCCTGGTAGGCTATAATCTATGGGGTCTCAAAGAGTCAGACACAACTGAGCGACTTCACCTCACCTCAATTACAACAAAAGATAACTGATTTCACCCAAAAAGTTCCATGGGATTTAGGAACTCTATTTCAGGAACTGGGGTCAAAGACCCAATGTGAGAATGAAAGATGCTCCTAGCGTACTTATAAGTTTGGAAATTGTAAGTGTTTTAGGAGCTTCATACCAGGAAAGTTGGGAGAGGGGCAGAAGACAATACTTATTTTTCTATCTCACAGCTACTGGGTTAGTTTCTTAAGAAGACCTCAAATACAGATCATCCCTCTGTGCCAGTTTAGTTTAACAGTACTTTCTGCAGATTGTCTTTATTTTGTTCATTTATTTGTGAATCATTTTATGTTTAACTCACAAGGTGATATAATTTTGGCCATTTAAAATGAAATTTTAATTAAAATAATTCAAATTGTATTATTAATTAGCAACAATTGAGATGTTCTTTAGCATACTTTGGGAAAAATGGATAGCCTTTTGTCTAACTGATATTAGGAATATTTGTTAAAGATAAATATTTAAGGAGGGCCCTTTTGCACATAGTGTTGTATATCACTAAATAAGTGAGTTATCTTGGTTCCTATATATTTATGATTGAAGGCGAAGATATTATCAGTGTGCTATCTTTGTAAAAGAGAAATGTAAAAGAGAAATCACAGCTATTTGCTAAATAAGGCATTGACTGAAATTATACTCTTATATTAACCAAAAGTAAGTAAGTTGATAGAGCTTTGAATTAGGAAGTTTACAATATAAAAGTTAAATTAACTTTTTAAAAAGTTAAATTGAGACCTGGTGGCTTGTGAAGAAATTATCATTTTATGATGAGCTGGAGTAGTTTGTGATGAAGTTTGGATTCTGTGATCCTTCTGTATAATATGAAGTATATTTCACAGGTTGGAAAGCGAAAAATGACTTTGTTTAGATCAGTGACTTAACTTGGAAGAAGTTTAAACTGGGTAAAGTAATATTCATATAGTCTAATAATCTTAGATTATTTCTTGTTGTTGTTCAGTCGCTAAGTCGTGTCCGACTCTTTGTGACCCCATGAATTACAGCATGCCAAGCTTCCTCACGAGTCCACAACACCACAGTTCAAAAGCATCAGTTCTTCGGCGCTCAGCCTTCTTCACAGTCCAACTCTCACATCCATACATGACCACAGGAAAAACCATAGCCTTGACTAGACAGACCTTAGTCGGCAAAGTAATGTCTCTGCTTTTGAATATGCTATCTAGGTTGGTCATAACTTTTCTTCCAAGGGGTAAGCGTCTTTTAATTTCAAGGCTGCAGTCACCATCTGCAGTGATTTTGGAGCCCCAAAAAATAAAGTCAGCCACTGTTCCACTGTTTCCCCATCTATTTCCCATGAAATGATGGGACCAGATGCCATGATCTTCGTTTTCTGAATGTTGAGCTTTAAGCCAACTTTTTCACTCTCCTCTTTCATTTTCATCAAGAGGCTCTTTAGTTCCTCTTCACTTTCTGCCATTAAAGTGGTATCATCTGCGTATTTGAGTTTGTTGATATTTCTCCCGGCAATCTTGATTCCAACTTGTGATTCATCCAGCCTGACATTTTGCAGGATGTACTGTGCATGTAAGTTAAATAAACAGGGTGACAGTGTACGGCTTGATGTACTCCTTTCCCAATTTAGATCCAGTCTGTTGTTCTGTGTCCAGTTTTAACAGTTCCTTCTTGTCCTTCATACAGGTTTCTCAGGAAGCAGGTAGTATGGTTTCGTATTCCCATCTCATTAAGAATATTCCTTAGTTTACTGTGATCCACACAGTCAAAGGCTTTAGCATAGTCAGTGAAGCAGAAGTAGAAGTAGTTTTTTTGGAATTCCCTTGCATTTTCTATGATCCAGTGGATGTTGGCAATTTGATCTCTGGTTCCTCTGCCTTTTTTAAATCAAGCTTGTACATCTGGAAATGCTTGGTTCACATACCGCTGCAGCCCAGCTTGAAGGATTTTGAGCGTTACCTTCCTAGCATGTGAAATGAGTGGAATTGTATGGTAATTTGAATATTCTTTGGCATTGCCTTTATTTGGGATTAAAATAAAACTGACCTTTTCCAGTCCTGTGGCTACTACTGAGTTTTACTCCAAGGCCAAACTTCCCTGTTATTCTAGGTATCTTTTAACTTCTTACTTTTGCTTTCCAGTTCCCTATGATGCAAAGGACATCTTTTTTTGGGTGTTGGTTCTAGAAAATTGTAGATCTTCATAGAATATTTCAGCTTTATCTTCTTCAGCTTCTTCGTCAGTGGTTGGGGCATAGACTTGGGTTACTGTGAGGTTGAATGATTTGCCTTGGAAATGAACCGAGATCATTCTGTCATTTTTGAGAGTGCAACCAAGTACTGCATTTCAGACTCTTTTGTTGACTATGAGGGCTACTCCATTTTTTATAAGGGATTCTTGCTCACAGTAGTAGATATAATGGTTATTTGAATTAAATTTGCCCATTCTCATCCATTTTAGTTCACTGATTTTTAAGATGTCAGTGTTTGTTCCTTCTGTCTCCTATTTGACCACATCCAATTTACCTTGATTCATGGACCTGACATTCCAGGTTCCTTTGCAGTATTGTTCTTTATGGCATTGGACTTTACTTTCACCATCAGATAGAACCACAGCTGGGCATCATTCTGCTTTAGCTCAGCCTCTTCCTTCTTTCTGTAGCTATTTCTCTCCTCTTCCCCAGTAGTATATTGGATACCTACTGACCTGGGGAGTTCATCTTTCAGTGTCACATCTTTTTGCCTTTTCATATTCTTCATGGGTTTCTCAAGGCAAGAACACTGAAGTGGTTTGCCATTCTCTTCTCCAGTGGACTATGTTTTGTCAGGCCCTAACTAGCAGGGATGTGCCTTTAGCCACTCAGTGTAGCTGGATGGTATACCCAGGACCCTAGTTGTCCCACTGCTGGTCCTCATTGAGTGTATAATGACTATTAATAAACTATGTTAATAATTGATGATATTCATACTCCATTGTATAAGAAAATACTTCTTACCATAAAATTAACTCATAACGTTCTCTAGATCAGGTACTTAAAGCGAATATTTATATATATGGTAATTTCACTGAGGAAAATTAAATTCAGATCTTTTGTCATAGAAAAATTTGAGAGTCATTGGATCTAACGTTGCAATAGCTGCAACACAATAAAAGAAAGAAATATTAGTTTTAACCAAGTTCCTTTTTTCTTTTGTCAGTCTCAAGAGTCTTATGTCGTAGAATTAAAAGCAACTTTGTAAAGGCAAATATGTGAAAATCCATGCAAGTTAAACTAACGATTCTATGCACATTAGATCTACAGTTACTAAAACAAAAAGTTTTGCTAATGTTTTATAGCTATCCTAGTCAAATACAGTATGGATAGCAATAGCTGTTATATTTTACTAGCACTTGTAACTGATAGCTAATATTTATTTATTAAATAAATAAATTATTTATTAAATATTTGTTAAATAATTTTTAGAATGAGAGAAACAGCATGAATGTTGAAATTAAAATGTCATGAAATTTTGGTTCAGTTGTTATTAGAATAGAGAATAGCCTCTGATTTTTCACTCATCAAATCAGAATACTTAGAATAGGCATTTGCTATTTCTTCATTACTAATCATTATTGTTTTCAGTGTTAGAGGATACCCAAAAATATCATAAGGAAGATTTTAATGAACTGAGGAAGGTAGGGTAAGCTTTGATGATTAAATTTATACAAAGGCAGTCATACCATTTTGCCCAAATGTTTATGCAGCTCTTTACCCTACTTTTGTGTACCACTGTAATACAAGATAACTTATGTTGAAGGTTTCAAAATAAAACCACCCCCTGAACAACAATGACAAATTTACAATGACAATTTTTTTTTTTTAAGATCAGTTGTTAGGTTCCATACACTTATAGTGGAACTCCTTCATTTTCTCAGTGGAAGAGTAATGATTGATATCCATAATGATGATGAACAGTTTCCAGGTACTATGGGATTTTAGAGGGCCTTTTGACTTGTCAGAGAAAAGCTACGTTATATTTAATATGGTTTAGAATTACTTTTATCAGCCTTTTTCATAGTAGGATATATTTCTTTTATGTATAGTCATTAGACAACCCATTACATAGAGAACCACCCTGATACAGATAGTAACTTTAAGATTATTTTATTTGTGTATGTTCTGTATGTGAACATTTGGTTTCTATTCTGGGATGGGCTAGGGAAAATGGGGTTATGGATGAAATAACAAAGTTCAACCTCTACCATTGACTTGTAGGTTGGCCTAATATTATAATCAACATTTCTACTATTGGTTCTCAGTGAAATGTTCTCAAGAGTTCTAAAGAATCAGCTTAATTTATAAATTAAGTGGTGATTTTCTTCAAATTTTATACTTTGATCATTGGTATATTCTAGTTGCTTAAAAGCTAATAACTCATTCATATGCAATCCAAATAATGTGTATTTGCTAACTTTCTGGTAAACAAAACATTCCATCCCATATCATGATAGGAAAGAAATTTTACTCATTAAATTATCAAACAGATGGTAAGTGTAATAAAAATGTTTTAAAATAAGTATTTTTAAGATGAATTTGTTTTATTCCACCTAATCTGTTCATATTTTAATTTTTATTTTCAGCATATCTAGTAATTACGATGCTCAAATGAAGAGCCTTTTAAGGATTGTGAGATATTTTGTCATGTCTTTCGAATTGGTCCATCCTCTCCCAGTAATGGAATTGATATGGGCTACAATGGGAATAAAACTCCAAGGAGCCAGGTGTTCAAGGTCAGAAAAGTATACGATGTTGTTAGGAAGATATATATAAAAGAGATGAATTTGACAAAGCAAACACTCATTAATCAGAAACCTCTTGAACAGGATGTAACTTTGGTTTATACCTGTGAGTGACACTTTTTAAACTAAGACCTTTCTCCTTTCTTCTGTCTAATCAGCAGCAAGTCAGTTGGTGAGCTTTCTATGTTTCTCCTCCAAGTGAAATTTTAATTCCACTAGTCTTTTATTCTAAGAGTAATAATATTTAATGTTTAAATCTAATGAAATCTATTTAAAAAAACTCTGGGAGTTGGTGATGGACAGGGAGGCCTGGTGTGCTGCAATTCATGGGGTCGCAAAGAGTCGGACATGACTGAGCGACTGAACTGAACTGAACTGAAAAAAATCAGATTATAGGTCTTAAATGTAGCCATCATGATTTAAAAAAAAAATATTTCTTATTCAGAAAGAGAGAAAACATCCAGTTTTTATTTTGGTTTTATTATCTTGTGTGTTGTGCGTGTGTGTGTGTATGTTTTTTAAAGTAAGTTTAATTTATTGGGTTTACTAGAAATTCCTGGGATAACTTCAAGTTAAACATTGAGGTATTTTCTTAATGTATTTTGTATTGTGTCAGCTCTGTTTGTGTCTTTTTCCCCTTCCTTTTTTTCCCTCATTGTGCCATCTCCTGGAAGAAGGAAGTTGTGCATCTTATAATTCAGATTTTAGCTTTTCAGTGTACCACTTTCTTTAATACTGGTTAGAAGTGATAACTTCCTGTCTTTGTAAAATTTGAATCTGAATTATTGATCTGTTTTGTTAGTGCTATTTTAAGTGGGTTTTACTGCTCAGACATTCACATTACAAGCAGTTGTTCTTAATGTGTTTTCTAAACATGACTCATGCTGTTAGTTACTGAATCTACCCCTGATTGTTTTTCTACTTGTTCTTCTATTCATCTGTAATGATGGGTGAACAATCAAACCAAATATAGATACAGTCACTATAGACAAACTGAGTATAGATTATATTTATTATTGTCTTTGTTTTGTTATGATTTCAATTTGCCACCTATTGCTAATGATATCAGAAAATAATTATGTGCTAATAAGTAACCTCTTTATAGGCATTTAGTACTTGATTTAAATGTTATTTTTCTACCCAGCCAGTCAGTACAGATAAAACATAGAAAAAGATATCAGTGTTTATTTTAGCATTTCTCTTATGGAATCCAGACTCTGTTTTCATTGTTATATATCAATGAAGTATATAATAGTTTGGTGCAAAAGTAATTGTGGTTTTAAATGGTTGCACTTTGCCATATGGTATTGGAATAGTTTCTTAAATAAATATTTTTATGTTATAGATGATTTTAATGCACATTTCTCACTTTATTTTTATTTGCTAATGACATTAGTTTGCTGTTTCTATTTATATTAGACTATAGAAATTATGTTAAACAAAAAGTAAAATTCAGGCAGTTTTTAAAATTTGAGTTCAAAATGGGTTACAAAGCAGCAGAGAGAACTTGTAACATCAACCATACAGTTAACCCAGGAACTGCTAATGAATGTACAGTGCAGTGGTGGTTCAAGAAGTTTCGCAAAGGAGATGAGAGCCTTGAAGATGAGGAGTGTAGTGATTGGTCATCAGAAGTTGACAATGACCAATTGAGAGCAGTCATCAAAGCTGATGCACTTAAAACTACACAAAAAATTGCCAAAGGACTCAATGTCAGCCATTCTATAGTCATTCAGCATTTGAAGCAAATTATAAAGATGAAAGAGCACAATAAGTGGGTGGCTTATGAGCTGACCAAAAATAAAAAAAATCGTCATTTTGAAGTGTTGTCTTCTCTTATTCAGTGCAATAGCAATGAACCATTTCTTGATCTAATTATGACATGTGATGAAAAATGGATTTCATATGACAACTGACGATGATCAGCTCAGTGGTGGACCAAGAAGAAGCTCCAAGGCACTTCCCGAAGAGAAATTTGCACCAAAAATAAGTCATGGTCACTGTTTGGTAGTCTGCTGCTGATCTGATCCACTACAGCTTTATGAACACTGGTGAAACCATTACATCTGAGAAGGATGCTCAGCAAATCGGTGAGATCCACCAAAAGCTGTAATGCCTGCAACTGATATTGGTCAAGAGAATGGTTCCAGTTCTTCTCCATGACAGTGCCCGACCACACGTTGCACAGCCAACACTTCAAAAGTTGAACAAATTGGGCTATGAAGTTTTACCTCATCTGCCGTGTTCATCTGACCTCTCACCAGCCGACTGCCACTTGAAGCATCTCAACAACTTTTGTAGGGAAAACACTTCCACAACCAGCTGGAGACAGAAAATACTTTTCAAGAGTTCATCCAAACCTGAAGCATGGGTTTTTACACTACAGGAATAAAAAAACTTATTTCTCGTTGGCAAAAATGTGTTGATTGTAGTGGTTCCTATTTTGATTAATAAAGATGTGTTTGAGCCTAGTTATAATAATTTAAAATTCATGCTCCAAAATCACAATTATATTTTCATCAACCTAATATAAAGTTATTTACTTATATTTTATTTCATTTGTTAGTGTTTTTATTTCTCTTCTTGAGGAATTTTTTTTTTTCTGTGTCATTGACAATTGCTTTTGTTTCTGACTACTTATTTTCTCTTAAATTTTGACCTTTCTCTTTGGTAAGACATTTTTGTTACAAAACTCAATCAGTTTTTTTTTTTTTAAACATTAGCAAGTGTTGCTCTTAAGGAATTAATTTCTTTCTATTTAATTTTATCAATTAATTGTGTGGACTCTTTGGAAGATGGCAAAATGATCTGCCCTCCCATTTATAAGGATAAAAAATAGAAACTACATTGTGATCCATGTATTTAATGTCTTCTGTTCGTTGTGGGATGATTGAAGTTATAAAAATCTGAACCATCTGCTGAGTTGCTACAATGTAAGATTGGAAATACCATTTTAATTTTACCACATTTTGTCTAAGGTAGCAGTTGCTCCCTACTTTCTGTTTCATTAACTAGGTACTCTAACATGTCACTTTATTGCTGGGATTAGCTAATGGGTTTTCCATTAAGAATGAGTGGGTTTATAGGCCATGTGTTTTTAGTAGGTGAAATTGTTTAAAATCCTGTTACTAGTTGTCTGATTTATCTTAGAAGTACTTTAAGTTAATCTTAACACTTAGCCATTCTTTCAGTGTTAAGAGATTTTTATCTAGAGCCTTGCAAACTTTGAAACATCTGAAGGAGAAGGTAGTTCTGGTTATTGAAGCAGGGTGAGCCTGAGGAAGACAGTTTAGGCTTCTTGAATCCTGATACGTTCTTTTTTTGTGAGTAGTAAACTGTGACTATTAATGGTTTCATAGAATTATAATTAGAGAAATTTGGAAGCTGAGAAAGATTGAGAAACAAAAGATCTTATCTTTTGGATTATGGCATTTGACATTATGAGGTGAGAATAGATTAATCAACAGAATTTCAAAATACTATTGATGAATTTAAGTTAATAATGCTTCCCTATCAAATTTATATCTAATTTGGCACATGGATAGTGAAGTTTTTTTTAATTGTCCAACAAGTTTGGGATTTTTATGTTACACCTTTGACTTGTTAATTTGAAATGTTTTGAAAATCGTGTATGATTGTCAAATCATTGATGTCATAGGTAGAATATAGTTCTGTGGTGAAAATCAGCTCAAGAAATGAAGTATTATTTTCATAGTGCCAAGAAGCCTAATATTTTCCATAGCCATTGACTCATTTTTCTATAACATTTGATATGTATGGTTTTATGTATCTAGTGTTTTTATCAGTATTATTTATGAATAGATATGGTTTGCAATTATTTATTTTTAATTTTTAAGATTCATTTTAATCTTTTTTGTCTATGACTGCTACTCCAGTTAGAAATTAAAGTTATTTTCACAGCATTCTTTTTGTTATTGAGGAATGAATCTTCTGAACAAGTCTTCAGAGGGACAACTCCTAGGTAAAAATGCTTTAAGGTTGAGATTTCTTTTCAGTGCACATATGAATGAGGAAATATACAGTGAGAAAAAGAGAAAATAAAGGAAGGCCTAAGATGACTGACTACTTCTCTGCTTTTTTTCCTCATTCTCTTTTAATTCTTAGCTGTGCTGCTTTATTGAAAACTCTTTCTAGCTTTTCTCAGTATCGTTCTTGTCACTGTCATTTTTACACAGGTCAGCTTTTTTGGATATTATTTCTGGAATTATTCAAACTTCACCTTTAATTTTTTCAGATTGTCAGCTTTTGAGAACAGGATGGTTGCAGTTCAGGCTCAGTGCTCTCATCCACACGTGAGCAGTAGGTATCGCTTCCTGCCTTAGCCTTCATCTCCATCCAGTGTGGGGATTTTCTGAGTTTTGTCAACTCTCAGTTAGAGGCCATTTATCCCTTTTGTTTGAAGCAGTTTTTCATCACCATCTGTTCTTTCTTTGGAGGACGTTTATTTTTTTGATGTAAAGCTAAAATAATTTTGCTGACATAAAAAGTTCTTTTTCATGTTTTATATAGCAGGGCTAATGTTTTTCTCATGAAGAGATTCTATAGACCCAAACTTGGATCATGATTAAAATTAAGACATTTTCAGTGAAGGTACCGTGTCAGTGTTGATGGCTGCGGGTGCTTCTTGTGCTGCTTTTAAGCAGTTCAGCCATCCTTTAAGAAGTTAGGTACCCAGCTCCTGTGCCTAACCTTGGAAAAGCCTTGTTTGTGGGAGAGAAGGGTGCTCATTTCAACCTCAGAAAATGTTTCTCAGAAATTAGCTTCTCACTTTGTGAACCTGTTTACTTAGGCTGTATTAATTAAATATATGTTGAATGAATGAACTGTTTTTTTTGTTGATGGTGGAAGAGTTTTTTCCTTCTTGCTTTTTGGTTTAGTATTTAAGTGAAAACTTAAGGATGATTTAAGTGTTTGCAGATTCAATAAGTAGAATTTTCTCAAAAAGAGAATGTTCTAGGAATCTGAAGATAGGCTGAAGGTATAGTGGGATTTATTAGATAATAATTAGAAAGAATTTCTTGGCAGAACAGAACTTTAGAAAGTTCTAAATATGGTTGTGTAATCTCTTTACAATACTGGCCTTTAAAAATAAGAATCTTTTACTTGAAATAGTTAAGAGTGGGTTTTTCAGAAGCAGATGTCTAGTTTGTAGCATTCTATGATAAGAATCAAAAACTAGGATTAATTTTTATATTCATTTGTAGAAAGACAGTTTATCACTCTCATTAGGAATATTGAGAATAGTGTGGGAATGGAAGACTATTTAACTGCTATCTCCCCTGCCCGCCTGTGCCTTCACTGTTCACTTTTATTTGGGTTTTAAAATGTTCTAGCAGGTCTTTTTTTCCTCTGAGTTTTATTGAGCTATAATTGTTATATAAAATGTTGAGTAACTTCATGGCATAGTGTTATGATTTCATATAAGTATGTATTGCAAAATCTTTACTCTAGTAAGGTTAGTTAACACATCCTTCACCTCACATAATCACTACTTTGTTGCTCTTGTTGTGCTGAGAACATTAAAGCTTTACTCTCATAGTAACTTTTAATTGTACAATACAGTGTTGATAACTATAGTGACCATGCTGTATATTAGATCCTCAGCAACATGTCTTTTAATACTAGTTGGGCATTTATATTTCTCCTTCTGTTAAAAACTACTATTTTTTAGTAGTTGTAGTAGTCCTGTTGTAGCATTTGTGATCACATAGTATTTTAAAGATAAATTTTCATTTGCTGTTAATTTACAAAAAAACATTTCATTATTCCCAAAAGGAATATTTTATATAGTGTAGAAATAATAAACTTTATTCCCATTTTATTTTTTATTAAGCTGTTAATTTTTACTTTGAATTATGAATTTTTCTAGCCAATATTTGGTAATTACTATTATTAGGGATGAGTTGTGTGTGATTGGGTATGCCTCTGTGTGTATGTGTACTTGTAAATGCCGTGATATCTAAAATTCCTTGTTGTAAATTTTCAAAATCTCAGAGATTACGGTAGAGAAAAAGGCAGTAAACCAAGTTGTTTATTAAGTTCTTTATGAATATTTATTTTTTAAATTGAAAAGCAACATAATTAAAAACAGTTGACAACATTAATACAGTAAAGATTTTAGGGAAATGTACTCACAAAAGTAATAATGGGTTTGAAAGTAAATAATTGAAAATTTTTAAAAGAAGATTGCTTATAAATTTTTTTTGTTAGAGTTTAGTTTTCCTTTTTTTATTCCAAGGAATAAATAAATGCAAAATAAGCTTTTGCTATAAATGAAGTAATTATATGACATTTATATTTTTGTTACTTATCTTTAGGCATTGCAGTCACATAAACTTGGGAAAATAGAGATATCTAGAGTAAATATTCTCTCTTATAATATTTGTCTGAGTGGGTTTCTTTTTTTTTTCCTGCAGTTTAAGAATGATGGTTTAAAAAAAAAAACATTTTTCTTTTTTTCTTAGCCTCTTGAATTGCTTTGGCACTCATTAGATGAATGGCTAGTTTTAATAGCTACAGAATTGATGAAAAACAAAAAGGACTCAACGGATATCACTTCTATTTTGCTGAAACAAAAAGGCCAAGATCAAGATGGTACTTCCATTCCTCCATTTGAACCTCCAGGACCTGGGAGCTATGAAAATCTGTCTACTGGCACAGGGGAATCTAAACCAGATGCTCTTGGAGGGAAACAGGAAGCCAGTGCAGACTGTCAGGATGTTATTTCTATGACAGCTAACCGGCTAAGTGCTGTCATTCAAGCTTTTTACATGTGCTGTTCTTGTCAGATGCCTCCAGGGTAAGAAAGTTTCTGCTTATTTTGTGTGCTGATCTGTGCCTGTCAGTAACCAATGTTGTGGCTGGAGCAGCCCTTGTGGTTCTTATTATGATTGCAAGACACCCTTCAGCAATAACCATCAGGAAACTTTGGAAAAAAAAAAAAAAGGGGGTTTATTACTTACAGGACCTGGAAATTACATGACACACCTGGGGCCACACAGCAAGGTTGCCAGTAGAAAAAAAACTTGAGGGCTTGGGGTTCTGTTTTTATTGGAGTTTAAGGCAGAGGCCTGGGGTTTCAAAAGCTGACTCTTTATTGGTGAATTTAAAACATTGAGAGTGAGAATTTAAAGCATGAGAAAACACAAGTGGCTCAAATCGTCAGTTATCAAAATCAATCAAGATCTCTGAAGCAAAGGAGCTTGGAGATGAAGGGTGGCTTCTTGTCTAGCTGTGGATCTGTGTTTATTGGAGATAGTCATCTTTGAAGTGGACAAAGTGGAGGCCATCTGATAGATTTTCCTGGTTTGTAGTTTGAATGGATCTAGTGATTTTTCTGAGTGGCCCATCTAGCAATAGGCACAAAGGTTGTCCATATATGAGCTGTTGTGGTTATTTCTCTGAATTTTACATCAAGTTGTCCTAATCTATCTTATATGAATTTGGAGAAGGAGCAGTTTTAGTTTTCAGTAATTCCAAGTAAGGGTGGGAGAAAAATTGGAAACATTAACTTGGAGAATTTTAGCTAGATGTTGGAAGAAATGAAAATTCAGTATCCAGTCCAGTTTACAGGTAGGGGAAAAAACCTCAAAGACAGTTAAGAGGACTAGAATCTGATATCTACAAGGGTGTACTGTAATTTTCCACTGAAATGTAATTTTTCTCTTTACTGTTGCCCTCATTCCTATCAGAGATAATCAAAGTAAGACTAGTATGTTTGCATAGTAAATCTAGTTTTGTTAAACTTGACTTGGTTATTTATATAGTGGAGGAAGAATAGTGATTGGTCATTTAGGCTCCTTTATGTCTGTTTTGGAGAAGGCAATGGCACCCCACTCCAGTACTCTTGCCTGGAAAATCCAATGGACAGAGGAGCCTGGTAGGCTGCAGTCCATGGGGTTGCTAAGAGTCGGGCATGACTGAGTGAATTCACTTTCACTTTTCACTTTCATGCATTGGAGAAGGAAATGGCAACTCACTCCAGTGTTCTTGCCTGGAGAATCCCAGGGACAGAGGAGCCTAGTGGGCTGCCGTCTATGGAGTTGCCAGAGTCGGACATGACTAAAGCAACTTAGTAGCAGCGTGTCTGTTTTGCCAGAACTTTTCATGAGGAATCTCAGATTGAATGTTTAAAAGCCTCTGGAGGCTAAGAAGCCAAGCCAAGGACTCACCATCACATTTTGCCTGCAGTACCTATAGATTTGGGTGAATTCCTCTCTTCTTGAGGTCCCCAAAATATCTTGAAGTTTCTGGGCCTGCCAGGAAGTGACCTTCCTTCCTTACCTGGTAACTCTGCCAGGAACCCTGTAAGCAAAGTACCAGGTTGATTTTTCCACAGTTTTATTGGCTTCATAAAATTAACGCCCTTGGTTCCCCAAAGTTGTCTGGTCATATCAGAGTCTATACGTTCTTCTGTCAAAGGGAGACATTCCAGTCAAAGCTTTGGCAGTATAACCAGTGTTTTTGATTGTGTTGTGTTACACGGAGAACAGATTTTTACTGAACTTATGCAAGTAACTATATTGCCATGAAAATAAGGATACCCAGAGAGTTTCTAAATTCTGGAGGGATCAGGTTAGGAGAAAAAGTAGTTGTTTCAAGTTTATTCACAGAGGTATGCTTTACCAAATTGTTGAGTTATTGCTAGTGTAGAAGGAAAAGTTTCTGTAAGTCTGAAAAGCAAAGTATTGAAGAACTAGCCGTGTTTCAAATAAAAATTGTGACCATCCTTCATGGATTCATTAAGTCCTATATAATTCTTGATATCGATCTTTGGTTAACTGTGTTATGAATCTGTTTTTCCCTTAGAGTTCTATAAATGCTTACCCTGTTCAGTGGTAGGATGTGAAAATTGTCAGAAACTTGTATTTGTCAGAGTCCTTTCCATGCATCTCCTTAAAGATGAAGCGCCTTTGCAAAAGCATCAGAGTAAAATAATAACTGCCTGTAATTGGGAAAAGACTTGAGCCAGTGGTTAAAGATATGATGAGAGTTTATTGTAATGCAGTTGACAGGGGAATTTGGTTATTTCTGTGACACACAACATTTTAAGATGATAGCTGGAATTAAATGAATAACATTACATACCAGAGTTTTAGGAAGTTTCATATTATCTCTGGAACACTTATGTTAATACATATCCAAATAAGGATATTGATAAAGAAGGTTTAGCATTATTTCTTATCTGATGTTTAATGTATCAGATAAGCCAAATTAGTTTAATGTCTCTCTTTTTATAAGGAGAGAAAACATATCTTTTGAGATGTTCCAGGGGCCTTTTGAAAAATCCAAAAGTTACTTCTAGGTCAAAAAGACTTTGTTTAGAATTTGATTTGGGGAAGTTTGTATAAAAATATTAAAAAGATTTTAGACACTTGACTAAATAGGATCACAGATCATTATGAAATAATACTTAATTATCTACCTAACCAAAGTGACAGATGATTTTAAAGGCAAATGTATATATTTATATTGTTATGAGCAAATCTTAACTCTTCCTATTGAGAAGACTCATTTTTCTTAAGTAATCAAATACCTGATTAAGATAGCATGGTACTTCCCTGGTGACTCAGATGGTAAAGAGTCCACCTATAATGCAGGAGACCCGGGTTCAAACCCTGGGTCAGAAAGATCCCCTGGAGAAGGAAATGGCACCCATTCCAGTATTCTTGCCTGGCGAATTCCATAGACAGAGGGGCCTTTGGGCTACAGTCCATGAGGTCAGGTCACAAAGAGTTGGATGTCTGAGAGAGTTTCACTTAATCACTTAGAAACAGCATGAAATACAGGAAATTATTTTGATAAAATACAAAATCTTTGCTTTTCTAGCCAGATTACTTAGAGGGTAAAGGAAAACCTTTTACAGTTTCTTTCTCTATCAGCAGCAGACAAACACTGCAGGAAAACTGTCCTTTTAGGAGATGAAAAAAATTGCATAAACATATCATTGATAATAAAGCTTTTTGGGGAAAAAAGACCCTTAGGATAACAGATGAATTTTATTTTATTTTTTTCATTTTCTTTTTTTTTAAATTAATTTTTATTTTTTAATTTGTTTTGCTTTATAGTACTGTATTTGTTTTGCTATAGTCAAGGTAAAATCCTTATTCTATATCTTTCTACCTTGCTATCTTTTCTATATCATTTTGTTCTTTATTTCCCTCTTTCTTCTTCTGAAATAACCAGCTTTACTTTAGGACAAAATTACTTAAAATTCTCTTAACAAGGGAGTGACAGGATGAGATGGTTGGATGGCATCCCCAATTCAATGGACATGAGTTTGAGCAAACTTCCCTTCCCTGTGAAGGACAGGGAAGCATGGGATGCTGCATTCCATGGGGTTGCAAAGAATTGGACAGGACTTAGCGACCGAATATCAACAACCTCATACCTTTCTTATTCTGAAACACATCTAACTCTCCTTGCTAGAGAGACAGTTCCTCTGTTATTTTCACTAGTTTAAATTACCTGTATTAATCAGAATTTTTAACCCTTAGAAACCTTACTTTCTAGTGAAAACTGAGAAGCAAGCAACTGTAAACTGCCTGCTATATCAGAATTCTTTGTATTGGCAAATTTATGAATAAGTTTCATAATTTCTAGAAGCACATGCTTCCTTGTAGTATAATTTTTCAGTGTGGAACAAGACATGTTTACCAAGGAGAACCAAATTTATCATTAGTCCCTTTGTAATGAAAAGCTCAAAGTGGTAAAGCGATGTTCAGTATTAGTGTTTTACCTTATTTGGAAATGACCTGGATAGTCAGTAAATTTTCCAGCATTTAACTTAGCAGAACTCTGAAGTTTCAAGTCACCAAAGAGATTTGGGAAGCTATTTTTAAGAAGACATTCCATAAAATATGTATGGATGTGAGAGTTGGACCATAGAGAAGGCTGAGCACTGAAGAATTGATGCTTTTGATCTGTAGTGTTGGAGAAGACTCTTGAGAGTCCCTTGGACTGCAAGGAGATCAAACCAGTCAATTGTAAATATTGAATATTCATTCATCAATATTCATTAGATATTCAATCCTGAATATTCATTAGAAGGACTGATGCTGAAGCTCCAATACTTTGACCACCAGATGTGAAGAATCGACTCATTGGAAAAGACCTGATGCTGGGAAAGACTGAAGGCAGGAGGAGAAGGGGACGGGAGATGATGAGATGGTTGGATGGCATCACTGGCTTGATGGCCATGAGTTTGAGCAGGCTCTGGAAGATGGTGAAGGACAGGGAGGCCTAGTGTGCTGCAGTCCATGGAGTTGCAAAGAGTTGGACATGACTGAGCGACTGAACAACAACAAAACTATTGCTGAAAAGTTCACCTAAACTCTTATTATTCTACTTACATCTCTTTAAATCGCTTGTTCTTAATAATTATGTTTAGATTACTCATGAAAGTCTCATGAACCATTAGGCAAAATTGGTCATTATCCCAAGTAGTTTTTCTTACTGACAAATTTTGTAACCTAGATAACATGAACTTATTTGAATAGTAAACCCTAGTAGAATAAAAGCTGCATGTTTGTATTATATCTGATATTGATAAATTTGAGACATGACTTTTAATTGAACTAACAAACTTAAAATTACCTTTTATTTATAAAAGATTATCCCAGATCACATGAAATTGAAAAATGTTGGATTAATTCGTGTATTACTGAGTTTCAGAATACTTAATTCATAGTATTTATTTTTAAGCCAATTAAATACAGCTTTTTTACAAGTTAATTTTGTGAATACTATCCAGAGAGAAAAAAAGTCGCTTGCATGTAGCATATATGCATAGGCATACAGAATCATGCAGCCAGACAGAACCACCCTATAGTTTCCATTCCAAAATTTTCCCTGTGAATCAGGGGCAACAGTATACAACTTACTATTTTATAGATTACCTTTGAGTCCAGATTGTGTCTGGCAGATGGAACAAGTTAAGGTTACCTTCTCCTGTGACTAGAGCTTTTTACTAGCATTTGTGGAGAAGACTTCTAAGATTTGTATTTGTCTTAGGCAAGTTGTCTTCAGGAGGGTGTGGACTAGATTTTCAGTAAGAGAGATTTTACAACAGTATATTTTAAAAGGCCTCTTTCCCTCCCATTTTTTCCTTCAGTCTCTGATGATTGTGGTCAGAGTTTGGTTACATTCTTGGATATTTATGTTTCAAAGACATGATGAGACTTACATCTTCAGGGACAGAGGAAGAACGTAAGTTTCCTCCTAGGATTTTTAGTGCCTTTTGGATGGTTTTCGTATCCCAACAAAAGGTAGTAGGGCTACCTTCTACTTAGGGTGAGTGTCCTGTAAAAATAATTCTCTGGACTCAGGGTCAAATGGGGCTTATCCAGGGTTAAAAATGAAGAGGCAAGCGATTTGGTCACTTTGGTCATGGACATGATGAGCCCATTGGACCATGCCAGTTTTGCGCAGCAGGAGATGGGCCTCATCTTAATATTTTCCATTCACAGCCTTAGCAGGGATCACTATGATAGAAAAGTTGGCATGGGGTCAAGCATTAAATATCCAAGTGAGGGGAGGCAGTGCCCTGGTAATGAATATTGGTAGGTCCGGGGGCCTTTTGCCTTCTCGTGTCCCTTTCTTTCCTCACTCACAGCCTTGATGACCCTGTCAGCTTTTGATCTGGCATCAGGGAAGCCTCATGAAGCATGTTTCCTAGTTGTGCCTTGTGCAGGAGAAAGTGGAAAGTGGGTCAGGATCTGTATTAGACTATTGTTGTTCTTGTTCAGTCGCTCAGTCTTGTCCAACTCTTGGACTGCAACACGCCAGGCTTCCCGTCCTTCACTGTTTCCCAGACTTTGCTCAGACTCATGTCTGTTGTGTCAGTGATGCCATCCAACCATCTTATCCTCTGTCAGTTAAGGAGTAGTTTTTGATCTCAGTTTCTACTTCTTCTTCTTGTTGTTTTTTTTTCCCCTTTTACCTTAATCTTTTGTGTTGTTACTGGAAAATTTTAGATGCCAACGCTGTGAGCCCCTTTGTAGGTGGCTGCTTTCCTTTCCACGGTGTCCCAAGGGAGCATTCCAGAATGTTGGTCTGCCTCTATTAGCATCATATGCTCAGGCTCTTGGGAAAAGCTCCCAGGAGTCTGAAATATAATATATAATTTTTAGCATGCTAGCATGCATGACATTGAAAATGCCCAGGAAGCGGCCAGGAGGTTTTGTGTTTATCAAAGAGCTAGTATACCTCCTCAGGGTTCCTAGGAGGCACTGGCACCAGAGATTTAGAATTTTTTAATTTGTCCATTCATTTTTTAGCAGCTTTATACCGGGGACTAGACTCAATGTCCCATTGGCTTAGGGGACAAAGAACAATGGTAGTGAGTGAAGTAGTGACATGGGGTCCATAGTCTTCTCTGGTGGTGCCATTGGTTTCAGTTGTGAGGCTATTTTACTCTTCTAGGTTAGGACTCATAGTCTAGGCACAACCCACTGACTCTGTGTTTGCATGTGGGAGTCTCTCCTCCTCACCTAAGGGAATCTTCTTATGCCTTTAGCCAGAGCCTTTCCTTGGGTAGTGGTGATAGTCTTGCTATCCAGTTCGCTCTCCTTGGCTTTTCTTGGCCTTGAGATATGGAGGACCCTCACACACATTAATAGTCAATTAAGGTCTTTATAATTAGTGGTCTCATCATCCCATTAGACCATATGGCCTTGATCACACTTCTCTGAGATTGTTGGATTATGGCATCCTTGACCACTTCCCTGGTGGCTCGGACGGTAAAGCATCTGTCTGCAATGCAGGAGACCTGGGTTCGATCCCTGGGTTGGGAAGGTCCGCTGGAGAAGGAAACGGCAGCCCACTCCAGTATTCTCGCCTGGAAAATCCCATGGATGGTGGAGCCTGGTAGGCTACCGTCTGTGGGGTCGCAGAGTCGGACACGACTGAGTGACTTCACTTTCACTTGACCTTTTGGGTTGGATGCCTCAGGCAACACATGATAGGCACTGTGTAAAAGCATGTCGCAGCAAGTCAGACCCTCAGCAAGTGGTACTCTCTTCTCAGATGGTGTCACTCACCTGAGTTAAGTGGTAGGAAGCGAGCTGCAGCTAACAGGCATCCCCTTTGATTCACTGCAGTGGTAATCATGCAGTTCTGCTGACTGTGCCAACTGTTTTATATGCCAGTCTCCACCCATCAATAACCAGTGTTGTGGCTGACTAGTCCTTAATTCTTATTATGATTGCAGATGTCTTCAGCAATAACCATTGGAAACCTTTCAAGGGAGAAAGATTTATTACTTGTAGGACCTGGAAATTACATGGCGCTGGGGCCACACAGTGAGGTTATTGTAGAGGGAGCGAGAAGAAGTGCACATAAGCCTGTGGTTGAGGGTGGAGGAGCACTCGGGTTTTGAAAAGTGAAAGTCACTGAGTCATGTCCGACTCTCTGTGACCCCGTGGATTATATAGTTTTCTTCAGGCCAGTAGACTGGGGTGGGTAGCCGTTCCCTTCTCCAGGGGATCTTCTCAACCCAGGGATCAAACTCGGGTCTCCCATATTGCAGGCGGATTCTTTACCAACTGAGCCACCAGAATACTGGAATGGGTAGCCTATCCCTTCTCCCGAGGATCTTCCCAACCTAGGAATCAAACTATGGTCTCCTGCATTGCATGCAGATTCTTTACCAGCTGACCTATCAGGCCCTATGATGACATGAACGAATTACATCCCAAGACACTCTGTTTCTCTTTAATTATATGGTCATCATGTAATCTTCTGATTATTTTTTATTTTTCAAACCTTTGTCCAGGGAATCCCAAGAATAATGGAGTGGGTTGCCATACCCTTCTCCAGGGGATCTTCCCAACCCAGGGATCAAATCCACATCTCTTGTATCTCCTGCATTGGCAGGCGGGTTCTTTACCACTACTGCCACCTGGGAAAGGTTTTGAGGACTCACTTTTTATTGGTGAAATTAAAACATAAGAGTGGGAATATAAAGTATGAGAAGAGTAAAAGTCAAGTGATCCAAATGGTCAGTTATCAAAGTTGACCAAAATCTCTATAAACACAAGAGCCTCAGTGGGAGGCATTCTGGCTCTTTATCTAGTTGTGGGGCTGGCATTGTGTTTAGTCAGGATAGCTGTCTTTGAAGTGGATGCGTCACCAACCAAGCCTTAAGTCAGGTACTTGCATTAGAAAGTAGAGAAAACCCAGTTTCTGATGAAAAAAAGCTAAATTTTTTTTGTAATTGCAGAAATAAATAATACTTTGCTGTTTTGGTTCTATTCTAATCTTCAGGGTACTCATTGAACTGATCTGGAATTAATACAGAATATTTGAGTTTTAAACATCAGTATGTGTTATTAACATGTAGGATGGTGAATGTTACTTTGTATAGGATCATTTAATTATATGTTGGAAACAGAGATACTTAAAACTTCAAGATTTTTAAAAAGTCACTTTATATCATCTGTTAATGAAAAGTTATTTTATTATTTATATGAGTGTGTGTATATATTTATATATTTCACATTATAAATTGACTAGGCATGCCTCAGAGTCTATAAAGAAAATCCAAAGCCCATTTTCTTTTTTGATTAGAAGCCAGTTGAATTCAATACATAGTCAAATTTGCCATATCACCAACTTTTCTTTATGTGTTCTGATTGTTTTTACCCTTCACAGAATGACTTCGCCCCGTTTCATTGAATTTGTCTGCAAACATGATGAAGTTTTAAAATGCTTTGTTAACAGGTAAAACTTTCTTGGTTTAATGGACTGCTCTTGTAACTTTTTCTTTCTTACAGTTTTTATCTCAACAGAAAAAATAATACTTCTGTTATTATCTAAAAAATGTTCAGCGACAAGTACGAGTATAGTAGGTGTGGATTAATATGTATTTTTATTTTATTTCAATATCTATCTAAATTTATATGTCACTTAATGCTACTCATCCTTACTATTTAACAAGCAGCGCATGTTTTTCTTTTAGGAATCCCAAGATTATATTTGACCACTTTCACTTCCTTCTCGAATGTCCTGAATTGATGTCAAGATTCATGCATATCATAAAGGCACAGGTAGTTCTTTTTAAAATCTCTCTTTAGCCTGTCTAAGGAAAATTGTTTTTAATTTGAATACTATTCAATAGAGTAATTACTAGAGACCACCTGCTGTAAGTGAAGTGACATTACCTTATTCTTTGGTATATGGCATTACCCTAGTGTGTTACTTTTGTATGAGGAGTAAATTTAAGAATGTGTATTGAGTGCCTACTGTGTGCAAAGATAGCACCTTGTCACATTCCTGAAATGGAACACTAATCCTGTAAGGCCAATGGTTCTTGGGGATTTTATCCCCAAATACGTTTGGGAAATATAACAAATGCCTTGTTGGGGATTTATAAAGCATATCAGCAGTTTACTAAAGACTTTGGAAGCCTTTTGGTAAATACAGTGGTTTAACTTTGTTAATCCTCCAAACTTATTTGACCTGAGAGCTTTCCTTCCAAGGGTTCATTCCGTATATCTCATTTTTTATGAGACATGCTTGGGAAAAGCTCATTTTGCTACTTATCAGCTATGTGACTTTG
The DNA here is from genome assembly GCA_006408695.1 of Aepyceros melampus. Lineage (NCBI taxonomy): Eukaryota > Metazoa > Chordata > Mammalia > Artiodactyla > Bovidae > Aepyceros > Aepyceros melampus. Next base: position 414,516 of record SJXQ01003548.1, read on the forward strand.
GGCATCTTTCTAACATTCTTGAGCCTTGAGATCTTCATTTACAAAAACAGAGATAATGACTCTTTAACTTCATAAAACCTCTGTTGTGAAAAATATGTTTTAAATAGTGACTGGTATATATATTCAATAAGTGGTAATTGTTTTGGAGATCAAAAGCATATGTTCTATCCCCAAAGGGATCTTAATTCAGCCTAGCAGGGGAGATAATAAATGTACTTGTAAAATACTGTAGTTGTAGTATCACAGTTTTACCTAGTTCTTCAGGAGTTTGAGGGAGGAAGGGCTTGCATATGGCTGCTGTAGTCAAGGGAGATTTTAAAGAGGAGGTGGATTTTAATCTAGACTTTGAAAAACATGCAAATTTTTGATAGGAATAAATGGGGAAGATGAACATTCTAGCCAAGATATGGGTCAGGGCATGTAGATGGAAAAGTTGGTTAAAGCAGGAATTTTGTATAGGTGAGGAATGAGATATAATTCTGGGAAGGTAGATTTGGGTTATACTACATGGAACCTTGATTGCCAGATTGAAGAATTTTCATTTGCTAGACTGTCAGGAGCCACTGATAACTTTATTTCAGGAGAATAACATGATCCTGCCAAAGTTTTAGGAAATAATTTGTCTGAAATGTAGGCTAGACTGGAGGCAAAGATTTGGTTATTAGTCATAAGGTGAATGCTATAGGGTTTTAAAATGTCTTCAGGGACAGTGATCCTTTCACTAATTAAAAAAAGCTAAGAACTAAGCCTTATGAAATTATACACATGTATATAGGACTTCTTTGGCATTTGTTTAATAATGATAATATAAAAGAGAAAGTAGTGGTAATAGCTTACATTTATTGAATGCTAACTTTAGGTCAGGTTCCATACATTGGTTTTATATAGATTATTTTCATACCAGTCATATGATATAGCTACTTATTTACTGAAGAGGTTTAATAACTTGTTTAAGTCATTCAGCTGCTTAGTGGGGGAACTAGAATCTAAAAAATCTTCTCTGGTTCTTAAATTCGTTTTCTTAATCTACACTGTTATCCATTCTAGGGTAACTGCGATTATAAATAAAAGAAACTTACAGTTTTTGAAAGAGGTAGTTTGTTATTTCTAATGTTGTCTCTGTTTTTCACCTTTTCCCTCTTCCCTTCCTGAGTGATTCATTCAAAAACCATCTGGATTAGCTCTCCACCTTCTTGACTCACAGAGGGGGTTTTGTCACCTAACCAATACAGGTGTCCACATGGCATAGTGGTGGCCCAGTGAGAGGTTTTGGAACTTGGACGTGCTAAAGGAGGGTGTATGTGTGGAAGAGGAGCTCAGCATAGAGTGTGTGAGTTGGAGCAGTATATGGAGGATGTCTAGTGTGCAAGCTGGTGGTAGTTGCTCCGAGTAGTTTGACAGAACTTGAGTGGAGTATCAGAGCTTGAGTGGGGTATAGGGTGTCTGTGCAATGAATGGTCCACATCAGTGACAGAAGATTGATTATGTGTGAGGGAGTGCAGGTGACTGAATTAGTAAAGATAATGGAAGCCTAGTGTCTTACTGTTGGAGAAAGGAGTTAAAAGATGGAGGAAAACAATGAATCATGTACTGTTGAATTAGAATTGGAGATACCAGTGTGAACTTAAGAGTTTCCAATGTCGGTAGATAGATATAGCAAATCTGGGACCCACTTCTTGGCCTCTAAATACCATTCTCAGTCGACGAGGCCTGTTGGAGAAATGGCTAATTTAGGGAAAGTGTGAGATGAACCTGGATCATCTTATCGTGCAAGAAAGTTGTTCAAAGAATGATGAATGATGAGGTTGTGTCAAAATGATTCAGAAGCAGCTTGAATAGACTCTAGTGGCCAAATTAAGAATAATTTGAACATCAAAATAAATGATGATGCAAAATACTGCAAATAAAATTGAAGCTTGTAAGTCTATAGTGAAAGAATTAATGAATAAATGGAAACTATGATGAAGGGTGGTATATTTTTATAATCTCAAAGTATCTCCTTTTAGAATACTAATTACAAAGATTAAAAAGGAACTTTACAGTGGAAAAGCTTGGCAATGATCCCAGCAGACGTAACAGTGTGCTAGCACTGAGAATATGGCATCACTTCTTCGATATTGTTGACAAAGATACACACCCTGAATTTAATCGTGGGAAATCATGGTGGTTGTTATTCTGTCACTAAGTTGTGTCCCATTCTCTGTGACACCATAAGAATCAGACTGACTCTGATTGAGAGGCATTCTACAATATGACTTACAATATACATCCTTTAAATGTACGTTCTGAAAATTAAGAAAGCACAGAAAACTGCCAAATGAAAGAGACAGCTATTAATAAATATAGTTCATGAGTCATTATGCTATACAGGATATTGTTTGGAACCTGGCAAAACTTGAAATGGGGGTCTGAAGATTAGATATAATTATGTCTCAGTGTTAATTTCCTGATTTTGATGATTGTGAACTGCTTATGTAGATGAATTCTCTTGTTTGTAGGAAATATACACTAAAGTATTTTCTAGGACTGTCTGGACATCATGTTAGCAACTTACTCACATTAGGGGGAAAAAGACACCATTGTACTATACCAAGAAACTGGAGGCTATGAAAGAAAAAAGTAAAAACAACTACCTCTGCTAAGGGATTGACTTCTTCTTCTGTTGGTGGTTTTTAGGTGGCCTGGTAGTTAAAGGGAGAGACATTTTGTATTGCTGTACAAACACTGTTAGAGGAGCCTCTGTTATCAGTCCTGTTTTGTGAATTATTTTATGGAAATACAGGTACTCAGAAAGTTTACATACAGAAATGTGTCCTTTGGTTTTGTAGGCATATGTACATATATGTGTTGAGGAGATATTTTTATCTTAACAGGTAACTTACTAGCTTTTTGTACCTTTTAATGTTACATTTGAATTACTTAAAAAAAAAAGTTGCCATATGTGTTTATTTTAAAACTGGTTCTCATTTTCTAGATAAAGGATAGAGTTTAATATTTAATCTCTTATAATGGCAGACTATTTGCGACCCCATGGTCTGCAGCACACCAGGCTTCCCTGTCTGTCACCAACTCCCAGAGCCTGCTCAAACTCATATCCATTGAGTTGCTGATGCCATCCAACCATCTCATCCTCTGTTGTCCCCTTCTCCTCCTGCCTTCAATCTTTCCCAGCATCAGGGTCTTTTTCAGTGAGTCATTTCTTCGCATCAGGTGGCCAAAGTTAGGATTCTGGGAGTTGAGTATTTGCACAAATTACCTAATCTCTTGGTGCTGCATTTTTCCTTTCTGTAAAATGGGGATAATAATAATGAGTCCCTTTTTCTCAGAGAGTTGTAAAGGTTATATGTGAAAATGCATGTTAAATGCTTAAAATAGTACCTGGCTTATAGGTGCTTTAATAAATGTTAGTTAATTTATGATTACAATAATAACTGTCTTCATTTAATCCTCAGAATTAGCCCTTCCAAGTAGGTATGATTTCCCCCACTTTGCAGGTAGGAAGACTGAGAGGATTACATGCAGGAAGTTCTGAGAGGATGGGTAATTCCCCTCAGGCCACAGACCTGGCAGTGATAGATCTAGGATTCCAAAACATCGTCCATCAAAATTCAAAGCCCGTATTTAGGTACATTACTTCTGTGTAATGCTTTCTCTTCTTTTACCTAGATTTTAGGGATAATCAGCATTAAAATGTTAAGCACTTCACATTCTAGTCTGTGTACTAAAAATGAAATATACCCAGTAATGAATATACAATAGCAACATTTTATTCAAAATGTGGAAAACTTCTAGAAGTATGGATAAAATTATACATTTAATTTTGGAAAGGGAACATTTTTTCTTATTGGAAGAACAGGTATTAAAAGGCAAAAATTAATCTTGTACAAGTTATTTTCATAAAAATATTTTATTAAGAATTGGTTAAAAGTGGTGTTTAAGTCTTTTGAAGCAAAACTAATATTTAGCTCAGATAAAGAAATTTACTGGTGTCCTAAAAATTGCATGAGAGAGAACCTCTTTGTGGTGTTGGGTATTGATCATATTTATCCCTTGAAACTGTTGGCTTTTCTGGTATTGCAGCACCCTGATTCTCCTTTGACTTTTCTAGCTGTGTGTATCATTTGGTAATAAGCAAATTCTCAGTATTGACCTGTGATCATAAACTTCTCCATTCTTGGTGTATGTCCCTGTATCTTTAATCTTTTGAACATGAGATATTGCCTTGTCTCCTATATTATCTTCATTCATGACTCTTTCCAGTGTCTCACCTGCAGAACATTCTAGTATTTATTTCCAAGCTCTTAGTAGTTATATCCCTATTAACCTTACATTAAGAATTTGTAAGATCTCATTTGTTATCTTCACGAGTACCTTCTAGGAATTGGGATAGATAGTGGTGGGGCAGAGGGTTCCCCTTCTAAGCTATTTCTGATGTAAAGTTCTGTCCTTAGAGACCTTCTCTTAAGGGAGTAATGCCTTTCAGATTTTCTTTATTGTTCTTTCCTACCATGACCAGGACCATATCACTCAATTTCTAGTATTTCAGCTGCTGTGTAGATGGCCTCCCTTTATCCTGGTACTACTCTCATTTTAATTACTGTGTTTACTGTGCTATTTCTCTGACCAGGTACCTTCAGTGGCCGTTGTGTCTTGATTCAAAGGATCCATAATTATGTCCTTGATTTACTTACAAAAACTTATTTCCTTCAATATATATAGGGTTATGCTGGCACCTTCACTGCATCTTCCAGGGGGACATGGTTTCTTTTGTGCCTTTTTCTTGTCTCCCTTAGCCTGGTGTGCTTTCTTTTCCTCCTGCTTGAGCAGATCCTACCCACCTGTAAGTCCTGGTTCAGACCAGGATCCCATGAAGGCTTTGTACTCCACTCATCTGCACAGTCTCAAAATTCTTAGTGCACTGTGATCTGTATATTACTGTTTAGAACTTGGTATCATTATATGTGTTTTATTGTTTCAGTGTTAGCCTCATCTCTTTATACTGAACAATTTCTAGCAGTGAAATGTTTACAGCTCTTACGTTACCTGGAGTATCCGCACATTCTAGGTACTCAGTAATACTTTCAGATTAGTAAAATTACAAATCACTTACAGTTTGCATATCTGGCAAATGAACGAAAGGTAGAGACTATCTTAACTGTTCACAAGATCTTATTTTTCAGTTTTTAGGGTGGAGGAAGGAAAACAGTTTAACAAATTCCATTTTAGTTACTGCATATGTTCAAAGGATAGAAGTTAGAATTAGGTGTAAATATTGTTTTCATGGAATATTAAATGGAATATGCAACATAACTTTTTCTAGATATGGAAATTCATTCTTACAAACCTTTTGGGGTTTAAAAGAAATTGTGTGTTCAGTTGTGTGTCTGATATCAAATTCTTTTAATTTATCAAGTCTTTTCTGTAGATAATGCAGGGAATTAAAAGAAATATACTATCTGGGTAGTCAAAGTATTTCAACTTAGATTGGCCTTTCTGTGAATAGTAGATGAAATGTCAGAACATTATTTAGAACTAATTATAAATGTATAAGAATGATTATTTGTAGAAAGGACATTTAGAATGCTAGGTAAGTAAATCTGATAGTTAAGTGACTGAAATCTTGCTAACATATTTCACTGTTATTTGTTGGCGTAGCCATTTAAAGATCGCTGTGAATGGTTCTATGAACATTTGCATTCAGGACAGCCTGATTCAGACATGGTGCACAGGCCCGTGAATGAAAATGATATCCTGCTGGTTCATAGAGGTATGTTTAGAAATAAAGTGATGTGTGTAAAGGCATAAAATACTAGTTTTTGTAAATTTTAGTATGTAAAATTAACCACTGCTACATATTTAGATTCTATTTTTAGGAGTAGCTGTGAAGTTGTGTCAAAAGCAAATTGTGCAAAGCTAAAGCAAGGAATTGCTGTACGGTTCCATGGAGAAGAAGGCATGGTGGGTATACAAATAAATGTTGTTAAGATCACTGTCTATAAAAGATTGAAAAGCTCTTGTATAAAGTTTAATATTTAATTGGCAATGGAAAAAATTTAATGTTATTATAATTTAGAAAAAATTTCACCATTATATTTCTATTGATACTTAATCTTATTTTCTTGAACTCAGGGTCAAGGTGTTGTCCGTGAGTGGTTTGATATTCTATCTAACGAGATAGTCAATCCTGATTATGCACTGTTTACCCAGTCAGCTGATGGTAAGTTGTACAGTTGAGATGACTTTTTCTGTGATTTGTCACATTTTTAGACTGCACTACTTCGGTGCCTTTTATCCTTTGATTTCTACAGTAGCCTTCTAAGCTAGGGTGACTGTTCCCTTTTCATAGATGAGGAAATTGAAATTCAGAGTTTTTGTCTATGATAGCCATTCACGAGTGGTAGGATCATGAGTAGAACCTGACTCAGCGTAGCATTCTTTCCTCTATAAGCAGTTGGTTCTCAAATGCTTATCTCAAGTACTGTTGCTGGACTCAAGGAAGTTTTCATCAGTCATTTGTAAAATAAAACTAAATTTATTCAGTTTAAGGCTTGTCCTTTAGTCTGCTTTTCTTGAATGAAAATTTCCTTTTATAAAATGGTGCTAGTAGATGAACTTTTAAAAAAAGATAAGTCCTTGTTTGGAAAAATTAAAATTTGCTAACCCTATATGAGTTTCCAACTCTTGGAAGTTTTTTGATCATTAAAAGCAAGTCTAAAAGTCATGGTATTAAATCTTAACTTATGTTTACATTACTATAGTAACTTTATTTTCAGTCCTTTTAAAAGATTGATGTGGTAACTAAAAAGCTTTTATTTAATATGTAATACAGATAAAAGACTCTTCCTTATTGAAATGTTGTTTGCTGCCTACAGACTTACGATTTGATATTGTAGGCTAAAGGGCTTCCCTGGTGGTTTAGACGGTATAGAAATCTGCCTGCATTGTGGGAGACCCGGGTTTGATTCCTGGGTGGGGAAGATCCCCTGGAGAAGGGAATGGCAACCCACTCCAGTATTCTTGCCTGAAGGGTTTCATGGACAGAGGGGACTGCTGAACTGCATCCATGGATTCCTAAGAGTTGGACACAACTAAGCGACTAACACACATACATTGTAGACTAAATGGAAATGATTACCACCTCATAAGATATACCTGAGAGTTTTCTAACTTAAGACTTACATTCAAGTCAAGGTGGGATTTGAGTTTTTAAATGCTTTGTACAGTTGCTTTTATTTTCTGAAAAATTTTTCTTTCTCAGTTTTTAAATTTTTCTGTAAGAAGAGAGTGTCTCATTAATTATAGTTTCTGATTGCATTCAACCAAGCCAGCAGAAATCTCCACTGAATAAGAAGGATGACTGTAAGAGGAGCAAGTGGGGCTGGGCTTCATGATGCTAGGCAACTGCAGGAATTCACCTGTTTGATGGGCTCCTCAAATACACTTGGTGTATTTGAAATTATTTAGGAATGTGGGACTTGCTGCTTTAATTCTGTAACCTTTTGATTATTTTCGCAGAGATAAATTGGCATCTTTGTGATTTTTATGACAAATTTGATGAAGCCCTGGTTTAGCTATTTAGGCCTAATCTTTGAAGCAAGATTTAGCATTCAGTTCAGTTCAGTTGCTCAGTCGTGTCCAACTCTTTGCGACCCCATGAATCCCAGCACGCCAGGCCTCTGTGTCCATCACCAACTCCCGGAGTTCACTCAAACTCATGCCCATCGAGTCGGTGATGCCATCCAGCTATCTTATCCTCTGTTGTCCCCTTCTCCTGACCCAAATCCCTCCCAGCATCAGAGTCTTTTCCAATGAGTCAACTCTTCGCATGAGGTGGCCAAAGATTGGAGTTTCAGCTTTAGCATCAGTCCTTCCAATGAACACCCAGGACTGATCTCCTTTAGGATGAACTGGTTGGACCTCCTTGCAGTCCAAGGGACTCTCAAGAATCTTCTCCAACACCACAGTTCAAAAGCATCAATTCTTTGGCATTCAGCTTTCTTCACAGTCCAACTCTCACATCCATACATGACCACTGGAAAAACCATAGCCTTGACTAGACGGACCTTTTTTGGCAAAGTAATATCTCTGCTTTTTAATATTAAGACATTTTATTTTAGATTTATATCTTTTCTTTATAGTCCCTTATTCTGAGCTGTCTCTTTAGTTTCATATCTGAGAAATATATTTGGTGTGAAATCATTAGATTTCACTCCAGATGTATTTACTCATTCATGCTGGCTCAGTTGGTAAAGAATCCTCCTGTAATGCAGAAGACAGCCTGCAGTGCAGAATATCTGGGTTTGATCCCTGGGTCAGGAAAATCCTTTGGAGAAGGAATGGCACCCTATTCCAGTATTCTTGCCTGGGAAATTTCAGGGACAGAGGAGCCTGGCAGGCTACAGTCCATGGGGTTGCAAGAGTTAGACACAACTTAGATACTAAACCATCACCACCACTTACTCTACAGATTTCTAGCAGATAATATGTTGAAGCACATAGACCATAAACTTTGTGACTCGTCCTTTTTGTAAGCCATATAGGTTTTCTCTTTGGAGTTATATTGTTAATAAATTAAAAAGTAGGTGAAAACATTATCTTGTTCTAGAAAGTTACATTTAGGATTCCCAAATATGGGAGATGCTTGGGTAGACCAAATGTATACAGTAATTTCTTTAAAACGTTCTTTCTAATTAAATTAAGATGCTTACTATAGAGCAGTAGTAGTGGAGGGGAGGGACCAGTGCCTTTGGTGTGTTCTACTGAATGTCAATCCTTGTGCTGTCCTTTTTGCTGTGATCTTGGGCTTATAAATGTAATATTTCTGGAGCTCAATTCCCTTGTTTGAAAATGGTGAGTACCTGTGTTTGTAATGTAGTGGGAAATCAGCTGATGTGTAAAAATGCTTAGTCCAATGCCTGGCACATAGAAATCAGAAATAGTAATACTAGGGGCTATTATTACTATTCTGTGAAAATGATATTTTCTTATTGAATAGGTTTTTTCTGAGATGATGAAATGTCACAGTTTTGCGGATTGAACTTAAAGCATGACATAAACTTTATATTCTATCTTAATTCATCAAGTTAAAAACTTACGCATTTCCTGAAAACTTTTCCCTTATTTCCTTTTTGTTCTTTTGATTTCTCTGTATCTATTCTTTTTGATAATTCAAGTTTCCCGGTAAGTTCTTAAGTTATGTACAGACTTATGAGGGAAAATAGATAAAATTGTGATTATTTTCAGAATATTGTTAATTTTGAAATTATATTTTTTTGTCTTTGAAGTGTTTCTTCATCTCACAAAACTTTGCTTTGACTTTTAATACCCAGTCTTACATTGTGACTGGGAATGATTCTCAAAAGATACTTAACAGTGGCCCTTTTAAGTCATTTAGCTTTAAGTATCCATATATGTACCTTACATTTAAGTAACCTTACTGGCCATGGTAATTTAGTCCAGTGCCAGCACTGATAAAGACCAGTGAAGCACAAAGAGTTTATGTATGCTCCTGTTGAGTAAAGTTCCACTTGTGTGTCTGTCATGTCATCCAGCACGTGAGACAGAGACTGCCCTTGTCTCGGTCACTTTCATGTCTTTAGTTCCCAGCACTGTGCAGGGGTTAGAGGTGATGCTCATCGAGGGGCATTGAATAAATTTGGCCAACAAACAAAAATGTATGCTCAATAACCAAACATTTTACTTTCCAATACTTTGCTTTTCCTTTACTTATTTTTGATGTTATTTCATTAGATTTATGAGTTATTCTTTCTTTTTGCCCAAGTGCCTAGAAGAGAAGTAAATAGCATGATCTTAATAAATATTTGTTGAATGAATGAGAGAATTTGTAATTTGAGGTAGTGATCACATGAAAAGATAAGAAAAGAGACTGAGATCTTGCTGTTTAGGTTTTTTCATTGCACTGGGTGTTTGTGTTTTTGTTTTTGTTTTTTTTTTTGGAGACTGTTTCATTGTGGTAAAATATACATAACGTAAAATTTTCCATTTTAACCATTTAGAAGTGTATACTTCACTGGCCTTAAGTACATTCATCACTATCTGTTTCCAGGCTTTTTTTTTTTCCCCACATAAATGGAATTTCACTCCATTGCCCTAGAGTAATAGTAGTCAATAGTAACTATTAATGATACTGTTTTAACTTTTATACCTCAGTGGTACCTATTCAAACTTGTTATTTGTTATGATGAAAACATGTTGTACATTTAGAAATTTTAGTTATTCTCTTACAGTGCTCTATTCTTTGAGGAACAAAATGAGATGAATTCCTGTTACACTGGGCGTGTATAGATGAATGAGACAATGTCTGTCCTAATTCACAACCTAAATAGTTATTTCCACATTGCTTGGGAAAATGTGAACACATGTGCACGTGTGTTTATGTGTTTTTAGGATGTCTCTGACACATCTTCCAGCTGAAAAGTATTCTAAAATTTTCTCTCTGCACAGGCTTACTTTGATAAGTATATGAAAATTAATGATTATCTTTAGTATTTTCAATTCCACTGTTAAATATTCCACACAGAATGTTCTTATGGAAGTTTATGCACAATGTAACCTTAGCTTAGCTGAAGTTGTTTGTGAACTAATAATTTACCTGCATTGAAATGATCTCTCTTATACATAATCTTAAAAATAAATTATTTTATCTTGATTTTAATAGGAACAACTTTTCAACCCAATAGCAACTCCTCTGTAAATCCTGATCACTTGAACTATTTCCGGTTTGCTGGACAGATCTTGGGATTAGCTCTGAACCATAGGCAACTGGTGAACATTTACTTCACGAGATCATTCTATAAGCACATTCTTGGTATGGCTATATTGTTATTTCATAGACATATATTTAAAGTGTTTTTTTAATAGTCAGGGAAAGCTAAGTAAGCTGTGGAGTTGGGTGAATAATTTTTATTTTGATTGGAGATTTATTTGATTGATGTTATTTTGCTCTGCTCCTGCTCTTTTGCTATCTGCATATGTAAGGCATTTGAGGGCCTGAGGGAGAGGAAAAAATAATCTACATTTTTGATAAAAAATTTTTTCCCAATTAGAAAGGCTAATTGCAGAAATGTAGCAGTAACATAAGCTTAATTTTACAGACTTCCAAATTTAGGAATTAGCGTTCATTTAAATCATGCTGTGAATTGGATTATAATATTTTGCAGTTTTACAGACTATCTGTAGAGGGCAGTGTTTCACCATTAAACAGATAAGGAAAGGCAGAAACATTTAGAATATAACTGCTGTATGTTTGCATTTTTAGGTATTCCTGTGAATTACCAAGATGTGGCATCCATTGATCCAGAATATGCGAAAAACTTGCAATGGATTTTAGATAACGATATTAGTGATTTGGGTCTAGAATTAACTTTTTCTGTTGAGACTGATGTGTTTGGAGCAATGGAAGAGGTGCCCTTGAAACCTGGGGGTGGAAGTATTCTTGTAACACAAAATAACAAAGTAAGTATTCAGATTTTTACCTTAGCCATTGTTTGTAACTTAGCCCTGATATTTTGCTAATTACTCTAAAATCTTGGCACTAGCTAGAAAAACTTTTACTGTTAGAGTTTTGTACCATTTATAGCAGATAAAATATTTATTTATTTTTATTTTTTTTCCTTTAATTTTTATTTTTTAGTTTGTTTTGCTTTACAATACTGTATTCGTTTTGCTACACATCGACATGAATCAGCCACAAGTGTACATGAACTCCCAATCCTGACCCCCACCTCCCCGCTCCCGCCCCACACCCTCTCTCTGGATTATCCCCGTGCATCAGTCCCAAGCATCCTATAGCAGATAAAATATTTAAATTGACTAAACCATCAAATAAACTTCAAATTATAAAGGATCATTTCCGTGCTGTGTTAGATATTCTGAGGGAGTTTCTTAAGCAGCATAGAGCACAGTTCATTGTTGTGTAAGTTGGGCATGTGCATATCAAAACATGCAATTAGAAATACACACTCACATCAATATATTTGCACTAAATCACTGTTTCATCTTTTAAAGGTAAAACGTTGAGTTCTAACACAGAAAAAAATTCCAGTGCTTAAACTTTGTACACACTTTTGGGATCCAGTATATTCTGTTAGACCTCTGAATTTGATTTTCCTTTTAACTTTATAACTTGATTATTTTTATTTATTATTATATCTCCTGTTTGTATATATATTTTTAAAAACTTGGTGCATGTTTTAAATTACACTGTTAAAAGTTATATTACTTTAATATATAATACGGGCTTCCCTTGTGGCTCAACTGGTAAAGAATCCTCCTGCAATGTGGGAAACCTGGGTTCAATCTCTGGGTTGGGAAGATCCCCTGGAGAAGGGAAAGGCTACCTACTCCAGTATTCTGGCCTGGAGAATTCCATGGACTGTGTAGTCCATGGGATCACAAAGAGTCAGACACGATTGAGTGACTTTCACTTTCACTTTTTTTTTTCCCCAATATATGTTTTATGTTTTGATAAATTAGGAAATTGAGAGTCAGAAAATCTGATTTTGGAATTCCAGTTTGGTCACTTAGCAGCAGCAACAGCAGCAGCACTTACCAGTAGCAACTTACTGCTAAAACAGAATTAAAACCTTTTTCCTTTCCTTTCATTGAATTTTAGTGCCAGGACTGCTTTAAGATCAGCTAACTATAAAAATAATAATCATTGAATCATTTTGTAGACTAGAGATTTAACATAATTTTTTTTTGTTTGTTTTTTTAAAGGCCAAAAGACTTGGCCACGTTTTAACCTCTTTGAGCCTCAGTTTTCTATTGTGTGTAACTGGAATAATACCTTCCATGCAGAATTGGTACCAGCATTTTGTAAACCGAAAAACATAATGCAAACATTAGTTGTTATTGAATAGTTTTCTATAAAAATAGATTCATGGGTTTCACATATCTATAGGAATGAAGACCTAAGTTAAGCTATGTAATTTACTTTTTGAAACTTAGATACTATACATATTTAAAAAATACATGAAATTTAGTTTTGGAAAATAAAATCAGGAGCTGAGTTTTTGCACATTTATACTTACTAATTTTGGTCTACTCTCTCATTTTATACATGAAGACACTGAAGTCTGAAGAGTTAATGGTAAAGCTGGAGCCAAAACCCAGGTCTCCTAGTTTCAAGTCTAATGTTCTTCATCCTGTTAGCAAAATTAATCACATTGAGGAAGATCTTTTAATATATTTTTAATATAATGAATATGTTTAGCTCTAGAAGATTAAAATGCTATTAAAATAGCAAAATTAAATTGATGGATTTGTCAGTGAATGGAAATATTTTAAAAAATCTAATTATTAGATTGTCTGTCTGATAGTACTTCCCAAGTGGCACTAGTGCTAAAGAACCCACCTGCCAATGCAGGAGAAGTAAGAGATGTAGGTTTGATCCCTGGGTTGGGGAGACACCCTGGAGGAGGGCATGGCAACCCACTCCAGTGTTCTTGCCTGGAAAAATCCCATGGACAGAGGAATCTGGTAGGCTACAGTCCATTGGGTTGCAAAGAGTCAGACATGACTGAAGCAACTCAGCACGCACACACTCATAGTGCATTTATTATTTTATTTTACACTGGATACTTCCTCTCAGTTAGAGGTAATAAAGTCATAGAATAGAATCTTCATTATAACCAAGAGATTGCTTTTCATGGATACCCTCATGTATTCCTGTCTGTGAATACACTGTTTGGTAGGTGGATCTCTCATTCTTCTCAGATACATTTTATATGAGGTAGTAATAAAGGCTTATTAGCAATTGTGTGGTAAATAGCTATATTTATACTTGTATCTGTATTGGAGAGGGAAATGGCAACCCATTCCAGTGTTCTTGCCTGGAGAATCCCAGGGACGGGGGAGCCTGGTGGGCTGCCATCTGTGGGGTCGCACAGAGTCGGACGCGACTGAAGCAACTTAGCAGCAGCAGCATACTTGTATCTCCTAACAGCGTCCCCCCACTTTGATGTGATTTTTGTTTTGATTTTAAAAATATGTTTTTTATTAATTCTTTTCCCTTTGTATCTTTCTGTTGAAATTTAGAACAAAGGAACATTTTTAATAAATAATAACAAATACACTTACATTAAGGTTATACTCTTGGTCATAGTCTAGCCTGAGGATGGAATAATCCTGTAACATTAAAAAGCTTGTAAGTTTTGTTTCTAAGTTTAACACTATACTATTGACATTGTTTTGTTAATGACAGGCTAACTACTTATTTGTTTTTAATTGGAGAATAATTGGTTTACAATGTTGTATTGGTTTCTGTCATACAGCAGGGTGAATCAGTCATAACTATATGTATAGCCCCTTTCTCTTGAGCCTTCCTCTCACCCTGCCCACCCCTGTAGGTCATCACAGAATGCCAGGCTGGGCTCCCTGTCTTTAGCAGCTTCCCACTAGCTGTCTGTTTTACACGTGGTGGTATATATATGTCAGTGTTACTTTCTCATGATGAGCTTCGGTAACAGAGATCTCAGTCACTAATATGTTAGTTCTCAACCTCTGTTTTTCTAATATAAACAATTGCCACAATAAATTGAGCCTTTTCATTTTCTAATATTACCAGTAAGCAATAAGCAAGCTGATTTTTTAAATTAAAAATCTTTAGAAATATCTTAAATTGATCACTTGATTTAGAATTCAGTTTACAAATAAAAATTTCAAATTGTCTTCTTTAGACATGTTATTTTTAACATATATTTCTGTCATGAATTTTTGTTATTCTAGGGCCAGCGTTTTACTTATTTATCTTTATAGATGTAAAGTTATAATTGTCACATTTGGAGTCAACTTCAGAATTTGTAAGCATATTGAATCTTAAATGACTTGCCAAGCTTGTTAGTAAGAAAAAAGTCTATGTAAGCTGATCTCCACGTGGGGGAGTCATTTATTCCTGTTTTATTGAAAGGCTTTGGTAATTGTACACTGAAACCAAATAGACAAAATACATTTGTTTAAAAAAAGTACATTAATAACAGATAATATAGGGAGAACAATATATATCAGTTCCACATTT
This sequence comes from Aepyceros melampus, assembly GCA_006408695.1. Lineage (NCBI taxonomy): Eukaryota > Metazoa > Chordata > Mammalia > Artiodactyla > Bovidae > Aepyceros > Aepyceros melampus. The sequence continues at coordinate 429,553 of SJXQ01003548.1, forward strand.
GAAATAAAATGCTCTTTTATCTGTGATTTGTTTTAAAATCTAGAGGAAAAAAAACCCCTTTCGTTTCACTTTAGAAAATGACTGAATTACCAGGAGATGAACATTTACATTTAAATGGTGTTTTCAGCTTTTTAAAGAAGAGCTTTTTCCTTTCACTTTTCATTTTCAGTTTTAAATTCTTGACCAAAGGGTGTTAGGAATGTAATATTTTTGTTAGACCTTCAGTTCTAGTTCTTGGAACTGAAGAGTAAGCTTTGTGGCTTTTAAGCGTTAACACCTTTACCCTTCTGATCATAAAGTTCATTCAGGCTAGGAGGGGAAAAAAGTGAGGAGAGATGGGACAGGATATCAGGGAATGTAAGAAATAGCATGGAAGTTGAGTTGCAGAGGAAAAGCATTAAGTGATCAGATAGGAGTAATGAAGGGGAGAAAGAAACGTTCTGGGCATATAGGAAAGCACAGAGATGATAGAGCATGATGTGTTTCAGTAAGCATGGGTAGGTCAGAGTTGTAGATGTTAGCTTAGATTGCAAAATAAGTGAATGGGAGAAGATGAGGTGGAGGAAGTAGACAGGGGCCAAATCCTGAAAGACATTGCATCCACCATTAGAAGTTTGAAAGTTACTCTGAAGCCTAGGGGATGATTGCAGATGCTGTAGAGGGCAGTGACATGATTGAATTTCTGTTTTTAAAAAAATTTTTTTTTTTTTTTTTTAAAAAAAACAGCACCAATCTCAGCTTGGATTGTGAAGAATGAGTTAAAATGGGGCAATATTGGAGTCAGGACAACTGATAGGTGATGGTGGAATTGGTGTTGAGGAGCATGCATAAGGGATTTTATAAGATAGTGGGAGCAAGGATAGAGAAAATGAGATAGCTTTTTAAGATGTAGAATTTATGGAACATGGTATCCATACTAGCTGTTTGGAAAGGTGAAAAAGAACTGGAGGATGAGCTGCTCAGGTGGATGGGCTCCAGATGACAAGTGGTATCGTTATCCTCCTAGCCATTAACCTCATCATAACATTTGTATTTTCTAGTGATAGTAATAACCACTGCCTATTGAGTGTATATTTTATGTATTTGAGCCATGTTCTTTGTACATTTCTCATTTACTGTAACAACCTTTTGAGGTAATTATTTCTATTCTTTTAGTGTGGAAACAGCTTTAATAATAAAAGCATGTGATATTTATTAGGTGCTTATAATGTGCTAGGCACTGTTAAAGGTGTTTTATTTGTATTAGCTTAAACAATCATATGAGGTCTAGATACCCATTTCTGCAGGTGAGGAAACAAGCATGGCGAGGTTAAATGGCTTTCCTCCAAAGCACAGGGTAATAAATGGTGTATGTGAATCCAGACAGTCTATAAATTTTAAGCCTGAGCTTGTAACTATGACACTATATTTCTTTAGAAATTAAATAACTGTCTAAAGGCTTAAAATTGGTAACTGGTAGACCCTCAGTTTAAATCGAGTTCTGTATGGTTGTGTAAACTGCTGGGTCTCTTATCTACTAAGGCAGTGAGTATGAACAAGGTAACAAATACAAATTTAGTATGCTTTCCAAATTTATGGTTAGCAAAGGGTAAAGGTGGGGAGGGAGGGAGGGATAAATTAGGAGTCTGGGATTAGCAGTTACATACTACTGTATATAAAATAAACAGATAAACAAGGACCTACCATGGAGCGCAGGGAACTATACTCAATATACTGTAGTAACCTATGATGAAAAAGAATATGAAAAAGAATACACACACACACACGTAACTGAATCATTGCTGCACACCTGAAACTAACACCATTTTGTAAATCAACTATACTTCAACTTAAAAAACTTGGTATAGTTTCCTCCATTTCATTTTTATTTGGTTGTTCTCAGTGTGTATGTTAACTATGCTGTGCTCAGTCGCATCTGACTTTTTGTGACTCCATGGACTATAGTCTGCCAGGCTTCTTTGTCCATGGGGATTCTCCAGGCAGAGATACTGGAGTGAGTTGCATGCCCTCCTCCAGGGGATCTTCCCAACCCAGGAATTGAACCCAGGTCTCCCACAATGCAGGTGGATTCTTTACTCTCTGAGTCATTGGAGAAGCCCAGTGTGTGTGTGTACTCATTATTATATTTTATTGCCAGTTTCATTTATTTCACATGCAGACACATTTGATGCCTGTACTAGTAAAAAATTGAAACTTCTCTATGTAGATTATTGACTTAAAGTGGATTGCTTAGGTGTGTCTTCAGAAAAGTATACTATGAAAGATCTTTTAATACTCTGAAAACTTTTTAAACAGTTTAGGTCTAAGGTTCTCAGTATTGAGTGTATTTTTCGATTTGGGTTTTAAATTATCTTTAGTATCTTTTTGTCAACAATGGAGAATATGTTTTTCTTTGCATTTTAGTTCATGTATTCTAAAAATTCACTTCAAAAATCACCAAATGTAATGCTAATCTGAAGAATCACTGTTTTCAATGACTGAATTTGTTCCAAGGAAACTGAAGTAATAGGATATTTATCATACTATCAATTTATAGCTTAATTTGTGACCTTAAAAATAATACACTGGTAAAGGATAAATTATTGGAAAATGTTACATTGTTTAAATGTGCCTCTCTTATACCTTACTTATTCATGTGGAAGAAACCTGGTGTCCTTTGAGTTTTCCCTGAAGAAATTTTCAGTAAGAACTCTTACATATGATAGCAATAGTAATCAAGAAAGAAGCTTTTATTGTTAAAGGATTTATATTCAAACAGTGAATTGCATTGTGCCAGTTATAATGCCATTTAAACTGTTCATTTAAAACTAAAAATAACAATTTCAAACAATTTTACGGGTATGTCCAAGTTTATCAGTTTACTTCAAGGGGGATAAGAACATCTTGCTTTCACTATTAAAAGTTAACTATTAGTTAAGTAAGTGTATCTTTTAAGAAATAGTGAAAAAAATTTTCAAGAGGAAAAATAGCTTTTAAAAAAGGTGTCAGTTTTCAGCATTACCACTACTACTCATAAAAAGACAAATTTAGACTCAAAGCCTGAAAAGAAATGAAAATTTTAAGGAAGATTTCAAGGGATGATATTGTTCATTCCATAGGTGCAAAAGACTAGGAGATTTTAAAACAAAATGTTTCTGTAACTACCTGTGTAATTTAACTAGAATATTATATCTGAAAACTGAATCTCAATCTTACTATTTTTATTTTTTCCCTTTGCAGTTATTTTTTGCTTACCTATCTCATATCAGTTATGAGGCTCTGGGTTGAGCTTGAAAGAATTTGCTAAGGCTCTTTTTTATTGTTAGGATAGCTTATGGTGAACAATGTCGGATTTGTGATCTCTGAAGAAGATTTAGCTTCGGGACCGGGGACCAGACTTGATCATTCAAGAGCTTTTGTATAGTAGAGTTTTATTAAAGTATGAAAAGGGACAGAGAAAGCATCTGACATAAACATCAGAAGAGGGACGGAGAGTGCCCCACTTGCTAATCCTAGAAAAGGGAGTTACATACTTTTTAAAATTGCTTATTACAATAAATCAAAAGAATATCTCAAGGTTGTAAAGACCCACTCCCATAATTTACATTTTAAGATAACAGGATTAGCCAGAAGGTTTTCAGGAAGGAGAAACTGTCCTCAAGCAGGATACATTGTTCTTATATAATCCTTAGTACAGAGTTTAAGCTGAGTTGTTTGTTGTGTAATCATCATTTCCAGGCTTAAAGAAAAAACATTTTATGTGACTAAGACTAAAGAATGTAGAGAAAAGATGTTTGTCCTTTCTTCTTTCTTGAGAATCCCAGACCTCATCTCCACTTCAGGAGCCCCAGACCCCTTTCTCCTCCTCGAGGGCCTTGGACTTCTTATCAGCCTGCCTAGGAATTGACTCAGTTGCCTGTGCTGAGACTTTCTAAGTTGAAAACTCTATAATCACAACTATTTCACCAGAGCAAGTACTCACTCAGATTCTTTAGTGTAGTTAATTCTCCAGTTTAATTCTGTGATATCTGGTATTATTTTATGCCCTCAAAGGATTAACAAAACTAGGTAGGAGCAAATATGACTCCTAAGCCCTTGAGTTATGTCATCTCTTTAAATACCTTAGAATTAAGTGAGATTTTAGGTTTCACTTATATTTCATGTTTATTTGAGCAACTCTTTATGCCGGTGTTTTGTGGACTGTTGGTCATCTACGTGTTGATTGTTTCCTTAGAGCATTTAAGATGTTTGATGTAGTTGCTCAGGAGCATGAATGTGGGGGTGAGTCAGTTGGCCTTTGTAGCGGGTGGGGCTGTAGCCAGTGTAGTATTTCTGCGCAGTATGAATAGTAAAAATGTTGTGTATAGTGATAGTTGATGTTCATAGTAATAATTGTATTATCAAGAACATGTTAATATGTGTTACTGTCTTTGAGGATGTGTTCTGTAAGGAAGCAGAGAAACATTTTAGAAACAGTTGGATTTAGATTTTTTTTCTATTAAACACATTTATCTTTCACCTATCTGAAAACTCTTACTTTACTAAACAACTCAGAAGAATTTGTGCTGGCTAGGATTTTATTATTTTACTGAGAAATAACTTAGACCAAGATTTCTCCATATTTAAATTAATATGGAGACTGGGATTTGAAGGAACTGATTTTTCACAAATTGATATCTAATAACTATGGGCCAGAGCTATAAAAATAAGTGTGGGAAATAGTATATTTGTGAAAATTAATTTTTTAAAACAGAATGTATATGGAAATAATAGGAATTAATTGATAGAAAAGTGTGTACTATTCAGATAAATATGGGATTCAGTGGCAAATTAAAATAGATAAAACTATACTTGAGCAGTTCATGCTTCATAATTTGAGGTGTTGATTAATGACTCAGGTGAATAGTACCTTAAGATAATAAAAGCAAAATCTCTTGAGAGAAATATATAATTAATGAATGGAGCAGAAAAATTTTTAGTATTTTCATGAAGCAGTTTAGTTAGAACAGACATCAATTAAAAGATAATCATGTGTTAGTGCAAAAATCATTGGTAGTTATTATGTGTATATTTTATTTCTTAGATTGGTCCTCAAGATTCAATTTGTGTTTCTGGTTGATTTCTATGTCCCCCTCTCTAAATACCTGAATGTAACTTGTCAAATCTGATTAATTCCTATTCAGTGGAGAAAAACCTTTGGGTGGTTGGGAGTGGGATTTGGAGTGAGAGTAGATTGAATAGCATGGTATATAGGTGGTAATAGATGGTAGCTTTCCCCATGTCAGATTGCAGAAAGAGCCATGCAGGATTGGGGAAGGCTGTGAGCAATCCATTGTGACAATTCTGTAGCTCTGAGATATATGGAGAATTCATAGCTGGAGTCATACAACAATTTGGCTCAGTGCCTGTGGATATTTTTTGGGGGTTGCAGGGAATAGTGTCAGATTAATAACTCCCCAAAATAATATTAAAAGAAGGGGCCTAAAATAAGCTTTGTCTCTCTGTGTTTTAGAGCATTCATTCCTGGGAGGTAAGAACTATATGGATATTGCTTTTAATTCTTGAAGTTTCACTTAGATGGGTAATTTAAAATGTGTGGATAATAATGAGAACTGGCACTCCAGTATACTTGCCTGAAGAATCCCATGGACAGAGGAGCCTGGTAGACTGCAGTCCATGGAGTTGCAGAGAGTTGGACATAACTGAGCGACTTACACACACACACACACACACACGCATGAATAATAACAGTAATAGGTTTTATATACAGAAAGACACAGTCATTCACTTTGATTTGAGCAAAAAAAACACATTTTTTTACTGCTAGTTAAATTTTAAGTGACACTATTCTTAATGATGTACATTTTAAATGTGTCAAAATAGCTTACCGTAACTCAGGATGTTGTTGTTTAACTCACTTAATTGAGTCATTTGATCAAGTTCAAAGTGTGTTTTAAATAAATTTATTGAATATATATTCATCACATTATTTGTTGAACAGAAAGCAGCAGCCACGTTTTTAAGAGCTGAGGATCAGTTCAGTTCAGTTGCTAAGTCCTGTCTGACTGTTTGCAACCCCATGGACTGCAGCACTCCAGGCCACCCTGTCCTCACCAACTCCTGGAGTTCACTCAAACTCACGTCCATCGAGTCAGTGATGCCATCCAGCCATCTCATCCTCTGTCGTCTCCTTCTCCTCCCGCCTTCAGTCTTTCCCAGCATCAGGGTCTTTTCAATTGAGTCAGCTCTTCACATCAGGTGGCCAGAGTATTGGACTTTCAGCTTCCATATCAGTCTTTCCAATGAATATCCAGGGCTGATTTCCTTTAGGATGGACTGGTTGGTTCTCCTTGCAGTCCAAGGGACTCTCAAGAGTCTTCGCCAATACCACAGTTCAAAAGCATCAATTCTTTGGCGCTTAGCTTTTGTTATAGTCCAATTCTCACATCCATACATGACTCCTGGAAAAACCATAGCCTTGACTAGATGGACCTTTGTTGGCAAAGTAATGTCTCTGCTTTTTAATATGCTGTCTAAGTTCATCATAACTTTCCTTCCAGGGAGTAAGCATTTTTTAATTTCATGGCTACAGTCACCATCTGCAGTGATTTTGGAGCCCCCAGAAATAAAGTTAACCAATATTTCCACTGTTCCCTCATCTCTTTGCCGTCAAGTGATGGGACCAGATGCCATGATCTTCGTTTTCTGAATGTTAAGCTTTAAGCCAATTTTTTCACTCTCCACTTTCACTTTCATCAAGAGGCTCTTTAATTCTTCTCCACTTTCTGCCATAAGGGTGGTGTCATCTGCATATCTGAGGTGATTGATATTTCTCCCAGCAATCTTGATTCCAGCCTGTGCTTTATCCAGCCCAGCGTTTCTCATGATGTACTCTGCATAGAAGTTAAATAAGCAGGGTGACAATATACAGCCTTGATGTACTCATTTTCCTATTTGGAACCGATCTGTTGTTCCATGTCCAGTTCTAACTGTTGCTTCCTGACCTGCATACAGATTTCTCAAGAGGCAGGTCAGGTGGTCTGGTATTCCCATCTCTTTCAGAATTTTCCACAGTTGATTGTGATCCACACAGTCAAAGGCTTTGGCATAGTCAATAAAGCAGAAATAGATGTTTTCTGGAACTCTTGCTTTTTCCATGATCCAGCGGGTGTTGGCAATTTGATCTCTGGTTCCTCTGCCTTTTCTAACCAGCTTGAACATCTGGAAGTTCACCGTTCACATATTGATGAAGCCTGACTTGGAGAATTTTGAGCATTACTTTACTAGCGTGTGAGATGAGTGCAATTGTGCAGTAGTTTGAGAATTCTTTGGCATTGCCTTTCTTTGGGATTGGAATGAAAACTGTCTTTTTCTAGTCCTGGGGCCACTGTTGACTTTTCCAAATTTGCTGGCATATTGAGTGCAGCACTTTCATAGCATCATCTTTCAGGATTTGAAATAGCTTAACTGGAATTCCATCAGCTTCACTAGCTTTGTTCATAGTGATGCTTCCTAAGGCCTACTTGACTTCACATTCCAGAATGTTTGGCTCTCAGTGAGTGATCATACCATTGTGATTATCTGGATCGTGAAGATCTTTTTTGAACAATTTTTCTTTGTATTCTTGCCACCTCTTGTTAATATCTTCTGCTTCTGTTAGGTCCATACCGTTTCTGTCTTTTATTGTGTCCATTTTTACATGAAATGTTCCCTTGGTATCTTTTTTCTTAAAGAGATCTCTCGTGTTTTCCATTCTATTGTTTTCCTCTATTTCTTTGCACTGATCACTGAGGAAGAGCTGAGGATATATACTAGTAAAAAAACAGAACCTTTGCTTGCAAAGAGATTACAGTCTAATGAGACATTTAAGGAAAAAAAAAAGCAGTAAGTATACAGACAGTGAGACCTGAACACGCTGTGTTTGGGGGATAGAATGAGGGAACAAAGGGAAAAGTAGGAGGAAATGAGATGACAGGTTAAGGCAGAGATTGGGTCGTTCGGGGCCTTACGGACTAGGGAAGGAATTTGGACTTTACTCCAAGTGTCATGGGAAGTCGTAGGGTTTTTGAAAGGAGGGTTATGTGATCTGAATTATATATAAAAATATATATATACACACACATAGTTTAAAAAGTTGCTCTAATGTGGAGAAGAACAATACAGAGGCAAACACGGCAGCAGTGACACCAGCTAGTCTAATATCCAGATGAGAGATGATGACTTGAACCAAGGTGCCACTAGTGGAGGTGATGCCACAAGGTCTGACTGAGAATATTTTTTGAAGATAGAGCTGATAGCACTCCCTGATAGAAGGTGTGAGAGAAACCTTGATGATTGACTCCTAGGATTTTGGCCTAAACAGCTTAGTGAATGATAGATTCCTCTTTTGCTGAGATGTGTGAACATTGGTGCCAAATTAATTCTAAACCTTTATTTCTAAAATAAGAAATGGTCAGCAGTATCTTAAGTATGTGAAATTAAAATAATAATCACAGAAACCTTTTTTTTTAATAGGCGGAGTACGTCCAGCTTGTCACTGAACTGCGAATGACAAGAGCCATTCAGCCTCAGATCAATGCTTTTTTACAGGGCTTTCATATGTTTATTCCACCATCCCTCATACAACTTTTTGATGAATATGAATTGGTAAGGAAAAGCATCAGTTCTTTTGCTGTTACAATACAACACAAAACTCCATTTGATACAATTTAGAAATAATTTTAATGCACAATAATGAATGAAAAATGTAGAAAATATGGTAAACCATTAAAATGTTCATGTTTAGGGAGTTGTAAGATTTGTGATTGTGCTTGTCTAAAGGTTACTAACTAGGTTAAATTCAGTTCAGTTGCACACTCGTGTCTGACTCTTTGCAAACCCATGAATCGCAGCACAGCAGGCCTCCCTGTCCATCACCAACTCCTGGAGTTCACTCAAACTCACGTCCATCGAGTCAGTGATGCCATCTAGCCAGGTCATCCTCTGTCGTCCCTTTCTCCTCCTGCCCCCAATCCCTCCCAGCATAAGTCTTTTCCAATGAGTCAACTCTTCGCATGAGGTGGCCAAAGTACTGGAGTTTCAGCTTCAGCATCATTCCTTCCAAAGAAATCTCAGGGCTGATCTCCTTCAGAATGGACTGGTTGGACCTCCTTGCAGTCCAAGGGACTCTCAAGAGTTTCTCCAACACCACACTTCAAAAGCATCAATTCTTCGGTGCTCAGCCTTCTTCACAGTCCAGCTCTCATATCCATACATGATCACTGGAGAAACCATAGCCTTGACTAGATGGACCTTAGTTGGTAAAGTAATGTCTCTGCTTTTCAACATGCTGTCTAGGTTGGTCATAACTTTTCTTCCAAGGAGTAAGTGTCTTTTAATTTCGTGGCTACAGTCACCATCTGCAGTGATTTTGGAGCCCAAAAAAATAAAGTCTGACACTGTTCCACTGTTTCCCCATCTATTTCCCATGAAGTGATGACACTGGATGCCATGATCTTCGTTTCCTGAATGTTAAGCTTTAAGCCAACTTTTTCACTCTCCTCTTTCACTTTCATCAAGAGGCTTTTTAGTTCCTCTTCACTTTCTGCCATAAGGGTGGTGTCATCTGCATATCTGAGGTGATTGATATTTCTCCTGGCAATCTTGATTCCAGCTTGTGTTTCTTCCAGTCCAGCGTTTCTCATGATGTACTCTGCATATAAGTTAAATTAGCAGGGTGACAATATACAGCCTTGACGTACTCCTTTTCCTATTTGGCACCAGCCTGTTGTTCCATGTCCAGTTCTAACTGTTGCTTCCTGACCTGCATACAGATTTCTCAAGAGGCAGGTCAGGTTGTCTGGTATTCCCATCTAGGTTAGCAATTCTTAATAAGAAGTAGAGTATAGGTGGTGATTAACAAAAATGGAATGTATTTCCCAAGTGTTCCACATGGGAGATGATGAAGGCCAATCTTCCCAGAGGCATTATTTACATTGTTTCTAAATTTTTTTATTTGGTAAAGGAAGCTTCTTGTACTTACTAAAGGAAAAATCGATAAAAGAATTTTCTTGTTATATTTATGTTATCTTCTCTAGCTTATTTCATCATATATATAAGTTAATAATTTTCTATCTTAAGCCTATATGGAGTCCACTGTCTTTGCTTGCCTCTGGTCTCTCATGAATGTTTGTTTTGCTTCTTTAATTTGCCTGCTTTTACTGTGATCTAATAATTCTGATTTCATATGATTTATGTCTGCATTTTCCTCCATTTCTTTTCCTCTCTTTTATTTTTGGTATTAAATTATTTTTAAACGCTTGAGTTGTCTAACGTCTTAATAAAACCATACAGTGTTTTAAATAGAGTATAGCTGTTTTCTTAGTTTAAGATGTATAATTTAGAATAATAAATTTTAGGTTGATGGAAAAGAATTCATTGGTTTTTATTTTGTCTCATGAGTTAGTTTCACCCTGTGCCTTTCATTTTAATACATGAATAAATACATTGGTGTATTTTACATATAGCAGTATTTTCAATTTATCACTCGTAGTATATCATAATATAGTAGTGGAGAAAATTTAATAAGTAATGTGGAAGGCCATGGTGGCTTAATTTCACTAAATGTCAGCTTTGAGTTTTTGTCCCTGTTTTTAGATTTAAGATGAACGGTTTTCTTTAGCATAGGAACATATAGTTTTTCATACCCATAAGAGTTACTATTTTTAGCATTCGAAAATGGAGGTGTACTTATGAGTTATTAAACAGAAAATTATATTCTTTTTCTGGACCAGTGTATAAAAAACAAATAGCAACAATGCAGATAATTGACAAAAACTTTGCCTCATAATTTGTTGACGCTGGTAAGTTTTATGAAACTTCTTATTGAGTTACAGTATACATGAGAAAAGTATAACCTAACCCTAACATGTGTCATACATGTATAGCTTGATGAATTTTCACACTGTGTACACTCATGAAACATCTGGATCAAGAAACTGAGAAATCCTAATATCCTAGATCCTTGTCATGTTCCCTTCCAGTCACTTTCCCCTCATGGGTATCCACTCTCCTGATTTGTTATGGTATAGGTTAGGTTACCTTTTTTTTAACTTAATGTAAACAGAATAGTCCCCTAGAATATGTCTGACTTCTTTAGCACAACTTTTTGTTTGTGAGAATCATTTGTATTGTTGCATGCAGTTGTAATGTGTTCGTTTTCATTGCTCTATAGTACTTCATGTGTCAGTCTACTTTTTTTTTTCCTGTCCTTTCTACTCTTGGTGAACATTTGCTGGGTACTTTTCAGTTTCAGGCTGTTTAAACTGGTGCTGCTACAAACGGTAGTATGTGTCTTTAGGAGAACATGTGTATGCATTCTGTAGATTATATGTCTTGGAGTGGAATTGCTGGGATTTTGGCTATGCATTTATCCATTAGAGTAGATAATAGCAAGTAGTTTTCCAAGGTAATGTGTCAGTTTACACTCCCACCAACAGATATGAGAGTTCTGAGTATTTTCTGTATCCTATACAGCTTTTGTTATTTTTCTGTCTTTTTTGTTTTTACCATTCTGGTGTAGAGTATTGGTATTTCCTTATGACTTTAATTTACATTTCCCTGACTGTGTGGATTACAATAAACTGGAAAATTCTTCAAGAGGTGGGAATACCAGACCACCTGACCTGCCTCTTGAGAAACCTATATGCAGGTCAGGAAGCAACAGTTAGAACTGGACATGGAACAACAGACTGGTTCCAATTAGGAAAAGGAGTACGTCAAAGCTGTATATTGTCACCCTGCTTATATAACTTATATGCAGAGTACATCATGAGAAACACTGGGCCGGAAGAAACACAAGCTGGAATCAAGATTGCTGGGAGAAATATCAATCACCTCAGATATGCAGATGACACCACCCTTATGGCAGAAAGCAGAGAAGAACTAAAGAGTCTCTTGATGAAAGTGAAAGAGGAGAGTGAAAGAGTTGGCTTAAAGCTCAACATTCAGAAAACTAAGATCATGGCATCTGGTCCCATCACTTCATGGCAAATAGATGAGGAAACAGTGGAAACAGTGTCAGACTTAATTTTGGGGGGCTCCAAAATCACTGCAGATGGTGACTGTAGCCATGAAATTAAAAGACGCTTACTCCTTGGAAGGAAAGGTGTGGCCAACCTAGATAGCATATTAAAAAACGGAGACATTACTTTGCCAACAAAGGTCCGTCTAGTCAAGGCTATGGTTTTTCCAGTGGTCATGTAGGATGTGAGAGTTGGACTGTGAAGAAAGCTGAGTGCTGAAGAATTGATGCTTTTGAAGTGTGGTGTTGGAGAAGACTCTTGAGAGTCCCTTGGACTGCAAGGAGATCAGTCCTGGGTGTTCACTGAAAGGACTGATGCTAAAGCTGAAACTCCAATACTTTAGCCACCTCATGCAGAGTTGACTCATTGAAAAAGGCTCTGATGCTGGGAGGGATTAGGGGCAGGAGGAGAAGGGAATGACACGAGGATGAGATGGCTGGGTGGCATCACCGACTCGATGGACGTGAGTTTGAGTGAACTCCGGGAGTTGGTGATGGACAGGGAGGCCTGGCGTGCTGCAATTCATGGGGTTGCAAAGAGTCGGACACTACTGAGCGACTGAACTGAACTGAACTGATGATCAGTGAGATTGAGTGTATTTTATATGTTTATTGGCCATTTGTATACTTTGTTTTTGAAGTGTTTATTGAAGTAATTTGCTTTTCTATTGCATTGTGTTTCTTTTTTTTTTAACACTGATTTGTAGAAGTCTTTAGGAGAAGGAAATGGTAACCCACTCCAGTATTCTTGCTTGGAGAATCCCGTGGGCAGAGGAGTCTGGTGGGCTGCTGTCCATGAGGTCGCACAGAGTCGGTCACAACTGAAATGACTTAGCATGCATGCATGCATTGGAGAAGGAAATGGCAACCCACTCTAGTATTCTTGCCTGGAGAATTCAGGGACAGAGGAGCCTGGTGGGCTGCTGTCTATGGGATCGCACAGAGTCGGACATGACTGAAACTTAGCAGCAGCAGTAGTAGGAATCTTTATATAATACCTTACAGGAGTCTTTGTTAGGTATATGTATTGTGAATATCTTCTTTTCTGGTGTCTTACAGTTTTTAGATTTAACACAGTTCAGTTTATTACTTGTTCTATCTTTTTTTGTTTTAAATGAATGGAACTCTTGTGTCCTGTTTAAGAAATTGTTTCTTATTCCAAGGAAATTAGAGTATTTTCCTGTGTTTCCTTTTGAATATTTATTCCTTTGTCTTTCACTTTTGAGTCTGTTACTGGTAAGTTTTTAATTGTGGTTCATATATTAGAAGGTAGTCAGGATTCCTAGTCTGTCTTAGACTCCGGCTATAGTAAGTGGGCTGATTCAGATGGTGGGATTGTTTGGGAAGAGCACTGTTGTTGGCATGACACTGACTTGTGCAGTAATGATAATTATTATTATTATTATTAAACACTTAGTATTTGCCAGGTACTTCATGTGTATTAACTTTTAAAACCTTCACATCAGACCCCTTCACATCATGTGTTATTCTCATTTTATAGATAAGGAAAACTAGGCCAAAGAAGGTATGGGACTTGCCCACATTCACAGAGTATGTGTTACAGCCAGACTGTGAACCATGTTCTCTGACCCTTAGGACAGCCTCTCTATCAGTATTGCCTCTCACTGGTGTGAGTTATAAATGGGACTTGGATTTGGAACCTTTTTTGTGACTTGTGTGTCTTTCATAGGAAAGGGCTCTGCTACACTGGACTGAAAGGACTGATGCTAAAGCTGAAACTCCAATACTTTAGCCACCTCATGCAGAGTTGACTCATTGAAAAAGGCTCTGATGCTGGGAGGGATTAGGGGCAGGAGGAGAAGGGAATGACACGAGGATGAGATGGCTGGGTGGCATCACCGACTCGATGGACGTGAGTTTGAGTGAACTCCGGGAGTTGGTGATGGACAGGGAGGCCTGGCGTGCTGCAATTCATGGGGTTGCAAAGAGTCGGACACTACTGAGCGACTGAACTGAACTGAACTGATGATCAGTGAGATTGAGTGTATTTTATATGTTTATTGGCCATTTGTATACTTTGTTTTTGAAGTGTTTATTGAAGTAATTTGCTTTTCTATTGCATTGTGTTTCTTTTTTTTTTAACACTGATTTGTAGAAGTCTTTAGGAGAAGGAAATGGTAACCCACTCCAGTATTCTTGCTTGGAGAATCCCGTGGGCAGAGGAGTCTGGTGGGCTGCTGTCCATGAGGTCGCACAGAGTCGGTCACAACTGAAATGACTTAGCATGCATGCATGCATTGGAGAAGGAAATGGCAACCCACTCTAGTATTCTTGCCTGGAGAATTCAGGGACAGAGGAGCCTGGTGGGCTGCTGTCTATGGGATCGCACAGAGTCGGACATGACTGAAACTTAGCAGCAGCAGTAGTAGGAATCTTTATATAATACCTTACAGGAGTCTTTGTTAGGTATATGTATTGTGAATATCTTCTTTTCTGGTGTCTTACAGTTTTTAGATTTAACACAGTTCAGTTTATTACTTGTTCTATCTTTTTTTGTTTTAAATGAATGGAACTCTTGTGTCCTGTTTAAGAAATTGTTTCTTATTCCAAGGAAATTAGAGTATTTTCCTGTGTTTCCTTTTGAATATTTAATTCCTTTGTCTTTCACTTTTGAGTCTGTTACTGGTAAGTTTTTAATTGTGGTTCATATATTAGAAGGTAGTCAGGATTCCTAGTCTGTCTTAGACTCCGGCTATAGTAAGTGGGCTGATTCGATGGTGGGATTGTTTGGGAAGAGCACTGTTGTTGGCATGACACTGACTTGTGCAGTAATGATAATTATTATTATTATTATTAAACACTTAGTATTTGCCAGGTACTTCATGTGTATTAACTTTTAAAACCTTCACATCAGACCCCTTCACATCATGTGTTATTCTCATTTTATAGATAAGGAAAACTAGGCCAAAGAAGGTATGGGACTTGCCCACATTCACAGAGTATGTGTTACAGCCAGACTGTGAACCATGTTCTCTGACCCTTAGGACAGCCTCTCTATCAGTATTGCCTCTCACTGGTGTGAGTTATAAATGGGACTTGGATTTGGAACCTTTTTTGTGACTTGTGTGTCTTTCATAGGAAAGGGCTCTGCTACACTGGGATAGGAAATTTTTTTTAAAAAGTTGCCTCACATATCTAAGTTCATCGAAGTTCATGGCATAAACATGTTCATCAGAGTTCAAGATACAGTTTAGATTCTAGAGTTTTCATGAAAAGAAAGTATCTAGTAGCATCAGTGTCCTTACAAATTGATGTGTTCATCAAATCAATTTGTGGACAGAATGCAGTCTCAAGTCAAGAGATGATCATCAGGTTCAAAAATGGTGACAACATTGTTGTGATTACTATATCTATAATATTATTACAGTTGCAGGGTTCCTCAAATGTCTGAGGGACTGTCCTGCCATACTGTGCTGCCTATGAGTTTATCCATGGTGGTACCAGGATATTAAAACACCGAGCCATGTGAAAACTATGAACAGCTGTGAACACTTGCATGACACAGTTTCTGACTGTTAGTTTTGGGGGTATATATTTTGTACTCAATTCCAAAAGATCAATTATTTTTTCATATTTTTAAAAGTAGTAAGTTGTTGATTTGGACTAAAATCTTTTTTTATGTATATGTATTAATATTTTTTATTGTATACTTCCAATTTAATCTTCTTTTAGTCAACTTAATAACTTTTCCCCCCAAGCGTTAAATGAGCTAATAAGGATATTTTCTTCCCGTCAAAAATCATAACATATGATGTTCATGAAATACTTCAAATTCCTTGAGAGAATATAGTCTCATTTTTATTCACAATTGTTAACAATGAAAGCATACTCACTATTATTAAAAGCTTATCTTCAGCCTAGAAGGGAAGAGGATTAAACTCATGGATTGTAAGAAACATGTAACAATCATCCATATTCCTTTTTTGGTAGATCTGTCAGGGTAGTGCCAGGGAACAGAATTTCCCTAGACGGTTCAAATAAAGAAACTTTAATGAAGGAACTTACAGAGGCTTGGGTAGGTTAAGAATAAACAAGATATGGTTGAGGCATCCAGAGAATAGCAACAGGAGAAAGCCTTTATCATCCCTAAAATTGAAGACACGTGGAGGAGTTACTGTGAGGAGCCCTATGAGAGTGTGAATCACCAGGTGGTAGCTATAGTTGAGGAGGCATAGCCACTGCAAAGATGTACTGGAGGAGGGAAGGAGCAGAATATACTCTCACCTTCAGACTCCTGCATGTTACCCAGTGATGGAACCCGATCTGAGGCCAACAGACAAGAGAGCCAGTCTGCAGGGATCAGCCACCCGGGGCACAGAATGTGCAAAGGAAGATGGAAAATGTATTTGGGGGTGGTAAATGGACTCTGTTAGAATGCCTTCATCAGTTCAAGTATTTTATAATACTGTGGTCAGTTGGTTCAGTTGCTCAGTTGTGTCCAACTCTTTGCAACTCCATGGACTGCAACACGCCAGGCTTCCTTGTCCATCACCAACTCCTGGAGCTTGCTCAAACTCATGTCCCTCAAGTGGGTGAGGCATCCAACCATCTTGTCCTCTATTGTCCCCTTCTCCTCCTATCTTCAACCTTTCCCAGCATCAGGGTCTTTTTCTAATGGGTCAGTTCTTCGCATCAGGTGGCTAAAGTATTGACCATAGCCAAATACTTAGTAAGGAGGACTAAAAGACAACCTAGACAGGGATTATTAAATTATTTGGTCTTAAGACCCCTTACAAGAAAAGAATTTGTGTTGGTTAAGTAATTGATACTTACTGTATTTTAAATTTGAACAGAAATGTAAAATATTTTATCAGCTCATATAAGAATAACAATCCATTACATATTAACATAAATAAGATTTTAAAAATTAAAGCTAAATAAATTAAATTAATAAATTATTTTCCAGAATAAAACAAAAATAGTGGGAAAGTATTATTGTTTTATGTCTTTCCAAATTTAATGCCTGGCTTCATAGAAGAAACTGAGTTCTCATACCTGTTTCTGCTTATAATCTGTTGTGATATGTTGTTTGACTGAAATATATAGAGAAAATTCAGCCTCAGTTGGAAAAGGGAGAACCTTGCAGACTCCTTGAATAGATCTCAAAACACCCAGGATTTCTCAGACACCACCTGATCTTCGTTAATCTTTTTCAGAGCACACTCTATATTATATATACCTTATGTATTTTTGAGGAGTTGCTGTAGGATAGGTGACTTTGAACCACATTGTATCTTTCTCTGCAATAACAAGATCTGCTGTTCTGGCTTGTCCGTTTTGGGCGTAGGCTAGTTATTGCCTTACTTTACTGAGTAAACACATCCAACTGTGAGATATGGTCTGATTCAGAGATGTGGACAAACTTTTTCATGTTCTGTTTTCACTGGAAGAATACTATGGTAAAATACTTTTGCCATTCTTAATTTCATTCTTAGTTATTTGATTGATATTTTGTTTGTTTGATGATCTTCCTGGAAAAATGGATACCAAAAGTCATTAGTAGGAAAATTGTGGGTTTTTTCCCCTTATGGAAATTTGACTTTAAAGAATTGAAATTATTTCAGAATAGAGTCCTTCTAAGGCCTAAATCTGTTTTGATTTTTAAAAATAACTTATTATGACTTCTCTTTTCTAGTGATTAGAGTTTCTTGATCTTTGCTTAACTCAGATTTATTTAGGTCTCTGTTGTTATTTCTATATTGAGAGTATAGTATCTTTATAAAATTTAACAAATTCATAAAATATATATATAAACCAAAGAGAATAATGTTCATAAAATGTTGCACATATAAACTTGTGGCATATGTGTTTTTATATAAACATGAAGGATTATCACTTAGGTTTTAATTGTATTACTGTAGTGACATCTCCACATCTCACAGTATTTGTGATTATCAGTATCAAAGGTTCTCTACCCTGTAGTACTTGTTATTGATAACATGCAGACACTGTCACAGAAATAAATCAGTTTTACATGGGATTAGTTTCTAATTAAGACAGATTTGCTATTTAAATTTAATCTGTTTTTCCCCCAAAGAAGATTAATGAAATATTTTTCTTCTTTCCCGAAGGAGCTACTGCTTTCTGGCATGCCAGAAATTGATGTGAGTGATTGGATAAAAAATACAGAATACACAAGTGGCTATGAAAGAGAAGATCCAGTTATTCAGGTAAAATCTCTCTGGAGCTTAGAATGAAGTTAAGTTTTGCCATTTAATCTTGTAAGCTTTTCAGCACTATTGAATGAAAACCTATATTAATTAACAAAGTAAAGTTTTTCCCTAAATTCTTCTCATGGGAATTCCATATGAAAGCTTTGTATGAAATCTTTTTTGATAAATGAGTTTCACAGAATAAAATGTTTTATGAATATTGCATATTGCTCTGGTACTAAGAAGCCTACAATTGCTCTGAAATGTAAGTTAAGTTTTTATTGTTGTTTTTAGTGGTTCTGGGAAGTTGTGGAGGATATTACTCCAGAGGAGAGAGTTCTTCTCTTGCAGTTTGTTACTGGCAGGTAAGAAGTGTTTTTATGATAATGTAAAAAGAATTTAATGTATTCCATTTCTAACTGATTAGAGATAAGCAACTCAGTGAATTATTACTCTGAATTGTCTGTTTCTCACCTCCTTTTCTATATTTTTAGACATTAAACAAAGGTTTATTTAGGCATTAAAGTTAAAATATATAGTAGTACCCAAAATATGTTTATTTAAGGTATAAAGAATTGTTCCTGTCAGAACTGTTAACATATATATTATTTTGTAACTTGGTAGTCTTTTCAATCTGTAAGTCAATAATGTAGTCAATAGTTGTTGCTGGGACAACACACACACACACACACACACAATACATATAATATGCATACACAGCATTTTTTCTTCAATTTTTGTCAGATTTTAATGTTTTAAGATTTGTGGCCTAAAAACTAATTTGTGATAACCGTACATTGAAAAGTGTACATTTGGAAACAATTAAACATCATCAGTGTTAGAAAACTAAATGATTTAAATCTCTCTTAACTTATAGTTCTGAAAGATGTAAAAGAAAGATGTGATTTTTCATTCTTGATAACTTAGAATTTCATCTGTATCCTTCTAAATGTAGTTCACTTTTTTCATTATAAATTTGCATGGTTCGTCTAAGAAAATTGGAACATAGAAAACTAAACGAAATAAGAAAAACCATCACTTGCCAGAAACAGCCATTATAAATAATTTGATATATTTATTTTTCACTACCTGTTTTAAAAGCATAGTGTGAATGTAAATCTATATTACATATATATAACTTAAAGTCCATTGTTTTATTTTTTTAATTTTATTTATTTTTCTGCACTGCATTTTAGTTGTGGCATCCAGGCTGTTTGATTTTTGTTGCACCATGCAGGTTCTTCAGTTGTAGCCTATGGGATCTAGTTCCCCAATCAGG
This sequence comes from Aepyceros melampus, assembly GCA_006408695.1. Classification (NCBI taxonomy): domain Eukaryota; kingdom Metazoa; phylum Chordata; class Mammalia; order Artiodactyla; family Bovidae; genus Aepyceros; species Aepyceros melampus. The sequence goes on from SJXQ01003548.1 coordinate 449,045, forward strand.
AATTGAACCCAGGCCCTCTGCATTCAGAGCACAGAGTCTTTGCCATTGGACCACCAGTGAAGTTCCCACTGTTTTATTTTTAAAGTAGTTTGTAACCATTGTAGAAAAATGGAGAATATAGATAGGAGAAAATGAAAATCCCTCTAAATAATTAAACTGTTCACATTTAACACTATTAATATTTTGCTGTATTTTTTAGTTTTTTAAGTATATAGTTAGAAAAATAGTTGGAGTTACAATGTATACCTAATTTTATTATTATTATTATTTTTTACATTAGTATCATTACTTATTTATTTTCCAAGTCTCCTGACCTGATAGTAGCTGACAAATGAACACCCCTTAGGACACATGAACCGAGAAATGAGTGACATAGAATCAAGTAGCTGATGATGAAGAGCTCTGGAGAGAGAAGCTGATGTTCTAGTGCCGGGAACTTCCCTGCCGCCAACTCTCCCTCCAATCTTGGGAAAATGTCTTGAGTTTCTTCTTTTTTACTCAGGATTACTTTCCAAAGGGGATTATAAATCTCTGCTGGTTATTGCTCAGGATGAAGGTTAGGATCAAATGAGATAATGTGACTTTGTAAATTATAAAAAGCCATAAAACCTTAATAATAATATTACCATTATTGCTATCACGAATTCTATTGAGGAGAAGTGTTGGAATTTTCCTTCTTAGGCCAAATGTCTTAAAGGTAGCAACAGGCTAGGTTGGGCTTTAGTTTGTCCATGGTGAGTGACCTCTCTGGGTTTTCTCTTTCACTTTTCATGAACCATAACAGCCCATGTCTTCATATGCTTGGCCTCAGCTGACTCCTCCCCAAAGCTTCCTTCACATGCATGCATCTCATCTACCAAAAAATGTTCCTTGTGGTTCAGAGTGCCTCAGCTGAAGCTTTCCCCATTACAGTTGTTTACTTTCTCTGTAAATGTTAGGTTTTATGGTGAACTGTGGCTTTGGAGATACAAAAGCTCCATCTTGACTTATTTGGGATAGGCTTTCCAAGAAAACAAAGCCTGTGAGTCTGAGGAACACTGACCCTAGTATGTTCTGTGCAGTCCTTTTTATCCTTCCCGCTGTGGGCCAGGAAGGCTGTCATTTATCCATCTGGGTGTTGTTCAGTTGCTCAATTGTGTCTGACTTTTTGCGACTCTATGGACTGCAGCACGCCAAGCTTCCCTGTCCTTCACCATTTCCCAGAACTTGCTCAGACTCATGTCCATTGAGTCAGTGATGCCATCCAACCATCTCGTCCTTTGTCATCCCTTTCTCCTCCTGCCTTCAGTCTTTCCTGGCATCAGAGTCTTTTCCAATGAGTCTGCTGTTCGCATTGGGTAGCCAAAGGATTGGAGCTTCAGCCTCAGAATCAGTCCCTCCAGTGAATATTCAGGATTGATCTCCTGTAGGATTGCTGGTTTGATCTCCTTGCAGTCCAAGGGACTATCCATCTGGGGCTTCCAGTTAATCCTTTACTTGCTTCAGATATTCAGGGTCCTTTTCTATGCTCCTTTCTTTCTAGACTAAGAAGACGGATTGATGCATTTGTGTCCTGTTTTACAAGAGGGGAACACAAATACCATGTTTATTGGGAGAGGCCCTTTGGGATCAGATAGACCAATGAAATGGGCTTGCAGGTACCACAGCTACTGCTGCTGTTTCCGAGGGACATGGTGCCCTGTCTCCTTGTAGTTTCATTCCTCAGGGGAAAGGAGAGGCATTAGATGACCTTATTCAGGTCACTTGTAGTGTGACATTCTTTTTTTATTATTATTAAATTTATTTATTTTAATTGGAGGCCAATTACTTTACAATATCGTATTGGTTTTGCCATATATCAACATGAATCTGCCATGGGTGTATATGTGTTCCCCATCCTGAACCCCCCTTCCACTTCCCTCCCCATACCATCCCTCTAGGTCATCCCAGTACACCAGCCCCGAGCATCCTGTATCGTGCATCAACCTGGACTGGCGTTTCGTTTCACATAAGATATTATACAAGTTTCAGTGCCATTCTCCCAAATCATCCCACACTCGCCCTCTCCCACAGAGTCCATAAGACTGTTCTTTACATCTGTGTGTCTTTTGCTGTCTTGCATACAGGGTTATTGTTACCATCTTTCTAAATTCCGTATGTGTGCGTTAGTATACTGTATTGGCGTTTTTCTTTCTGACTTGCTTCACTCTGTATAATAGGCTCCAGTTTCATCACCTCATTAGAACTGATTCAAATGTATTCTTTTTAATGGCTGAATAATACTCCATTGTGTATATGTACCACAGCTTTCTTATCCATTCGTCTGCTGATGGACGTCTAGGTTGCTTCCATGTCCTGGCTATTATAAACAGTGCTGCGATGAACATTGGGATGCACGTGTCTCTTTCAATTCTGGTTTCCTCGGTGTGTATGCCCAGCAGTGGGATTGCTGGGTCAAAGGCAGTTCTATTTCTAGTTTTTTAAGGAGTCTCCACACTGTTCTCCATAGTGGCTGAACTAGTTTGCATTCCCACCAACAGTGTAAGAGGGTTCCCTTTTCTCCACACCCTCTTTTGAATAGCAGCCATTCTGACTGGTGTGAAATAGTACCTCATTGTGGTTTTGATTTGCATTTCTCTGATAATAAGTGATGTTGAGCATCTTTTCATGTGTTTGTTAGCCATCCGTTATGTCTTCTTTGGAGAAGTTTTTTGGCCCATTTTTTGATTGGGTCGTTTATTTTTCTGGAATTGAGCTGCAGGAGTTGCTTGTATATTTTTTAGATTAATTCTTTCTCAATTGCTTCGTTTGCTATTATTTTCTCCCATTCTGAATACCTAATTTAAAAGAATAAATAAAATGAATTAGTCACAGATTATAGACTAAAAATATGAAACAAAATCTTGTCAGTTTTTTGTTTATTTGGCTTCTTACTGCCAAGAAATACCTAGATAGTTCAGTAATTTAATAAAGAGTTTAAAATTATTTTTTATATGTAGGAAGGTTAGACTAAAATTTTATAAAATCATCTCTCATCTCAGTCTCTGAATGTAATCTATTTTGGTTATTCTTCCAGAGTTTTTCTGACATTTACAAATTTTTACTTTTTAAAAACATTGTTCCTCTTTTATAACTTTTGAATTTAACAATATATTGTTTAAAATGGATTCATTTATAGATCTAATTTTTTAAATGGCTGTCTATTCTTAAATCTATTGACCTCTCAGCCATGAAGAGATACCTCACGTCCAAGGTAAGAGAAACCTAAGTAAGAGGGTAGGCACTAAGAGAGGGCATCAGAGGACAGACAACACTAAAACCACGATCACAGAACACTAGCCACTCTGATCACATGGACCACAGCCTTGTCTAACTCAGTGTGAGACATGCCATGTGGGGCCACCCAAGACGGACGGGTCATGGTGAAGACGTCTGACAGAATGTGGCCCGCTGGAGAAGGGAATGGCAAACTACTTCAGATTCTTGCCTTGAGAACCCCATGAACAGTATGAAAAGGCAAAAAGACAGGACACTGAAAGATGAACTCCTCAAGTCGGTAGGTGCCTGATATGCTACTGGAGATCAGTGGAGAAATAACTCCAGAAAGATTGAAGGGATGGAGCCAAAGCAAAAACAGCACCCAGTTGTGGATGTGACTGGTGATAGAAGCAAGGTCCAGTGCTGTAAAGAGCAACATTGCATAGGAACCTGGAATGTTAGGTCCATGAATCAAAGCAAATTGGAAGTGGTCAAACAGGAGATGGAAAGAGTGAACATCGACATTCTAGGAATCCATGAACTAAAATGGACTGGAATGGGTGAATTTAACTCAGGTGGCCATTATATCTACTACTGTGGACAGGAATCCCTAAGAAGAAATGGAGTAGCCATCATAGTCAACAAAGAGTCTGAAATGCAGTACTTGGATGCAATCTCAAAAATGACAGAATGATCTCTGTTCATTTCCAAGGCAAGCCATTCAATATCATGGTAATCTTTGCTAATGTGTGAGATGAGTATAATTGTGTGGTAGTTTGAGCATTCTTTGGCATTGCCTTTCTTTGGGATTGGAATAAAACTGAGCTTTTCCAGTCCTGTGACCACTGCTGGTTTTCCAAATTTGCTGGCAATAGAGTTCAGCACTTTCACAGTATCATCTTTTAGGATTTGAAATAGTTCAACTGGAATTCCATCACCTCCACTAGTTTTGTCTGTAGTAATGCTTCCTAAGGCCCACTTAATTTCACATTCCACGACATCTGGCTCCAAGAAAGTGATCACAACATCGTGGTTATCTGGGTCATGAAGATCTTTTTTGTATAGTTCTCCTGTGTATTCTTGCCACCTCTTCTTAGTATCTTCTGCTTCTGTTAGGTCCATACCATTGCTGTCCTTTATCGAGCCCATCTTTGCATGAAACCTTCCCTTGGTATCTCTAACTTTCTTGAAGAGATCTCTAGTCTTTCCCATTCTATTGTTTTCCTCTATTTCTTTGCATTGACACTGAGGAAGGCTTTCTTATCTCTCCTTGCTTTTCTTTGGCACTCTGCATTCAAATGCATTCTCATTATGTCAGGTAACATTTAAAAAAATGCATCCGATGTAAATCTCTGGAAAGATAAGTGTAAAGAATTTTCTAGTTTTCCCACTGTGTAAAAGAATACAAAACAAAAACGTTTTGAGCCTAGATATTTTTCGCAGACAAGGAAATCATTTTGGATTCCACATAAAAGCCTCTGTTGCATGAATTAATCAAGTAAACCATTTATTCAGCAAATATTTAATGAATGTCTGCTAGATACTATTCATTTTTATAATTCAAAATATATCTATTTCAAAGATTTTTCTTGCATGGTTAAAACTTACTAGATATGAACTCTTAGTTCCAGGGTCCCACATGGTGGATTTGCTAATATCATGGGTGGAAGTGGATTGCAAAACTTCACAATTGCTGCTGTTCCATATACTCCAAATCTCTTACCTACTTCAAGCACATGGTATGTTAAATTGGTTTATTTAAAATCACTGTGAATTTCTGATTAATTTTAAATAATCAAAGGTCTGACTGCTTACTGCTTCATTGAGAGGAAAATCTCAGCAGTTATCTCTGTTCATTTTGTAATCACTGGTAAATAAAGAACTATATAGTAATAGTTTCTTACCTTCCGCTTTGTAGGTAGGAAAATGTTTGAGGAAACTACCTACTTATATTCTGTGTGTGCATGAGTGCTAAGTTGCTTCAGTAGTGTCTGACTCTTAGCGACAGTATGGACTGTAGCCCTCCAGACTTCTTTGTCCATAGGATTCTCCAGGCAAGAATACTGGGGTCGGTTGCCTTGCTCTCCTCCAGGGTATCTTCCCAACCCTAGGACCAAACCCAAATCTCTTATGTCTCCTGCATTGGTAGGTGGGTTCTTTACCACCAGCGCGACCTGGGAAGCCCCACCTATACTCTGATTGAATACATATAGTTCAAATATCACTAAAGTTACACTGTCATAAGTATCACTGAGTTACACTATCTTTCAAACTTAAATTGCCCTATTGCTTATTTATTTTAGACTGGAGGGAGCTTATTTTGGTCTGGTAATTTGCATACTAAAGGAAACTGCAGTGCAGCAGGGTTTGGTGTTTTTTTTTTCCCTTTTTAAATACTACTTCAGGGTTTTCCAATTTGAATGCAAATTTGAGAGGATGGTTTTATGTTAATTTTGAGTAGTGTTTTCACTTCTAGACAAAACAATAAAATATTTCAGAGCTTTCCTATTTAATAGTGGTATATTTTTCTTTTAAAGCATCAACATGCTCAAGTTACCTGAATACCCAAGCAAAGAAATACTCAAGGACAGGCTTCTTGTGGCGCTACATTGTGGCAGCTATGGTTACACAATGGCATAATGAAGTCTGGAAAATTCATCTGACTGCTGATGAGCAATTCAGAGTGGCAGAAGTAATTTAGGAAACTGTCAACAGAAAAGCAGCCCAAATGCAGCCCATAGGCGGGGCTGATGTTTAAAATTCATAAAGGATCAGGTTTTCTTTTTTTCTCTCTCACTTTCCCTTTTATGTTTTCTCAGTTTGTGATACAATTAGAAAATATAAAATCACAGTAGTCTTCATTTCAAAAATAGTAATTGAAAATAATAGAAACTGTCCTTTTTCACATTTCTTTAATCTTATCCAAGAGTGTGTTAAGGCAGCACCTATTCTACATTCCACATCTCCTATGTAACTTATGTTAAAAAGGTGTTGTCTCTTTATTTTTCTATATAATAAATTGTATTAGGACATCCAGCCTGGTATGTCCTATTGCATGTAAAGTGCCGTTTATATTTTGGAAAACTACTGTATAGAATGGGTTAATTTACATTGTATATAAAGCCACAAATATGTATTTTCCCATATTGAATCTATATTGCAATGATGTTTTTTAGCTTTTCAATATTTTAATATGTAAAGTTTAGACTGATGTGACTAATAAACAGCTGATAAAATGACATCTGATTTATATATTAAAGCTCTTGCTGTATTGTATGAATTATTGTTCAAAGTTATTCTTATATTTTGTTTTAATTATGTTTAGATAAAATTAAAATATATTTTACGATGTTTCTTTTCATTACTATGGATTTATCTGTGAACTCTAGTGTCACATTTGAAAACATAATCCAGTGTGCAGATTACAATTTAAGTATGTAATTCTTCCTTAAATTTGCTTTGTATGATTAAAATGTTGAATTCAAGTGATATATACCTAATATAAAGCATTGGATTTTAAATTTTAGGGTGGGCTAATCAGTTTTCTTTTGAAAAGACACATTTGAATAGTTACAGCATAACTTTTAGTGGGGAAGCAGGCACACTCACTCTGACATTCAAAAATATAAATGAGGAATTTGTAATGTTTAGGGGCAGGAGGAGAAGGGGATGACAGAGGATGAGATGGCTGGATGGCATCACCGACTCGATGGACGTGAATTTTTGAGTAAACTCCGGGAGTTTGTGATGGACAGGGAGGCCTGGCGTGCTGCGATTCATGGGGTTGCAAAGAGTCGGACACGATTGAGTGACTGAACAACTGAACTGAACTGAACTGATGGCCTTGCCTCTGGAAACTAAAAACAGACTATCCAGTAGCATCGTTATTGGTAAAATGACTCATATGCATATTTTCTCATATATATGCAAACACAGCAGCCACTGTAGTTGTGACAAATATTGACAATGTATATATCAACATAGACAAAATGTATATATGTGTATATAGGCTTATATGTTGAAGAAAGCTTTGCTTTTCTAAGTTATAAAACTTCTTTAATACATGCTTTTGGTCCTCTTCCATTATTGTTGGTTTTTTTAATGTTAAGAAAACATCTTTCAACAGATTACATTAGAAACAAGGAAATCTCTTAAAATTACTAGTAGCTCTAAAATTAGCATTCAGATGATTTATTTACAATAAATGAAGCTAGTAGTTTTTAAAACATTGGGTTTTGAAATTATTGTACAAGAGGTCATTGCCTTCTAACTTCAAATAGGTTATTTAATATGTTGTTTATAATTTTAGATTTATAAACATTTATTTCTGTTTATAATCATACATCAGCTTTGTCAGGCTGGTCCTTTTGCAAGTATTTATGGAGAGGAGATAATAGAACATTTAAAATCTCATGGTTTTATGTGCATGAATTTGAATATTTTTATATAGAGCTTGCAATTTTAGGGTTTGTTCTTTTACATTATCTTTAGTTTCTAAACTTTTAAGAATTTAGTTAATACCAAAAGGTTTTATATGGATTAAAATTCCTATTTAAACTAGAGGCAGCAGGTCTCTAATTTATTCTGTTTCCACAGTTTCTTCTGTAAGTAGATGAATATGTTGAATGCAAGTATAAAAAAGTGATTAGAGATTTTCTTCCCCTTTGGGTAAAAGTTTACACTAATAGGAAAATAACTCTTACAACATGTGGGAGTTTCATATAAGGAAGAAAACAGAGAAATACAGCATTTTACAGAAATGAAACTAGAAGGCAAAGGAGCATATTGTAGGAAACTGACTAATGAAAACATCTGGGCAAGAGTAATATTATTGATATTATCATTATATCTATAATATGATTAACTTAAAATAAGTCTAATTAAAGTTATTTGAGAGGATAGTGACCACATAGTTAATAAAAACCATCTTCTAATTCATCTAAAAACAAAAGGTAATATAATCTTAATGAAATCTGTGCTAAGCACAGCAAGTTGTGGTGATGTCTATGTTGGCTTTGGTGGCAGAATGATAGCTTTAAACATAGGTTATGTGTTGGAGGCTCACAGATAATTCCCACTCACACATGTGTTTTGTTTGTCATGCCAATTCTAAATGTTGAATAAGTTTTCAGCATTTTAAAAAATCAGGAGATTTCACTTAGAAGTCAGTATTTTTGACTTTTGAGAAATCAGATAATTTAACGGGCAGAGATTCCCTAGAAGGCATTAGTAGTAGGCTGGAATTGAGTAAAAGTCACTTCTTGGAATGCTGAACATGGTCTCCAGTTTGCCATTTTCTTACCCCAACCTGCTTCATTATTTTCCTGGACATGATGGCATTGGAGTTTGCTTAAAAAAAAAACTGTGTTGGTTAGAAATGTTCTCTTGGAATAGAAAGTGAAACAAATTCTTTGGAAGGCAATTTGGCAATATCAGACTTTTAAAATGTACACAAGTCTTTGACTCAGTTCTACATCTAAGACTTCATCTGTGGAGATACTTGTACACATATACAACATTTGTACAAGAATGTTCACTGAAGACTTGTTCATTATAGAGAAAAATGGAAATAAATATCAGTAAGGGGTTGCTAATTGTGGTATATCTATACCAATAGAATATTAATTCACATTTACAAAGAATGAAATGGATGTGTACATCTGATACATAAATGTTTAAGTTCATTAAATGAAATAAGATGTATCAAAGTGCTGTAAATATTAGTGTGTAAATACCGTATATATATATATATATATATATATATATATATATATATATATAGGGTTATATGCAAGAAAAGTTTCTGGGCCAGAGACATGCTATATCTAGGAAAGCATAAGATGGGATGAAGACTTTTTCACTATATAAAGTTTTTATCCTGTTTGTCTAAATCACAGTTCAGTTCAGCTGCTCAGTTGTGTCTGACTGTGCAACCCCATGGACTACAGCATACCAGGCCTCCCTATCCATCACCAACTCCTGGAGCTTACTCAACTCATCATAGAGTCGATGATGCCATCCAACCATCTCATCCTCTGTTGTCCACTTCTCCTGCTTTCAATCTTTCCCAGCATCAGGGTCTTTTCAAATGAGTCAATTCTTTGCATCAAGTGGCCAAAGTATTGGAGTTTCAGCTTCAGCATTAGTCCTTTCAATGAATATTCCGGACTGATTTCCTATAGGATGGACTGGTTGGATCTTGCAGTGCAAGGGACTCTCAAGAAACTTCTCCAACACCACAGTTCAAAAGCCTCAATTCTTTGGCGCTCAGCTTTCTTTATAGTTCCAACTCTCATATCCACCATAGCTTTGACTAGATGGACCTTTGTTGGTAAAATGTCTCTGCTTTTTAAATGCTGTCTAGGTTGGTCATAGCTTTTCTTCCAAGGAGCAAGCATCTAAATCATAAGCCTGTGTTATTTTCTATATGATATATGTATTACATGTTCAGTATCATAAGAGAAATCTCAGTAGTAGGTTTTATTGAATCTATAAAATGCCACAGCAATAGTGATAAGTAATATTTTAATAATCATAAAACATTTTATAAAAGATTAAAATATCCTAATTAAATTCTTTTCCTAACAAAGTCAAAGAAAGGAATGCCTCCTTGCCCACAAAGCTATGTTTCCATGTTGCCTGATAAACAGCACTGTTTATAGCTCTCAAATTCTATTAGTTAAAAATTTATTTGAATTTACACCTCCCACCCTGATTTTTTTTTTTTTTTTAATAACAAGTGGTAGTTATTTATTATGGTAAAATATAGAAAGCATGGATTCTGGTAGACTGAAAAAAGCACTAAATTATACTGCCCAATAATTTGTATTTTCTTCTAATCTTTCTCAATGCATTTTTCCCATGGTTGAGTTCATAAAGGATATAGCATTTAGTATCTTTTTTATTTATTCATCATTTATTTTAAGCTTTTCCTATGTTATTACAGCTTATTTGTAAGCTTTTTAAAAATGATGGCACAATTTTTTTTTTTTTTTAATAACAAGTGGTAGTTATTTATTATGGTAAAATATAGAAAGCATGGATTCTGGTAGACTGAAAAAAGCACTAAATTATACTGCCCAATAATTTGTATTTTCTTCTAATCTTTCTCAATGCATTTTTCCCATGGTTGAGTTCATAAAGGATATAGCATTTAGTATCTTTTTTATTTATTCATCATTTATTTTAAGCTTTTCCTATGTTATTACAGCTTATTTGTAAGCTTTTTAAAAATGATGGCACAATATTCTGTCATATAGATGTTTCATAATTTACTTGACCAGATCTGTAAAAAAGTTAACTTAGATTTCTAATATTTTTTGCTTTTATAAATAAATAATAGGTGGCTTCTTTTAGCACTAGTTATATTCCAGGAGTAAGTAACATTTTCTGGGTTATTGGTTGAAATGTTTAAGTTGAAATGTTCATCAGTTGTTGTGTAGTTGTGGAATTACTGTTGGAAGGCTCAGGAAGGGGCTGTTGGAACAGAGAACCCTTAAGTAGGACTGATAGGATTGTTCCAAAAGCACAATTAGGGCTGTGTACCCTCCCAGAGTGTGAAAGGGTTAGAGCTAGAAGGCTGTGACAAAGGTAAATTAGTTTTAATAATTGCTCACTTCCAGTCTTCTCCCCAAGAACAGGGAAGGAAATTCATCTTGTATGTGACACAAGACCCAGTCTCAGGATCTGGAACTTAAGCATTTGTTATATAGTTCAGCTACATCAAGGGTCACTTACGTGCTTATGTGTTAAACTAGAAACCTAGCTTCCATTTATAAGACTTCCCAAACATGGACTCACGGCTTTTTTGGAGTGCAACCCTTTTGTCAATTGGAGAATGTGTAATAGTTGTCTTTGTGAGTGGGCATTTAGCTAATAGCAAAATTTCAGTTATTTTCATCACAAAATTTAGGCATATCCATGTGTACCTATGGTCACAATTGCTTTTTCATGTGAAACATGCTCGGTTTCCTATGTACTTTCACACTTGTTAGGCAACAAAACATACTTTTAAGGTTAACAGTGGTAACATAAATCCCAACTTTGCAGTTTGATTTAAGATAGTTTAATGTGGACAAGATTCTGTTAGCATGTCTTTTGTGAAATTCTTAGGTCTTGGGTTATGGTTACCTGACTATTGGTCTGGTGTAGATTGGCATAAATTTGTTTAATTTATAACTAGTCCTTTCATTTTACAGATGAGAAAATTAGAGACTGGAGAGGTGATGACTTAAGCCTTCATGGCTACTTAATCAAGCTAGAATTTAGAACTTAGATTTTCTGATTTTTAGTCCGGTAGGTTTTCTTTTACTCCATGCAGTCTCTTTATGACATAACTGCATTATAAAAAGACTCTTAGAAAAACACCTGCAGCCTACTAATAGTCATGTAAGACAAGCCTGTTGGGAAACTATAACTTAATAAGCTGATAGTTAAGAATGATTAATTGGACTATATTTCTTCTCTCCTACTGTGCCACAATAAGCGAGGGTGGGTATTTTACCATCTCAAGATGAAAAAGAACAGATGTATTGTCAGATCGTAGATCATGGGTAGTCATTAACTTTTATTATCTTTATAAAAGTGTTCAATTTCAAGCATACTTGGTGCTTGGAAAGACATTGTGCATCTAATGTTGCAAAACCATTAAAACCATAAACTGAGAATATAATGACTATAATGGTATATTCATGTGAGTGAATCAAGTCTAGCTGAGTGAAATGGAGGGGAAGAAGTCCTAGGTGGGTGCTGGTTACATGGTTAGTGGAGAAAACTCTTTAAAACAATTCAACAAATTCCCTTAAATGCCTTCTATGTATTTAGTACTGGTTTAGGGACAGTGACCAGGCCACTCCCCTCAAAATAAAATGAATTTGGGCAGATGGAAGGCCTACTTGGTGAGGTTTTAAAACTGTGGCATGTGGCATATGATAAGGGTAAAAACCAGTTACAGAAAGTATTAGTGAGGAGAAGAGGAGATTGATATAGACTGAGTGTCCAAGGCAGCTTTAAGCATCTGCTCTAATTGAATTGTCAAATTGCCCTCTAGATTTGGAGACAAATGATTAGCCTGTTGGTTGAGCAAATAGGTGAAAATGTTAAAATGATAAACTTAGAGTGAAATAAAACTAATGTGTGCTAGTGAGTTTTTCTAAAGTTTTTCATTATTATTGGCTTGCTCAGTTCTGTGTTCTGATTATTCACTGAGAATTCTGATCTAGTGGCTTCATGATTTGAAGGCTATTGTGTCTCGTTGTCTATGTTTTTCTGAGAAGAGTGGCAATATCTGACTTTTTGAACAGCTTATTGTAAAAGTGGGGAAGAGTTCTTAAAGTGGTGGCTAATACAGTATTCAAGTAAAATTAATATTGTCATTCAAATTCCAAATTTCTAAAACAGTATGGAGGTTCCTCTAAACAGTATGGGCTTCCTTGGTAGCTCAGAGGTTAAAGTGTCTGCCTGCAATGCGGGAGACCTGGGCTTGATCCTGGGTCGGGAAGATCCCCTGGAGAAGGGAATGGCAACCCACACCAATATTATTGCCTGGAGAATCCCATGGGTGGAGGAGCCTGGCGGGCTACAGTCCATGCGGTTGCAAAGAGTCGGACACGACTGAGCAACTTCACTTTATGGAGGTTCCTCAGAAAATTAGAGTTACTATATGGTCCACCAGTTCCAGTTCTGAATAGTTATCTGAAGGAAATGAAAATACTTGAAAAGAAATCTGCACCTCCATGTTCTTCTGCAGCATTATTTACAATAGCCATGATATGGTTGCATAAGTGTCCATAGGTGGATAAATGGATGAGGAGAATGTGGTACATGTATGAATGGAATATTCTTCAGCCATAAAAAGGAAATCTTGCCATTTGTGACAACATGGATGGACCTTGAGTGTGCTATGCTAAGTGAAGTAAGTCAGAAAGATGAACATCATATGATCTCAATTACGTGTGGAATCTTGAGAAACAGAACAAGTTCTCAGAACAGATTGGTGGTTGCAAGAGGTAGGAGGGTAGAGGGTGGATGAAATGGGTGAAAAGAGTCAAGAAGTATAAACCTAAAGTAAATAAATCATGGAAATGTAAACCATTACATTGATCACATTTAAGTATTATGATTAAGATTACATTAACCACTTGGTGATTACAGTTCATAATTACTGCATATTTGAAAGTTGCTAAAATAATCAATCTTAAAGTTTTTGTAGTTATGTTACAAAAATATGACAGATATTAACTAGACTTACTGTGGTGATCATTTTGCAATATATACAAATACTGAATTGATATGTTTTACATCTGAAACTAACATGTCAATTATATCTCAGTTTTTAAAAAGATAGCTATGGAGTGAAGTAACCCAGAAAGAAAAACACCAATACAGTATACTTACACATATATATGGAATTTAGAAAGATGGTAATGATAAACCTGTACGCGAGACAGCAAAAGAGACACAGATGTATAGAACAGCCTTTTGGACTCTGTGGGAGAGGGAGGGATGATTTGGGAGAATGGCAGTGCAACATGTATGATATCATAAGTGAAATGAATCGCCAGTCTAGGTTCGATGCAGGATGTAGGATGCTTGGGACTGAGGCATGGGGATAATCTAGAGATGGTGTGGGGCGGGAGGGGGGAGGTGGGGGTCGGGATTGGGAGTTCATGTACACTCGTGGCCGATTCAGGTCAGTGTATAGCAAAACAAATACAGAATTGTAAAGCAAAACAAACTAAAAAATAAATCTAAATAAAAGATAGCTATGGACTAGAAAATTGGGAATTAATAAACATGAAAAAAACAGTTAAATATAAAATTTCATATTTTGCTTTAAAAAAAAAAGTTGAAAATATAGGGAACATATGGCTTGAAAGTAATTAATGAGGGGGAAACTACCCTGAGAATTTTCGATGACTACTAGCTAGCTTCATAGAAGCCAATACTGTAACATGAATGAACGAATACATAGTAAGGTATCAATGCATTGCTGCTACTGCTGCTAAGTCGCTTCAGCCGTGTCCGACTCTGTGCGACCCCATAGACGGCAGCCCACCAGGCTCCCTCATCCCTGGGATTCTCCAGGCAAGAACACAAGTGGGTTGCCATTTCCTTCTCCAATGCAGAAAAGTGAAAGTGAAGTCACTCAGTTGTGTCTGACTGTTAGCGACCCCATGGACTGCAGCCTACCAGGCTCCTCTGTCCATGGGATTTTCCAGGCAAGAGTACTGGAGTAGGGTGCCATTGCCTTCTCCAATCAATGCATTAATAACCGTATTCATTTCTTGCCAAAGAGAAGTAGTAGGCATACTGTTGTTTTCTTTTCAGGCCATATATGGAGTGTATGTCCAGGGTTTCTCAACCTTGATACTACTGATATTTTGTATACTTGTAGGGGGCTGTCTTGTGCAGTGGAGGATGTTTAGCAGCATTCCTGGCCTCTACCTGTGGGCTTCCCTGATGGCTCAATGGTAAAGAATCTGCCTGCAATGTGGGAGACATGGGTTCAATCCTTGGATCAGGAAGATACCCTGGAGAAGGAAATAGCAATCCACTCCAGTATTCTTGCCTGGAAAATCCTATGGACAGAGGAGCCTGGCAGGCTACAGTCCATGGGGTGGCAAAAGAGTAAGACATGATATAGCAACTAAACAAAACTGGCTCTACCCACTTTGTTGTGGTTCAGTCACTCAGTTGTGTCTGACTCTTTGCAATCCCTTGGACTGCAGCATGCCAGGTTTCCCTGTCCCTCATCATCTCCCGGAGTTTGCTCAAACTCATGTCCATTGAGTTGGTGATGCCATCCAACCATCTCTTCCTCTGTTGTCCCCTTCTCCTCCTGCCTTCAGTCTTTCCTAGCATCAGGGTCTTTTCCAGTGAGTCGACTCTTTACATCAGATGGTCAAAGTATTGGGGCTTCAGCTTCAGCATCAGTCCTTCCCATGAATATTCAGGGTTGATTTCCTTTAAGACTGATCATACATGAGGTATGATCTCCTTGCAGTCCAAGGACTCTCAAGAGTCTTCTCCAACACCACAGTTTGAAAGCATCAATTCTTTTTTATTTCTTTTGCTCAGCTTTCTTTATGGTCCAACTCTCACCTCCACATGACTACTGGAAAAACCATAGCTTTGACTATACAGACCTTTGTTGGCAAACTAATGTCTCTGGCTTTTTAATTTGCTGTCTGGGTTTGTCATAGCTTTTCTTCCCAGGAACAAGCGTCTCTACCCACCAGATGTCAGTAGTATCTGTCCCTGGGTCATGACATTCAAAAATGCCTGCAGATGTTGCCAATTGTCCCATGGGAGGCAAAACTGCCTCTAGCTGAGAACCACTGAGCTGGAGATGCCTCTGCAGACAGCTACTTTCACTTTCAAGGGGCACTTGGATGTGGTGACATCTGACTCTAAGGTTGGCTCCTTTAGGGTGGGGCTGCTTTGATTCTGCTAGGCATCTGGGTGCACCACCAACCCAGGATCATTCTAAACCCTAGTCCTACCTTGACATTTCTTTGATATCACTGCAATGGTGTGAATTTGGACTAGAAGGCCAAATGAAGGTCTGTTTTGTGGTTCCAAATTCTCAGGAAAGGCTTTTTCCTCTGCTACTAGCACTGCTGCTGCTGCTAAGTCACTTCAGTCGTGTCCAACTCTGTGCAGTCCCATAGACGGCAGCCCACAGGCTCCACTATCCCTGGGATTCTTCTGGCAAGAACACTGGAGTGGGGTGCCATTTCCTTCTCCAATGCATGAAAGTGAAAAGTGAAAGTGAAGTCGCTAAGTTGTGTCCGACTCTTCGTGATCCCATGGACTGCAGCCTACCAGGCTCCTCTGTCCATGGGATTTTCCAGGCAAGAGCTACTAGCACTAGGGAATGAGAAATTATAAATAGGGTTTCTTATCTGTGATGGAGGAGGCAGTGGATCTATGGGTCACTGAAGTCTCCTATTAGCCTTCCCATCTTGGTCAGACCCTGGACTTTGACTTATGTCTCCATCTTCACAACCCTATGAAATCAAAAGCAAGGTCCTCATGATTAGTTAACATCTGAGTTAAGATTGACTTCATGGTTCAGCTTGCCTCTCTAAGCTCACGTTTTCTTTTGATTTTAGGCACCTCAGTGTTCTTTACTTTCCTGCCAGCTTGTTAGGGTGTTAATTTTTTTTTTATTTGAGTTTATGTATCAATTTTGGGTGTTTTTCTGGGAGATAGTAAGTTGGAATGCCCATCTATGCTGTACTATGACCTGACATGAAAATATTATTGATTTTAGTATGAAAAATTAATGAAATTTCTCAGAATTCAGGAAGTCTTCCCTAATTCATCATTACTGCCACACAGTAACTGGAGCACCAGTGAGAGAATCAGTTTGCCTAGGCTGGAATCTTATTTTTAATATTTGCTAGCCGTGTGGTCACAGGTAAGTTAATCAACCCTTTGTTGCCTCACTCATCTCATCAGAACAGTACCTATTTAATGTAGCTATGATGAGAATTTAATAACTAACATAAAGCATTTAGAATAATGGAAAATATTAAGTGCTTGATATACATTAGTTATTTTTGGCCCTGCTGCGTGGCTTGCAGGATCTCAATCCCTCGAGTGAGGATTGAACCTGGGCCCTGGTGGTGGAAGTCCCAAGTCTAAACCACTAGGCCACAAGGGAGCTCCCTACCTCTTATTATGACCATTCTTTCATATACTTCTAGCCAATCTACTCTCTCATTGCCCTTTAACCTACGTGTCAATATTTTTCTTAAAGCTCTCTTCCAACTGTTAATAAGCGGAAGTCACTCTCAAAGAACACTTGTCCCATCACTTAGGGAGACTTTGAGAATTTTCAGCACTGCCCTCTGCCAAACCCCACACATTTACTGCTGCCTGCACATTTGTTCTCTGTTTCCTTCTCTAAAGTGTGGAAGGGCTCTCTGTAGGGAGCAGAGGGACTCGGACAGTGCCACCCTACTCAGGAACAGGACCCTCAACACTGCTATCCCCCCTTAACCCAGCTACTCTAGACTGACACCAGAACCAAAGCTCCAGTAACAAGATTTCCAGCATTGGGCAGACCTCAGAACTCGAGGTCATCAGATCCAGGTTTGAGTCAGCCCTGGGAGTTTACTAATGATGTAAATGATGCTACCATCTCTACCGACCTCCCAGCACTGTGATAATTAAACAAGAAAAAGTACTTAAAGATTTGGATAACTGTAAAGCCCTCAATTGGTACGAGCATTATTAAGAGTTTGGGAACCCTTGTTTAAAAGATAGGGAGTCATTAAAAGCACCAAGGCAAATATCTTGAGGAATGGAGCACACCACTGGTAGGTGCTTGTGAGGATAGTGGGTCATACGACATGAAGCCTGGTGGCTGTTGTATCATTAAGCATGAATTGACATCACCACACACGGGAGTGTACTCCTCCACCGGACCCAAAGCAGTGATCATTAACCTGTGCACAAGAGGCTAGAGTTTGTGTGTCAACACAGAGTTCTGCTGTATGTGCTTATTCCTCTAAGTACTTGTGACATACTATGTCAAGGGTTCAGCAGCTGAGTTTCACATAAGGCAGTGTGATTCATCGGGATTATTAGGATCCTCCAGGAATAACTTCCCTGAGTTGATTGCCTTTGACAGATCAGTTTGCTTAGATTAAAAAGCAATTGCTGCTGTCTAGTCAAATTTAAACACTTTGGCTAGAAGTAGCTGAACTCTAACTGTCCGTCTATAGAAACACCTTGATGTGAAAATTGCATCCACTGTAGTGAAGAGAAAACTGAGTTAGCAAATACTCTGGGGTATGGTTTTGTAATAATGTGAAGGAGTGTAAATGCCAAACAAAAGTGACCCTAGGCATATGCAAGGGAGGGAAGGGTACATTGCTTTTAATAGCAACTTTATCCGTGCCCAATGTACTGTGAAGGTGGTGACAGATGTGTGAGGTACAACTCTGATCACATTTGCACAACACTGACCACTGTTAGAACTGGAGGAGGAACGAGGCACGTTCTGGCTGAACAATGGAAAATATTTTGAGATATACGCAGGTGTCTCACAATTCCCCCTTTCTGAACATACCCCAGAATTTAATAGAAGAAACAATACTATCAAGAAAAAGAAACAGTAATATGCTAAGATTTACATCATCTTTTAAAAAGTGAGTGGAATATTGGACTTAAGTAAAATTTAAGCCTGATGTCTGAAATTACATCCCCAGCCTGCCTTAGCTGTAGATTAAAAAAAGAGGTTGAGATGACATTAAGCTGACATCCACTCTATCTCTGGTGAATCAGCAAAACAGAGTCCTGAAACAAGTGTGAGTGAGAGGAAAGTTTCACACACCCCATCCCTTTTATCACAGCTCTCTTTTATATTTAGGCTCCTTGGTCTCTTTGCATATGTAAGGTGATGGAGAGGAGGAAGAGATGAGAAGCCTGGCTTGATGGGCTCCTGTCTACTCTCTTAGCAGTTGAAGTCCCCTGAGAGTATAATCCTCACTTGGACCTAGGCTACAGAAAGCCTTGGTTATACAATTTTAATATTAGTGAATTTGTGGTGAATTTTTATCAACAAACAGCATCATTACCATGTTCATCTATTAGTACCTTTGGTCGACTTGCGTGACCATCATGATGACCTGAGTTTAGACCATTTTCATCATCCCAAAGAAACCCAAGTATCAGGAATCAATGACTCCACCTGCATGGAGGATAGTAAAGATCATCACAGTGCCAGTCACCAGGAAATAAATCTAAACACTGCCCACTGCATCTTGGTATCCGAGTTACCAAGGGAAACACAACACAGTCAAGTACTGGATGGAGCAACCGTTTCACTCACACAAGAAGAGAGGGAGCAAAATGAGCTCTTACAGGCTACTGGTCACTTCCAGTAGCTAGCGCTTCCCCAGCAGAACCTGACACCCGGTAATCGGCCTACACACAGCCATCTCCAGCCACATCAGAACCTCAATCCCTCCCCCGTGGGATCTGAAATACTTAACTGGGGGTGCACAGAGTAGAACAAAGGACATTCACCGAGTATGGGGAGAAGGTGGCCACGTGTTGGACGACAAGGACCAAATAGCAGAGCAGTTCTGGACACACTGGTCCGCCTGCAGCAGCGGCAGCCCCAGCCCTGTGCGTCCAGTCCATCCGCCACCTGGACTCCTCCAGCTCCGGTTACGCAGGCGCCCTGCGGGGAGGAGCCCGGGGAGGCCGAGTAAGTCCTGGTGTTAGCGTGGGGCCGGAAGCTTCTGGAAGCCACGGAAAGCCCAGGGGTGGACGACCCCCTCCTCACTGCTGCTGCTGGTGGCGCAGGGCTGTAGCACGTGCTCGGAGGGCTGCTCAGCAGCTCCATGGTCCCCGGTCCTCTGGGCGCTGTGCTCGGGGCATCGCGGGCGTCCAAGCGGCTGTGAGCTTCATTCGTTCACAACCGGCCAGGTGCACCTCTTACCCGGAGGGGCTCCCACGAGAGGGCGCTGCGCAGCTCCACGGCCGGCGGTCACGTGCAGGTGGGCGGCCAGCCAGCCAGTCTGCTGGCCCCGCACCCCAGCTGCTTGCCTAGGGCTCGGCACTCGTCAGGTGCCCGTGGCCCGCCAGCTTGTGCTCTGGTACCCTCACCGCCTCCACCTCCTGGCTCCGGCCGGCTCTGCACCTTAT
Organism: Aepyceros melampus; assembly: GCA_006408695.1. Taxonomy (NCBI): domain Eukaryota; kingdom Metazoa; phylum Chordata; class Mammalia; order Artiodactyla; family Bovidae; genus Aepyceros; species Aepyceros melampus. Next base: position 468,947 of record SJXQ01003548.1, read on the forward strand.
GAGCCACGGCTACCCATGCCTGGTAGTCCCTCTGGAGGGTGCTCTGTGCCCACGGCCTGGGCTTCTCGGCCTGGGCTTTCTCCTCTGGACTCGAAAAGGAAGCAGGCCAGGAGTGGATGACTGTGGCACGGTCCAGTCAGAGCCGCCACTGCTCTCTCTGTGGCAGGGTCCTGTCGGGCCCTGGCTCCCGGACTCTCAGTCCCTGGAGGGGCCACGGCCAGCCCGGCCCTGCTTGGCTTGGTGTGCTCCATCACGGGCAAGTCCCGGAACTGGAAGGTGTAGACCGCGATGGATACCAGCGTCATGTAGGCCCCTCCCGCTCCCAGAACGCTTTGAGCAGCTTTCACCGCAGGTGTGGAGTAGGCCTGGAAGAGCGAGAGGCAGAGCCTCGCTGGGACAGAGCCTTTCTGTGACCAAATGGCTGCGAGCCGCTCCCCCCAGGCTCTGGAGAATCATCGAAGACTTCGTAGGCTGTCTGCTGCGATGACCTCAGCTGCTGCGTTGACAGCCTTCACCTTCTTCAGCAGGTGCTCTTGGAGTAAACCAGCACAGCAGGAGCTAGAAGGTCAGAGTGTGCAGCCTCGGTGCCTGGGGCCAGGCAGCGGCAGGGGTGAGCTCCAGCCGGCCCTAGCTGCACAGGCTGAGGGGCCTCGGGGCGGGGCAGGTACATGGCCCACACGTAGCACAAGCCCATAAAGCAGGATGGAGGGAAAGCAGAATACGGCCAGTTGGTAGGAACTGCAGCCCTGTCTGGATGCGGCGCGGCAGGCCCAGAGCGGCAGCGCCAATGTCATCCAGCCCTGGTGGGTGATGTTCCACCCCATCCTGGCGATAAGGGCACACATATGCCACATGAGCTGACTCAGGCGGTGCAGTGGAGGTGTCTCTCTGGGTTCAGCCAGCCTGGGGCTGCTGGGTGGGATGTGGCCAGCCTGGTCATGCACAGTGCGGTGCGGTGCGGTCCTGTGTATCAGCTCCATAGGAATGGGCAGCGTATTCTGGGCGGCCTTCTCCTCTTTGGCCGCGTCAGCCCTGGCCTGGTCCATCTCCATCACCTCTTTCCCCTCCTCACCACTGGCCATGAATTTCCTCTGGTCCAAGGAGCTTCAGGAGGAGGTTCAGAAGCTCACTGTAAGACCTACTGGGCCCTGAAAGAGATCTTCAAGAGACTGCAGTTCAAGGTCATGGGTCTGGAGCCGATGAGCCTGGATGAAGATGATGCCTCAGCTCTCTTAGACACGATCAAGTAACTAGGACTGAATTCCCACCGCACATCTCTTTCAACAAGCACATAGGTGCTGGGGCCAGCAGGCTGCTCAGGACTGGGGCAGTAGACCTTTTAAATGGGTACGCAGATGTCCTAAGGTGAGCTTGGTGTGCGTGCATGTTCAGTCGCTTCAGTTGAGTCCAATTCTTTGCAACCCTATGGACTGGAGCCCACTAGGCTCCTCTGGGAGGACCAAAACCTTCTGTAGGGAAGAGAGGCAAAACTTCCCTTGATCTTGATGTTCCATATGAATACAGACCATGAAAGTGGAGCCTTGTGATCCTGCTGACCTTTTGCATTGTAAGTAGGAGATGTCAGAAGAGTTACCAGAGGCATAACTGACTTGTGGCAGCCAAGTGTTCAGAGCTATGCTGCTCTTCCATCCTTCGATGTTGGCCCTTATCATCGTGAAGCACAGTTCATCAAAGGTCAGATTGTTCACCCTAACAGAGAATGTGAGCTGGAATTTCACAGTGGAGAGACAGGTTAGTTTCACCCTACTGTTGATATGTTGTTGCCATGGTGATGCTGATTAGTTTAAGAGGAACCACCCAGTTATTTTAAATAAACCATTCTGGAATTCGTTTTAAGGTCAAAGATGTGTCCTGAGTTTCACACTTTTGAATTCTATTTTGCTAATGCAATCTGAATGGAAAAATTTAACAAACTTTCTGCAGTCATATTTTAGACACTCCGAATTTTGTTCCTGGAAACGTTTGGGAGATTATTTGGCCCAGGAATTACACAGCAGCCACTCAATGCCAGTCAATGCCAGTCAATTATCGCTAGACTGGACTGAGGGCCTAGTGATGCTGGATCTTCCAATTAAAAAAATAACAGAAATCTGGAAATTTATGGGAAACCTTCAAATTTTAAATAGCAGAATGAATTAAAAACTCTTAAAATTCTGTTAAAGTCAGAGACCCTGCTGTTTTCGTTTATTTATATCTTGCTTTGTCCGCAGCTTGCTATGAATTGGTGATGGATGTAGCTAAAGAATATAATTGAAGGAGTTCTAGAAGATAGTCTTGTTAGACCTTACCACTGACACACACAAGAAAAAAATTATCAGCTGTAGCCTTTTAGCTCCAGTACTCTTGCCTGGAAAATCCCATGGATGGAGGAGCCTGTTAGGCTGCATTCCATGGGGTTGCTAAGAGTTGGACATGACTGAATGACTTCACTTTCACTTTTCACTTTTATTAATTGGAGAAGGAAATGGCAACCCACTCCAGTGTTCTTGCCTGGAGAATCCCAGGGACGGGAGAGCCTGGTGGGCTGCTGTCTATGGGGTCACACAGAGTCGGACACGACTGAAGCGACTTAGCAGCAGCAGCAGCAGCAGCCTTTTAGTATAAATTTTGGCTATTTGGATCCAGATAGGTATTAAGAAGCTATGTCAGTGAACTTTCTTCCCTCTTTAAGCTTTCACAGTCGATGAGCCAGTTGCTTATGAAGTTGGGTCTTCAAAGACACTTTATGTTAGCCCTGGGAGTTGTCCCCTTCACTCAGCTAGAACTTGACAAAATGCTTAAAATCAAGCATCTCTTCTCCTACTCAGTTCAGGTTTTAAGGATTGGTATCTTCTGGAAGAGAAGCTCTCATAAAGAAGCATCCTGGGCACTTTGACATTCAAGGTACATGGCCTAGGACACATGACCATAGACAATCCAGGACCACTATGCAAAGCAATATATTTAAAACTCTCCATATATTTAATGCTATATTTGCAAGTAACTAAAGATGCATTTTAAAAACTGAGAATGGGTGCTTTTTTTTTTTTGAGCTAGAGATAGAATATCCCTTGTGATCTTTTTCTTCTTGCTGATAGCGGGATTTGATTTTTTTGTTCAGAAAAAGAGCTGGCTTGAGCATTTTGTGCTCAAAAGTGTTTTGAGCTCTTTAAGATGAATGCCATAGTCCTTGGTTTCCTGATTCCTTTCTTACTCGAGATTTCCTTCCTGGGGACTTTGTCTCACAGCAGAAGAATGAAGCCTCTGGCCACATCTTGTCATTCTGGTGTGTGGTTAGCCTTTTACAAATTTCAGGGAAAGGCAAGGTGAAGTAGGCTTCTAACTTTTCTCTTTTCTACCTATAAACATTTAGAACTAGAAGGCTTTGAACCAACACAACTAGGTGTCTAAATATGTTTTGCCAAATAAGGCAGTCCTTTTATTTTTTAAAAAATTAAATAATTTATTTTAATTGGAGTATAATTACAATTTTGTGGTGGTTTTTGCCATACATCGACATGAATCAGCCATGGGTGCACATGTGTCCCCCCATCCTGAATGTCCTCCCACCTCCCTCCCCACCCCATCCCTCTGGGCTGCCCCAGAGCACCAGCCTTGAGTGCCTTGCTTCATGCATCAAACTTGCACTGGTTATCTATTTTACATATGGTAATATATATGTTTCAGTGCTATTCTTTCAAATAATCCCACCCTCACTTTCTATCACAGAGTCCAAAAGTCTGTTCTTTACATATGTGTCTCTTTTGCTGCCTTGCATATAGAATGATGGAACCATTTAATGGTGAAAATGAAAATCTTGAACAGTCAGCCCAGGAGCATGACTGATGCTAGAAAATTTTTAAAAATGTGATGAGACTCTCTTACTGAAAGACTGAAGTTCTTTTTCTCCCTTGTGTGTATTGTACTCCATTTAGGCACTATCGATTTCCCCCCTTAATGAATAAGCAATTGAAGTATACATTTTATGTGCCGGTAGGTGACTATGAGATGCTTCTGAAAATTAGCCACTAGCAAGTACACTTCAGGCTTCCCTGGTGGCTCAGACTGTGAAGCAACCTTTTTGTGGCAGCTGGACTTAGCTTAAAACTGAGAATGTCCTAAACTGGTTTTCAGGATCATAAATTAATTCCATGTGGAACCCCACCAAACCTTTTGAACATTAAATGGAGCATGTATTAATGTTTGAAATGTATATCACACTTGATGAGATGGCTGGTCTTTCTGATAAAAAGTGAGTCCAGAGGCTAGACATCTGGTGGTGGTGTTTATGCAAAATATATTGTCAAATTTCAGCATATAAAAAAGTAATGATTGTTGTTCTCTTTTGTTGCCATTCCTCCCAGAAGCATGTTATTGTCTGCTTGCTAGTCAAAATTATGTTAAATGACAATAATAATAATCGTAGATAAGCTTCACAGGGTTTCAAACTTACCATTACCAGTTGGTTGTTCTTAGGGAATGTGACTTATGATCTCTGCTTTGTGATGCTGAAGTTTCTTTTTCACACATATAGGTGAGATCCACTCAAAGGATAAAGGAGGAGGATATATGTTTTTCAAATGCTGGCTTCCCCTTTACCACCTGCTTTTATTTGTGTAAAAAAAGAACACATTTTATTTCTTTCTCTTCTGAAAGTAATTTGTTCCATTTCAGTTAGCTTTCCAGTTCTAGTTAATACTTATTTTGAAGGTATGCTTTATAATTTTCATCAGATTCTTAGTTTTACTTTTGTAAAATTTAAGACCTGTGACTTCAAATTCTTATTTCCTTACCCATTAGAAGTCACTTTTATGTATTTAATCTAAAGAAGCTTCAAAATACTTAAGCTGATGAAGATAGTATGTGTTTCAGCGGTTTAAATCTACCATGATAATTGTTTGAGATATTCTGAATTTGGATATAAAGAATGTAGATTGATTTTATCTGAATATCCTATCTATTTCCCATGCTTCAGAGTGAGAAAGAGGTGTTGGTATCCATTCATCTCTATTCTGTCTGGAAAGCATTCCAACCATTCCTTTGTACATTTGTTAAATCCTACTTATCCTTCAAGCATTTTGGTATAGGTGGCATTCATTACTTGTTCCACAAGCTCCTTACACTGATGCCCAAGGAAAACCTTCGTTCATGCAAGTGAAAAGTGAGAGTGTTAGTTGCTCAATCATGTTGACTCTTTGCGACCTTGTGGACTGTAGCTGCCAGGCTCCTCTGTCCATGGGATTCTCCAGGCAAGAGTACTAGAGTGGGTAGCTATTCCATTCTCCAAGGGATCGTCCCAACCCAGGAATCGAACCCGGGTTTCCTGCTTTGCAGGCAGATTCTTTACCAAGGAAGCCCCTCTTTCGTGCAGTGTTCCTTTAAATATGGGAAGTTTTAAATGGGCCACCTTGGGACTATCCTTTCAATAGCATCTTCAAGAGACTTTCCTCACATTGTTACTGTCAAGGAGAACCTAGAACTGTATTAAAACAAGCAATACAAAGTAATTTATATTGATGAAAAAAAATTCTAAACTTTAGTGGAATCACTGTATTGTTCACCAACAAAAAATGAGACTGTAATTTTGAAGACCTTTTCCAGTAACTGAACTGCCATTTGACTGAATTGTCCTGGCCTCCTGTGAGTGGATCGCAACCAATAAAATGAAATCTCTTTGTTGCTTGAGGTTATAATGTTCTTTGATAATAAATTTAGTCCAGAGATATTTCTTTACTGTAAATTTGTCTCCACTGAAGTGCTCATAAACAGTATCTGCTTCCATTACGGGTGGAAGAACCAAGTTCTAGCATCTTGTAGAGTAAGCATATGCGCTAAGAATCAATATGTGTTTTATTAGCACTGAGAGACTCATTGGATTGATTTTTTTTTCTTCTTTTTACCTTTATGGGCAATTGCTATAAAAAGGTAAATTAAAAAGTTAACCATCTGCTACCTCACTTTTCATTTAAAATCTTTTATTTGATTACTCTTTCCAGGTAATCAATGCTTTCTATTTTGCTATTATGCTGGTTAGTGAATGAAGGTGGTTTTAATTTATAGCTTTTATTTGTCTAACAGTATTGTCAGAGTCACAATCTTTATGCATCCTATTAGTAGTCTGGAAAATATTTCTTACTACATCGAAACAGAGCAAAATTCAATTTAGAAATATAATTTCCTGCCATGGAGACACTTGATAACAGGGTGGAGATTAATGGAGCCCAGTGACAGAAACTTGTTTAAAGCAGGAGATTAATACTGCTTTATCAGCCTACACTGCAAGTGAATTGGCTCTGAAAGAAAAAAAAATCTGTTTGAAGTTGCTGAGTTGTCGGCTTGGTTGGTTGGGAAAAGGTCTCTGGACATTTATTTTGTTATTGCTGAGTATTTGCTGCGTGCTTGTCTATTTGACAACATAGGAAGAAACCTGCATACAACACCAGCCTTGCTTATTTTACAGTAGTAACATGTTTCTTATTATTCCTTTTGATCCCACAGGAAGTTTGAATGCTGTGGAGGTCAGCTTCTGACTTAAGGGGATTATACTCAGTAAATCATGTCAAAATTAACGAATAGAATTGCGCTGACACTCTAGTTTGGTTGGATTTAAGTAAAATGTTTAAATGGTATTTTTAATTGCAAAGCTCCTGCCCCTAAATCCCATTATAAATACTCCCCCCCCATCCTTTATAGAAGTCTTTAATTTCCTTTCCCAACTATAAAAGTATGAATCTTCCAAAAGAATTAAGTCAAACCTGAAGATTACCCAAGCAGATGGAATGCCCACTAAAACTGTTCTGAAACAAAATTTGGAGCTTGGTGAACTGAGTACTAAAGGACGTGGGTCCAAATTTTGATTTTTTAAAAAATGTTCTTCCCAGGAAATTTTAAGTATTTGTATTGCTGGGATTACATCTTTTGAATTTATGCTTGAGCTATATGAATTTTTAAACTTGGTATTTGTCTAACAAATCCCTCATGAAAAATAGAAAAGAAATAGAGTAAGTTCTTTACCCAGTAGCTTCACAGAAATGGCTGCATGTTTTTCAAAAGCTTGACTCTTTATATAATTACTTACAGATGAATTACTCAGTTACTTTATTACTGAGGGAGAGAGATATGTTTAACAACTTTTGTTTTAACTGACTGAAAACTTGAAGAAATGAACTGATACAAATTTTTCATTAATCTTTATTAAGTTCTCTAATAGAACATTTTGGTAGAGGTCAGAATATCTAGGCTGTAGTTTAAGGTCATTTATACCATTGTGTTCTAATGGACATTTTAAAACCACTTTTCTTAACAAGAGAGCTGAATAGTGACAATATCAGCTTTAGTATATCACAGGTTATTGAGAATATCAAATGAGATGATTATGCAAAATGTTTAGATATTAGAGGACTATAGGAATATAAGCAGTTTTACTTAAAATAGTATTCGTATATGTAGACTGCTTTAAATATATTGCATTTAGGATTTTGTTGGAGGAAAATGCTTTTTCTCATAGAGTCTACCTTAGTATTATGTTGATGTAACTAAAGCTATCAGTATTTTTTTTGGAATTGACCTACTGAAGGTGGTTTAGACACTTTAAAATATGTGGAGAGTAATTACCTATAGTTTGCTTCTCTTTGGAACTAAACACTTGGAATAAATGAGGTAAAAGAAATTTAAGGCCATTTAGATTTGCTCATGGTGGAGTCTCAATACAAGTTAAAAAATATGAATGAAGGATAGTGAAGATGGTCAGCTTAGTGAATGTGAGTTCTGAGGATGAGCTTGGTGCTTTGAGTGGTGCTCTGTCTGGTGTCACCCCTTGTGGCCCTTTTAGATCTTATTAGCTTGTGGACCCTGTTTGTTTGGCGCTTGACAAAACTGCATATGTCCAAAGGGAATAGTAGACCCTGTTAAAACTTTTCCTGGCTGAAGGCACGTGTGAAACTCCCAGGCTAAGCATCTTAAAGTGGCTAAACATTCACTCAGAGGGGAAGGAGTTTCAGGAAGGAATTTAAACCATTTTCAAGCCATAAGAATTTAACAGAGAGGACAACTTAAAAAGGTCTTTAACATCAGGGAACATGCCTGTGCTTTTATTCCATCTTGTTTCACTGATCCAGAGAGACCTTCAGTGAATATGCCCCTTTGACCTTTACCTAGTCATCAAATTACCCTCATCCTGCTTTTTCTGTTTTTCACTTCCTTTTCCAAATGGCCTTTCTTTGGTGATGCAGTTTAAATTGTGCAGTGCCTCCTTCAGACATTGCCACTTGGATTAATTTTAACCCCTCCATTCTGATCTTGCTGGGACATGACCATCAAGTGTGCTGACCCCTTGGGAGCCAATCTGGGTTCTGCCTGGGGTTCGCAGCAACCCCAGATATAGACAAACATTTTATTTTCCATAGTATTGAAGATTTTGCTTCTCTTTTGTTTTTCCTTTTACATCGCCTCTTCTCTGTGTTAAGAGTGATATTTGGGAACAGGAGAGCAGATATGATGGTTACTGACTATGACAACTGTGTGGGCCTTGAGTCCGAGTTGGCAAATCAGATTCTAGAGACACAGACAGGCTTTAATCTAACATTGCTCTTACTGAGCTTTCTGGAAGAGAAGATGACAAGAGACCCAACAAGGAAATACGGCATCGTCAACTCATGGGAAGGCCTGGCAGGTACCCTAGTAGCAGCTTTTTTTTTTTTGGCCCCCTCACCCATGCAAGGCCAAAGTGTGAGAGCCAAGGTGTGTGGGGTCACCTTGTTACAAGGAGGCCACGGTCTCCCTCCCCCATCAGTCTTGTATATGGTTTTCATCAGGCCTGAGATCTGCATGCCAGCTCGCAGATCCCCAACCCAGGCTTTTGTTTCACACAGTACAGAGGGAGAGACAACTGTTCTCTATTTATCTTAACTCTACTGTTTCCAAGGAAACAGGGCCTTGGGAGACTGAGGTCATTCTCAGGCAGGCCTGCCTCAGCCAGGCCTGGTGTTAACCCTTTGCTCACACTATACATGCTGCTATAGAAATGATAGCATCACTAGAAGCAATGCTAATGCCAAGCTTCAGTGTGCCAGTAGAGTGTCTTTAGTATGGACATTTACCGTTGTATAGTTACCAGGGCACTAAATAGAGACAGTCTTAGATACTCCACGCTCACTGAGTGTACACTGCATGTCTCACCTGATTTTTAGCTACTGAGGATGCAAAAATGGACAGGACAGAGACCTGGCCTTTAAACACTTCAGAATCTGGAGGGCAGGTCTCTCTGCATTTGAGTTACTACAAACCTCCAAGTTCCATGTGGAACGAGTGCTCTTTATGGGAGCATGAAGAAAGCAACTTACTCTTCTGCCATTATTTTGTGTCTTATAGACCTTATTCAGCCTTTCCTTACAAGCATGATCATATAGAATAGTAACTGATGTTCATTATGATGATTATGGGATGTTGTAAGGTCATAAAGTACCCTCTGAATCACTGAAAATAGAGTTTGGAATTATCTGTAGTTTATTATATTCTAGACCACAAATATTCACATCCTCTTTGTATTTCTCTCTCTATATGAAGACAGTATTGTGTGTCTAAGAAGCAAAGGAGAAAGACTTGTTAAATTAAGTCTCGATAATATCACTAGGAGCATTTCACGATATTCAAGACATTAAGTTATGGAAAAATAAGCAAGAGTACTCCAAATCCAAACTTATGGAGCTTATGCCTTCCAAGACTTCATATGTGCTGAAAAAGCAGAATTACTGAAAACACATTAGATAAGTGCATTAGCTGTAGTTCTGTAATGGATTATTGACAGGGAGAGTGTTAAGGGATGTTATATCCCTACTCTTGAAACACATGTCAAGGTACATAACCACTGGGTCTGGATATCACCAGCAGATGCAGTTATAAGTAGGGGAAGCCAGGGATCTAACCCAGTCATTCTGGTGCCTTTACCTAGGATACTTTGTTTGTAACATTCACTGATGGTATTCATTTATTTTCCTTACTATCGGAGTAGAAAATTAATTCATGAGTCTTTTGCCAGTGAGAATCCAGGCTTAATGTTAGCTGAGAACATGTCCAATATTCAGATTTTGTTTCAACAAACAGTTTCTGAGTTTCTACTAAATGCCAGGCACTTCCCCATGAATTATCTAACTTGATTCTTACTAGAAATAAACCTTTTATAATGTTTCATTTTTCAGCTGAGGACATTAAGTTTGAAAAAGTTGAATAACTTGACTGAGTCACATAATTGGAAAATGGGAGAGCTGGAATTTGAACCCCTGTCTTTTGAGTCAAAAGATATCCTATTTATTATGCCACCACCAACTGAAATTGGGAGGAAAAAGGCAAGAAAAACTTTATGGGACTATTTAGAGGTCACTAGGTAAGAAGTTGTAAAGAAGCCATAAAAACATAGTATCTTTTTAGCTCCTCAAACAAAGCAAATTTAGCACATGTTCCTTGCTTTGGTAACTTCTAGGTTTTTTGCAAGTCTCAACTCAAATGTGACCACTTCAGAGACCTTCTCTTTGTTTTCTATCTCAGTGTAATGTTTGTTTTCTTTATTGCATATTTCTTTTTTTTTAATTTTTATTTATTTATTTTTTTATTGCATATTTCTTAATTTTTACTTCATGTTTACCTTCTAAAAATCTACCTATCTGTTTTTGCCTTGGGCTATAATGTTGATAAAGGCATTGTCTTTCCAGTGTTTGGCACGATGACTACCATATGTGCTAGTCGCTCAGTCGTGCCCGACTCTTTGTGACCCCATGGACTGCAATCCACCAGCTTCCTCTGTCCATGAGATTTTCCAGGCAAGGATACTGGAGTGGGTTGCCATTTCCTTCTCCAGGGGATCTTCCCAACCCAGGGATTGAACCCAGGTCTCCTGCACTGCAGGCAAATTCTTTACCGACTGAGCTACAAGGGAAGCCCATGACTACCATATGGCAGACCCTTAATTGATAGTTGTGGAATTAATGAATGACTATATGAAATATGACCAATGAACAGGCCCAAAATAGATGTCTGTCACCTTTCATCCTGATTAAAAATTAGAATCGGTAAAATCAGAATTGTTTAAAATTGGCTGATTGAGCACACATATTTTAACCACCATTCTCTCCCATAATCCCACTAAAATATGAGTAAAATGTTTTATTAAACAAGGAATATATCTTCAAGGAAAAGGAGATCAGGAGACGACAACAGCCATGAAATTTTGGATGCTGGAGAACAGATGGATTCTTTGCAAATGCCAAAGCAGATTCAAGAAGTCTGAATCCTAGCCCAGAGTTGGGAAAGTTAAAAAAGCATCCTAAGTAGCACTGCAAAACTCTGATAAAGCCCCCATTGGTGTCAAATGTTCTAGAAGGAGACGTGGAGGTGTGCCAAGGACAGGGGCACTGATTGAAAGATCTGTCTGGTAAGTGTTAAAGCTTCTGTCCCCAGATCCAGTCTTCCTTGCTTCCTTTTGGAACAGAACCCCTTCATCCCCGAGTTTTAGCTGAGCATGTGCTGCCCAGAGAGCAATGGCATTTCTTGGACTGATTTTGCAGGGAGAGATGGCTACATGAATCAGTTTTAGCTAATGGGATGTGATGGGTCAGGTTTTTGGAAAAGAAATTAATTGCCCTTCAGTTTCTCTCTCCTCTCTTCCCGTGGGCTGGAATGTAGATATCATACTGAGTTAACCTTGACCATGCCCATACCGATGAAGAGGACCTCCTAGGAGAAAGTGGAGCAACAGTTAGTATGCACCTGGATTTTTCGTTTTCTTTTTTCTTTTTTTTCTCCTCATGAAGCATAGCCCACCCACCCATGACCATCTGTCAACTTCTGAACTAATTCTTGAGATAAAAATTAAGTATCTTCCTAATTAACAAAAAAAAACAGATCTTAGGACCTTCTCTCTAACTCTGCACAGCCAGGTGACTATTTCTTGCCTACGTGGCAGAATACTGGAGGTTTATTTATCCAGGACCATACTCAGGTGGTATAGTAGTAAAAAATCCACCTGCCAATGCAGGAGATGCAAAAGATGCAGATTTGATCCCTGGGTCAGGAAGATCCCGTAAATGGCAACCCACTCCAGTACTCTTGTCTGGAAAATTCCATGGCCCAAAGAGCCAGGCAGGCTTCAGTACACGGGGATTGCAGAGTTGGACACGACTGAGCGACGGAGCATGTCCACATGCATATTAAAAATAGAGTAAGTGAATGTGTACGTCCTGGTAGTGTGGTTTCAGTTCCCCTTTCATTTCTCCTGTCAGTTCCCAGGTTAGAGAGTCAGGCTTTACCTGTATGCAGGAAACTTGAGAGTCTGAAAAATCTGATCAACCCAAGAGAAAGACCTTCATCTTCTGATGTGATGGACCTTGGCAGGTTACTACACAGAACAAAGTTGCCAAACCTCATCCAAGTATACAGAGCTTCAGTAAACTTATTAGTGAAAGATTTCTAAATAGAGGCAGACAACCAGAGATCTTCATGCCTTTTAGGAAAATGTCCTTTAAGACAGACAGAGATGAAAACAACCTAAAAAAAAAGCATCTTGGAGGGAATAAGCACTAGGAAAGCAATAGAAGAAGAAAATAGAACCAGAAGAAATTACTAACATAATCAGGGATAGAAGAACACATTGCAGCCATGGACAAAAAAAAAAATAGTGGCTATAAAAATAACATTCAGAAATCACAATGAGTGATCCCAAAAGTTTAAACTATGAGAGAAGAAATGAAAAGTCAGTGGAAGGGCATGAAGATGAAGAAATAAGCCAGAATATAGACCAAAAAATAATATTTAAAACATTGCAGTACTGAAGGACAAGAGATTCCAGAATCAAAGAGCCCATCGACTGGTGGAAATATCAATGTATCAAACCACTCTGGTGTTAACATGTGGAGGGGAAAGTAGGCATAAGCTAAGAGATGGTGATTTATAAGAGGACTATTTGCCCCATTTGACCATTTAAAATATTAACATGTGTAACTTGGTTAAAAGTAACATTTTAAAGGAAACTATTATGTTAAATCCTTTTCATAACAGTAATAGCTGTTTACTGAAGTCATGAAAGTAAGTTTTTTGAGACATTATTCCTTTTTTTTAAAGTTTTTTTTTGACTGGATCACTTTTTTAGTCTTTATTGAGTTTGTTACAATATTGCTTTCATTTCCTGTTTTGTTTGTTTTTATTTTAGCCAGGAGGCATGTGGATCTTAGCTCCCTGACAAGGGATCTAACCCACATCCCCTGCATTGAAAGGTCATCTTAACCACTGGACCACCAGGGAAGTCCCAGAGACTTTATTTCTAGTTTTTATATGAACCCTGAATTAGCATCACCATGTATAGAGAAGAAAACTACCCCTCAAGAGGAGTTTAAATGACTTTTTACACCACATCTGTGGCCCCAAAGCTCATCCTCTGCCCTCTAGACCTGCCTTTACTTACCTGCAGTAGTTCCCCAGGACTTGCCTGGAGATAACTGTATTCCTGGCTTTGTGGGAGTCCTGGGACTCAGCCTCATGTGGCTTTTCTGTATAACATGCATTCATGATGGTGGCAGAAGAACAGAAAGTGCTGAATTTGATCACAAGAAGTGATAACTTTGTTCTCTTCTAGCTATGGAGGCTTTTAGGAGGCTTTAAAAGGCTTTTCTGCTGGGCACTGCTGAGGGAGAGAGAGCCCTTGGATGCCAGAGGCCTTTCTGGTAGCATTATGTTGCATAGAAGCGGGAGGGTGGATGACAAATGTCAATATGTGAATGAAATCAGGTTTTTGATTCTCTTATTTTCTGAGCTGGTTTTAGACTGTTAAGTTCTGTCGAGGTAACTTCTGTGTAAACTAGAACTGACAGATAATAAACATATAGCTAGGGCTGTAGCAAAAGAAATCGATGCACTTCAAGTTCCACATAGGAGAAAACAGTCAAGATGTCTCAAGTCCTTTTAGAGTGATAAATGCAATTTACACAATAAGCAAGAAGCAATGATTGAGAATAGATGGTGTAAGATCCCATCTAGGAGATGGCCAAGAGGTGTCTGATGCGGGTGGTGTTGCTAACGTTAGAAACTGTCAACAAACTGGCTCTGAAAGTTATAAAACACTTGTAAATATAAACCAAAAAGACAGAAAAAACTTAGGTTCTGTGTGGCTCTCCGTCACCCACATAAAGGTGACAAGGCCTGGCCTGGATGGTATAGCCAGTTGTTGTAAGCAGTACTGCCTTGCTGGTCTGAGACAAGTGGAACCAAACAACAGCTGTGTATAAACACAGAAAACATTTCAGGCCAAATACAGGCAAGAGGAGCCCATGTTTCCAGAGCACTTTCCTGAGGCTAAATTGTGTACTATACCATTTGCCATACATAATCTGAATGGCACACTCCTTTGATGGGAGACTTTGTGGAAAGCAGATGCACTCACTGAAGTTTTATGGTGGTATCTGTTATAAAATAGGCCTTGTGAATCTCCCAATCTGTAAAGATTGTGTATTTCAGTAGTCTAATTACAGGACCTTGGGAGTGGGGACATCCCCATTCCTTCTCCAAAGATTATACTGTTCATGCTGATCCCTTTTTCTGAAGAGGGAGTCTTGCAAGGAGGCAGGGAGATGTCTCATGGGCTGAGTCTGGTCTGTGGGACCAGTTACCAGAGCAGAGAGGCCCTGGGCAAGGTTTCAAACTGTTTTCTCAAGGCCACCCTTGACCCTGGGCAAGTTTCCTAACCTCTCTGGAACTAGGTATCTTCTGTTGGAAACAGGGATGATGCTGGTCCCTACTTTAGAGCACAGCTGTGAGCAGTCAGTGGGATAATGCCCATGGAGGCGGCAGCAGGGCGTGCATGCAGTCAGCACTCAGGAGACATCGGTTCTCAACTCTAAGCTCTGTTTCCTAAATCCTTGAATGGGGACAATGAAACCCTCTCATGGAGTTTGTGGAATTAGAGCTGGTGTAGGTGAAGAGTTTGACTCATGCTGAGGCCTTGATGATTGGTCACTGTTCTCCCTGAGCCCTGCAGACCCCGTCAGAGGTTGGAGTTGTGGAAGGATTCAGCAGTATGATACTTGATGCCATGAGACACACAAACCTCATGGAGATTAGTTAGGTTAATGAGATATGGTCTCTTTTTACTCTCTTTACCTCGTTCAGTTAGGCTCATGGAGTTGATGCACCCCTGGCTTCTGAGGTTCTGGGTCAAGGCACCAATCCAGACAGTGACTGGAAGGATGTGCCTTGTTTCCTGCATCCCTGGCCCAGATGCTCCCCTAGACTGTCTCTCTTTCTTGTTTAATGGCTAGTAGCTAGAGAAAGGAGAAGGCAATGGCACCCCACTCCAGTACTCTTGGCTGGAAAATCCCATGGACAGAGGAGCCTGGTAGGCTGCAGTCCATGGGGTCGCTAAGAGTAGGACACGACTGAGCGACTAGTCGGACACACTGAAGTGACTTAGTAGCAGCAGCAGCAGCTAGAGAAAAGGCTTCCCTGGTGGCTCAGATGGTAAAGAATATGCCTGCAATGCAGGAGACCTGGTTTCAATACTTGGGTTGGGAAGATCCCCTGGAGAAAGGAATAACAAACCTCTCCAGAGGTATTGCCTGGAAAATTCCATCGTCAGAGGAGCTTGGCAGGTCTACAGCCCGTGGGGTCGCAAAGAATCAGACACAATTGAGAGATTTTTCACTCACTCACTGACTGAGAGAAAAGGTCTAAAGAAAGTGTCTCTACTCTTTCTTACCTTCTCCCCTCTCCTTTGCTGCATACAAAAAGATTAAGAAGGTAGGATTTAAGGAAGTAAATCTAGTCTGGCATATTCCAGTGTTCCAGTTAACTGTTTCTTTTCTTTTTTTTTTTACTTTTTTTTAATAGCCTAAATCGTAAAGACTTAGAACATCAACAACCATTTTATCATCTCTGACAATTTCCAACAAGGAATTTGGGGAGGGCTTAGCTGGACAGTTCTGACTCTGGGTCTCTCATGTGTTTACATCAGACAGTGGCTGGAAATGGGACTCAGGGGCCTTGAATAGCTGGGTGCTACCTGGCACTGTTCTCTTCATGTAGTCTCAGCACTGTGTTCTCCTTGGTTGGGATAGTTTGGTTCCTCATAGCAGAGTGGCCTCAGGGTAATTCAGACTGCTTATGTGGTAGCTTAGGGCTCAGGCATGCATGTTCTAGAATACCAAGTGAAAGCTGTATTGCCTTTATGACCCAGATTCAGAAGCAGGACTGGATGTATAATTTGTGGGGCTTGGTGCAAAAGGAAAATGTGGGTCCTTTGTTCAAAAATTGCTAAGAATCTCAAGATTGTAATAGAGCATTAAACCAAGCGAGGGGCTTCCCAGGTGGCAGTACTGGTAAAGAAGCCACCTGCCAGTCCAGGAGATGTAAGAGACATGGGTTTAGTTCCTGGGTCAGGAAGGTTCCCTGGAGGAGGGCATGGCAACACACTCCAGTACTTTTCCTGGAGAATGTCACGAACGGAGGAGCCTGTTGGGCTACAGTCCATAGGGTTGCAAAAAGAGTCAGACATGACTGAAATGACTTACTACGCTCACGCAAACCAAGAGAGGGGCATGCTGCCCTCTATGATGCCGTATGTCCCACAACTGTGAAAGTCACAAAATGTCCCTATCATCATATACTGTTGGTGGACCCATCATTAAGGTCAACTCATATTCAAGGGCATGGAACTTAGAAACCCATCTTGAGATGACAAGAGTGTCAGTGAATTTGCAGACATGACTTTAAATGCTGCCTCTGCCTTTTCAGGACTTTTCTGTGTTCTGCTGATCGTTCTCTTTATTCTTGTTGCATGTATATTACTCTTTCCTTAGATGAGGGTCCTTAATACTACTTGTAGAATTTTTTTTCAGTTTTGAGGTTAGTCAAATATAAAATTTAGATAATATGTCTCTAACAGTTATATGGAATTATGACATTCAAATTTACTTCATGAAATGCTTCTGCCCCTGCTGGAGATGGCTTGTCAGAATTTCCTGCTTGTCACTGAGCTCTGGACTGGGTGGCAAGCTGCCTCTGGTGTATGTCCATTTGTGCTCAATTTGTGCTCAACACCTGCCAGGGCAGAGGAAACAGTTAAATTCATTGAATTTCTTCAAGAGAAAGATAAACTTCTTGGGTGGATCAAGCTGAAATGAAAAAAAAAAAAGTATGTCCCCTGCTCACAGTACACAGAGACACACACAAACCAAATGGCCACTCTTTGGACAAATATATGAACAGCACCCTCTACTTGGGCCCATTGAACATCTTGGTCTGTAGCTACAGAGGGTTTTTCTATTTAATCCTCATTGTTGTGTAACTGGGCTTTCCAGGTGGTGCTAGTGGTAAAGAACCCGCCTACCAATGCAGGAGACCCGAGTTTGATTTCTGAGTAGGGAAGATCCCCTGGAGGAAGGCATGACAACCCACTTCAGTATCCTTGCCTGGAGAATCTCCATGGACAGAGGAGCCTGGTGGCTACAGTCCATAGTCAAGACTTTCCAGGTTATTGTCTTATAGTCAGGCCACTGAGTTTCTTAATTAAATGAAACTTACATATTAACCATCTTGCTTATGTTAAAGTTTGTGTGCTGTGTGTGTGCTCCGTCACTTTAGTCATATCTAACGCTTTGTGACTCAGTGGACTGTGTTCTGCCAGTCTCCGAAATCCATGGGGCTTTCCAGGTAAGAATATAGGAGTGGTTTGCCATGCTCTCTTCCAGAGGCTGTCTGATTCAGGGGTCAAATCCCAGTCTCTTGCGTCTTCTGCATTGCAGGTGGATTCTTTACTGCTTAGCCACCAGGGAAGCCCTTTGGCAATAAACTGTTAGATATTGTTAACAGAGCAAGACTGAGTATAGCCCTCAGCACACAGCTGTTGTTGCTGTGCCCTCGTAACCCCACACCCCATTAACAGGCAGTGATTACCACAGGACAGGCCATGGTCCTGCTCAGCCATTGGTCAGTGCCACAGTGGGCCCCGCCCACAAGCAACCAACGGTCAAAGAGTGACCGTTAGTGGGGCATTCAGCCAACTGTCAGTGGAATGGTGGTCATGAGGTGAAGAATGAGGTAAGCGGCAGATTCCGGCCTTGCTGTACCCTGCCCCCGCACTCCAGCCCACCGGGCCTTGGGCCAGTGGGTGAGTTGGGGGGGCTCAAGGAACATACTGGGGGCTGTCTCCTGCATGGCTCCAGAGTCCTCTCCAGGGCCACCCACTGGCTGAATTGAGGCCGTGAGACAGTGGAGAACCTCTCCCCCATCCCTGTCCCTGTGACTTAATAGCAACGGCAGTCTGCCTGGGTCGCAGTCTGTGGGACCTACCTGCTCCCTTCCCACTCACTTACCCTGCCACCTTGGGTGGCCTAAGAAGCCTGAGGGCCAGCTGGGTCCTGGGCACCTGGCCTCCTCAGCTCTGACAGCTGGGCAGTGTCTGGGGACCTGTCCTTGAGGGAGCTGCCGTCTGAGACCTGCCTCCTCTTCCCCAGGACTGGGAACTAGAGGAGGAAAGTTGTGCCTTGGGACCTTGCTCTTGTCAGAGAATAACGTTTGTTTGGGAGAGATTGATAGGAACATGGTTACCTGACCATGCCCTGACCTCAAGAATAAAGGCTCTGACACCAAGAAGTTTGCAACAAATAACCACGTTCCTCCCTCCCCCTTCTTAGAAAAGGGCTTTCCTGAAAGTTTTTTTTGGAATTTGGGGTTTTTAAGGTCACCTATCTCCTCGCATGGCCCTCAGTAAACTTTCCTCTCTCACCAACCAGTACCACTTCTTCAAGCATCTTGACAACTTTTTGTAGGGAAAATGCTTCCACAACCAGCAGGAGGCAGAAAATGCTTTCCAAGAGTTTTCTGAATTCTGAAACATGGGTTTTTATGTTACAGAAATAAACAAGCATTTCTTGTTGGCAAAAATGCATTGATTGTAATGGTTCCTATTTTGATTAATAAAGATGTGTTTGAGCTTAGTTATAATGATTTAAAATTCAAGGTCCAAAACTGCAATTACTTTTGTACCAACCTAAATATTACCCAGTTGGAAGCTCTCAAGAAAACCCTATAGTATTTTTCCCTCCTGATAGTTGAGAAAACTGAGATTCAAAATGTGAGTGCTTTTTTGAGGATCACTCACTCCAGTGCTCTTGCTTGGAAAATCCCATGGACAGAGGAGTCTTGATAGGCTGCAGTCCATGGGGTCACTAAGAGCTGGACATGACTGAGTGACTTTACTTTCACTAGCTTTTAAGACGTGGAGCCGAAGACTGAACTCAGATCTTCTAACTCCAAATACTTGTGCATTCACACTGCATTATGCTTTTTCCCACTGAATTTCAGACTTCACTGAATTTAGTGCTAGATGAACAGTGAGAGATGATATACAGTCAGTTGTTCATTATCTATGTCAACAAGACTCAGTGGTGCCAGCTGTGCTAAAGCATAGATTATTGCCTAATGTCTCAAGACCTTGCTTGAACGTTTTTTCTTAATATTTTGAATAGATAATATATGAACATGACTAAACATTAGAAAGATTTCCTCCATCCTTGATCCTACAATTGTATACATGTAACTGTATATGTATCCCTTAAACACAGAAATGTGGTAGCATGCCACATGTCCTGCACCTTGATTTATTTCTTATAATAATATTCTTATACCCTTAGATATCTCTTACTCCTTTTATCAGTTGCAGACTATTTCATTGTATGTGTGTACTAGCACTTATTTAACCAGTTCTCCACTGAAGGGCATTTGATTTGTATCTGATTGTTTTCTATTACCAAAAATGTTACAATTTAATTTTCATTTACATACTTATTTGTACACATGTGAAAGTATTTTTATATGATACATTAGGGTCAGAATAAGTGTCTGTAAAATTTTCATAGACTCTTTAATTTTAATGTAAGTGGAACTTATGTGTCAACATTTGTGCATTTAACTGATGAGCCTATTTCTAGGGCAGCAATAGGGCTTCAGGGCTTCCCAGGTGGCAGTAGTGGTAAAGAACTCACTTGCCAATGCTGGAGACATAGGAGACCCAGTTTTGATCCCAGGGTTGGGAAGATTCCCTGGAGGACAGCATGGCGTCCTGTTCCAATATTCTTGCCGGGGAAATCCCAGAGGAGCCTGGCAAGCTAGAGTCTATAGGGTTGCAAAGAGTCAGACACTGTTGAAGTGACTTAGCATGCACACAGTAGAGATGCAGACATAGAGAACAGACTTGTGGACACAGGAGGGGAAGGAGAAGGTGGGATGAATTGAGAGCATAATATTGATACATATACATTACTGTGTGTAAAATAGATAGCCAGTGGGAATTTGCTGTATAACACAGGGAGCTCAACCTGGTGCTCTGGGACAACCTAGAGGGGTGGGATGAGATGGAGGTGGGAATGAGTTTCATGAGGGAGGGAACATATGTATACCTATGGCTGATTCATGTTGATGTATCGCAGAAACCAACACAACATTGTAAAGCAATTATCCTCCAATTAAAAATAAATAAATTTTAAAAATTTGTGTATTTATATTTTTGCAAATATTCCCAAGTATCACTGTAAAGTGTTGTTGGAGGAAGTTATTGAGAGGATGTGACTGCTGGTTTTCCTGTAAGCTGGACCTTGGTAATAGCAGTCTCCTATACCCTCCCTTGCTCATGGAATGTACATTCTGCCCAGAGTTCCCATAGATGGAGCTATTTCAATGACACAGCCTTGAGAATAATGTGGTGTTGAGACACCTGGACAGTATATGTGACTAAATGTGGTTGAGACCTCTGTGTAAACTTTTAAGGTTCTGGGTGGGTGAGTGTGAAGAGCTACTCATCTTGCAGCTGCCCAAGACAAGCCTTGTAAGTTCCCTTGCTTATTAAACCTCCACCTACCAATCTGGAGGTTCTGCCCGCCTCTTCAGTTTCTCTTTGCCCACCCTGTATAGGGACCAAGTTCTGATTTCACCTGGGAACTCCTGAGGTTATGAACCAACAGATGTTTTACTTATGTCCCACCAACATTATGGAAGAGTATTTGTTTCACCTTTTCAATCTAATACACAGTTAAATTTTTGTTTTTCTCTAGTCTGATAGTTAAAAAATGGAATCATAAGTGAGTTTCACTTATTTTGAGTAAGGTTGACTATCTTCTAATATGCTGGGAAGTCATTTATTTGTATGTAATTTTCTGTGACTCATTATTTTTGTCTACTTTTTCCCATTTGAGATGTTGATATTTTCTAACTGATTTGTTAGAGTGTTTATATGTATTGCAAATACATTCTCCTGTGTTATTTGCAAGTGGGAGAAAGCATTTTCAGGCAGAGAGAATAGCAAGTGAAAATATCCTGAGGCAAGCAGGAAGACTAGAAAGAACAGTGAGGCTACCTTTCTCCACTTTGTGATTTCAAGTAGAAATTAAAAATTGTTGTGTGGTCAACTCATCATTTTTATATTATAGTTTTAAGATAGTTTCAAGATCATCATAATCTGAGATAGTAAAATTTTCTCTCATGTTTTCTGTTAGCAATTATGATGGTTTCATTTGGTATGTTGAAATCTATCCATCATAATTTATTTTTGTGAAAGGTAAGAAAGCAGAAATTATTTTCTGCCAGATGGCTACTCAATTCTGAAAACATTTATTGGACAATTTGTTTTTTACCTACTGATTTGGAAGGACACTTTTATCCTGTATTAAATGTCTGTGTGTATTTGAGTCCATTTCAGAACTCTCTGTTCTGCTTTCCTGTCCTACACTTTCAGTTGTACTACCATACTGCTTTAATTAGTGTAGTTTTATAGTATCTTTCCTTCTGTGGTTGGGCTTACCTTCTCATTACTGACCTTTCTCAGAATATTCTTGACTATTTTGTGAGTTTATTTTTTATTAACTTTAGAATCAGATTGTTTCATTCAAAATATTCCTGTTAGTGTCTTTACTGGGATAGCATTAAATGGACATCTTTAATTTTTATTCTTACAGGCTTTTCATCTGAATTTCAAGGTGAGTTTTATTGAAGTTAACAAAGGTATGAGGACAAGTATGAATAAAATTCTCATTTTATAGAGGAGAATTGAGAGGAGAATGTTTTGAGAGGTTCCGAACATCCTAATTTTTCAAAATCACAAAAATGAAAAGTCTTGAAAAGGGCCTAGGACCAGATTTTCTCCCTTAGATTGTTGATCTCTTTCTATCACAGTGCACTGTCGACACATCTAACCAGTCTCATCTATCCTCTTGTGACAAGGAGAGACATGTAGTGGAGTACACCTGTCATGGCATACAACCATGCTCAGAAATCTGCTCTAGTAAAAATAGCTTTATGATGGGAAAGACTTCAGTTCCTCCATGACTTTGCTGTTTCCTCCCTTGCCCCTGGAATGTGCTTTCTGTACATAGAGAAAAAAATTAAAGCTAATTACTTGTCTTGAGAACTAAAACTTTTGAAAATAAGTTTCCTTATTGGAATAACATTAACAAAATTTCAACTATAAGCTTAGAGTGAACAAGGAATTCATCAAGCTTGATTCATTTTTAGTAAAAAAAAATTTTTTCTTCTAAGACAACTGTATGATCATATATATATATATCATTTATTTCACATTTTGCATCATAAATAAAAATTTGAGGGCTTTATCAGTTTTCCAAGGATTCTCTATTAATCCGGTGGTATTTAAATATTTTTTCTTTGCTATACTCAGCTGTTATTATCCCTGCTTATTTTGTATTTTTTTTTTTTCAAAAATGTATAGGGTTCTCTCTCTGCTGAATCTATGATTCATCAATAGCTTTGCTCATAATTCTAGCAGTTCTCAACCATAACTTTTGTTGACTTTATGAATTCATCTTTTGCAAGTCTGGCAATTTACTTTGTCTTGCATTGAATTTGTACTGAGTTTTTATATAGCTTGTGATATCTAATAGTGTGAATAACTCCTCCCTCCCCACCCCACCAAGGATGTCCAAATCCTAATGTGTAGAACTTGTGAATGTCGAGTTCATAAGTTTGAACTTCTTGCCCTTATATGGCAAAAGGGACTTTGCAGATATGATTAAGTTAAGGCTCTTAAGATTGTCAGAATCTTATCCTGGATTATTGCGGTGGGTCTGATGCAATCACAGAGGTCATTATAAGAGGAAGGCAGGAGATCAGAGTGAGTTGTAAGTGGGATGATGGAAGCAAGAGTTGGCACAGGCAGTTACTAAGCCAAGGATAGCTCACCTCCTTGAGAAGTTAAAAGAGGCAAGGAACAGATTCCCCCCAGGAACTTCCAGAAGGAAGAAGCCCTGCTAACACTTTGATATTATTAGCCCCTCAAGAATCATTTCAGACTTCTGATCTCCAGAATTATAAAAGGAAAAGTGAATGTTGTTTTAAGGGACTTAGTTTGTAGTAATAAGAATCTAACACAGCCGGATACTAATCAAAATGCTGACCTGAGAGAGGACAATAGTGATAGATGAGGTTGTGAGAATTGTGGAATAAACAGAAGCCATACATTGGTAAATATTTTAATGACTTTAGCTTCTGTAGATAGCCTGTAACTGTGTGTATGAGTATCTCTGCATATGTGCAACGAAAAATGAATATTCAAAAGGCAACCCTTTCTCCTCCTTTCTTGTCAAGAAACAAGGTTCTTCCTTGAACTACTGGATATAGTTGGGGAAATGTTAGTAGATAAAAACTGAAGGAGCTACAGAAGATTGATGACTGAACACAATAAATAGCCTGAAATTATCTGAGTAATAAAGGAAAAGATGCTGACAGATTAATGAGAAATAGAGCTTATTGATGCTGGAATATTTTAAGAGAGAGAATAAGAACAAGGGCAGCTCTGCCAAGAAACAGAACTTGGGGGACAGAGATGAGTGAGTGAGTTAGTTCAGTCGCTCAGTCATGTCCGACTCTTTGTGACCCCATGAATCGCAGCACGCCAGGCCTCCTGTTCATCACCAACTCCTGGAGTCTACCCAAAGTCATGTCCATTGAGTCGGTGATGCCATCCAGCCATCTCATCCTCGGTCGTCCCCTTCTCCTCCTGCCCCCGGTGCCTCCCAGCATCAGAGTCTTTTCCAACGAGTCAGCTCTTCGCATGAAGTGGCCAAAGTACTGGAGTTTCGGCTTCAGCATCAGTCCTTCCAATGAACACCCAGGACTGATCTCCATTAGGATGATAGGAGGATTTTTAGAAAGTGTTCCTGTGTGTTGTTCACAGTATCATAATTTAGACCTCTGTTGCTCCTCAACTAACTTGTCTTAATGAAAATCTTCAGCAATGATCCAGAGTTAGGCTTTTGTTTATTTTTTAAAAACAGCTCTGTAGTGAAGCTGGTTGTGAAGCAGGAGGAGGCACATCTTTCTTTGGATTGCATGTTATCAAAATAAACTGTGACAGTTTTGATAATCTTACGAAAAGCTTCCAAGCTAGGCCTCTTTGATCTGTGATGTTCTAGGCTGGGACCAAGATGCCTTCAGCTCTCTGATCTTTACCATTCTGTGTAAAGCCTTCTTGTTGATTATCTTCTTAGAGGGGTCTTTGTGGCAATTTGTGCTTCCTGAGTTGTGAGCAAGACATTCAGGAGAGAAAACTTTATAACCTCAGCTTTAGGCTTCTGTTTCTCATTTTCTTGCTTTTCTGAACTTATAACAGTCAAACATCTGTCACGTTGGAATTTCTTCCTCTGGCTGCAGTTTCCTTGGCCTCTCTTGTAACTGACTGTTTGCATGAATGTTCCTCTTTGGGGCAGCTCCTATGCTGTTTTGATGAGCATGGTGTGGGAATTTGAGAGTAAAGTCAACAAACTGTGTACAATTGCACACAAAAGCCCATATCCTTATACTACTTCATACACCATCGACCAAAGTCTAATAATTCTGACCAGTAACAATCACAATTACAACCATATTCAGGGTTTGTGGCCCAAAGGAAATGCAGGCTACACAGCCATTTTCCACCTCATGCTTGGTGAGTTTCAGCCAGAAGCACTTGGAGGCTTCTGGGCAGTTTCAATTAGGTGTCTCCTTTACTTTGTTCTCTTCCTATCCCCAGAGAGAATCAAGGGCAGTTTTCAACACTGGAATACGCTCTCCATGTTATTGAGCTCTTGGGCACTGCATGAAATTATCCTACAATGTGCTATGAGATTTGAATGTTTTTGTTTTATTATTGCTATTTGTTCTCTCAGTTTAAGTGTAGCTGAATGAGTCACAGTTGGTCAGATCATTCAGGGGGTCCAGCTTACTGGGAATGCCCCTGCAGAGCCACATGTTCACGATTCCCATTCTCAGCAACAACTCCCTCATGGGAAAGAGGGGTACCGTCCAAGTATTTATGATCTGAACTGATACATTCATAGAGAACCTAATAGGATTTATTTTCCTTTAGGCTCTGAAAGTCCTGTGTTGTAGTACCCATATGGACTGTCTTGTCTTGCCAGTGCATCAGGAAACGTGGCCAAATCCATAGAGCTGAGGCCTCCAACTGGCCTGTGTAACTGAGAGGTAGGCGTGTGGTTGTGGCTAGTAGCTGCATCTTTTCTGGCTCCGAGGGTATAATTAAGTCCTGAGTGATTACTGAAGAGAACTAATAGCTCTGGATGTGCAAAATGAGGAATGGAGTTCTTAATAGTATACAAATGAGAAACAAGGACTGTGTCAGCAAATTTTTGACAAAGGTGGAATAAATGGACAAACCTAAGTTATCTCTTTTTAAAACGTGAATTTGGTAAGCAGAAAGAATCTGCTACAGACAGGATCATTTACAAAACAAAGATGAAAATCTTATATAAAAATCTATGTTTTGCCTGGTGGCTGGCATGCTAGGATTATTTTGACAGAAAGTAAATAGCAAGGCGATATTGAGATGTGAGAGAAAAAAAATTTGGATCAATCCATGTGTTGTTCCATGAAAGGATCCAATCAATTCTGCTCTCGTTGCCAGAGGAAGAAGTTACATAGCTGTGTTGAGTAAGGTTCACAAATTGCTCTCCAATCAAGAAGTAAATAATATCTAAACCCTGCAAATTGAATTTTTATTAAGAAATTTATCTCTTGTTACCCTGGGGTTTATGAAATCTTTTAGTGCTTGTGGAGGAAGGCAATATATCTCAGTGTACAAAACCAGACTGATTGGGGTGAGGAATTTTAATTTTTAGGGTCAGGGATATACCTCACCTTTTAAAACAGGCTTAATGAGAAGGGAGCAGACAAATGTTGCTTTAAAAGCCATTCTAATTCTTCATGCATTGTCCTTTATCTATATTACCACTCCTGTTGCTAGTTTCATGTACTTTACAAATTGGAATTTATGGATTTTTTTGCATAAGAATTTCAAGGTCACAATTTCCTAAATTGAGTAAATAAATAAATCCCTCTCTGTCATCTACTTGCTGAGTACTTAACATCTATATACTCATTGCTTTATGCATTCATAATATACCAGTACTGCTATTAATAAAAATTGTATTTCCTGTACAGGGCTTGTTTAACTAGAAAATGTAAGTGGTAGTTTTTAACCTAACATTTTTCAAAGAAGAACAAGTGGAAATGTTTATTCTGCTCTTGCACTGACCATTTTCAGATTCTCTTCTATATAAATAAGTTATAATGATAACAGCAATTATTAATCCATGTTGAAAATTTACTATGTGAAAGGTATATTACTATGTAGGTTCCATTTAAGAAAGGTATAATTTTCCTCATACTATGCTGGAAGAAACTGAGGCTCAGAGAGTTTAAGAACTTGCTTGTATAGTCAAGGATAATAAGTGTTAGAGCCAGGTTTTGAGTCTGGCCTGTCAGCATAGGCTGGATTAAGCTGTATTAGGCCAAAATCTCGGTGGTTTAAAACAGCAAAGATTTATTGTTTCTAACCCTTGGCATCACGTGTCCATTTTTTCTCTAAGGGGTTTCTGACTCATGGTTTGCTCACTCAGAGTCCAGGTAGATAACTGGACTCAGTGACTGCGCAAGTGGATGGGCCACTTGGACACTGGTTCTTGTAGCCTTCTGCCTAGAAGTGATGCATGCTTGTCCTCTCATTGGCCAAAGCAGTTCACTTGGCCCTGCCTTTTCACTGGGGCAGGGAAATGCGTTATCACCATGTGTACAGAAGGCAGGCAACAGGCAGTGTCAGTGGATAGCTTAATACCACATACATTCAAAAGAAACTTATGTTGGTCTTAAGTATATGTTAGCTTAAAAAAATTCCAATATATGTTAGC